>JAJOZX010003182.1:435000-533827 GCA_023014485.1 Bathynomus jamesi | reverse complement strand
GTAGAAGCAACGGTCCCCTTTTACGAATGCCCTGACGGGAAACGGGAAAGACAAAGTCAATATTAAAGAATAAAAATGTCATAAAAAATTATCCCGTTTTTTTTTTTTTTTTTAAATAGAAAACGTCAAAATTTCATTCAAAATTCCATTCGTCAAAATTAAAGTCTTACCTTATTTTTAACTAAACTCTTCGCAAAGTTAAAACAAAAGTTCACTGAAAAAACTACAGAATAATTATATATATATATATATATATATATAATATATATATATATATATATAATATATATATATATATATATTATATATGTTAAACACAGACCGTGCATGGAACAAGGAACTCTTCTGGGAAAATTAAATCCACTATAGTCCGAATAAGTAATGGTAAATGACAATACCATAGTTATTACTATTCGGACTATAGTGGATTTAATTTTCCCAGAAGAGTTCCTTGTTCCATGCACGGTCTGTGTTTAACATATAATGTTCTCAGGGAACCATTCTGAGTATGTGTATATATATATCTATATATATATACAGGGTGTCCCGTAAGTCTGGACCCATAGGGAAAAATAATCAAAATTACAAAATAGTCCAAAAATTTATTTATAATATATATATATTTTTTTTTTTTATTATTATTTTTATTATTTTTTTTATTATGATCTTACTCGCTGGAGTTTTATTTGTGGGGCCACTTGAAAGCCAAAGTGTACGAGGTCAAACTTCAGAACATTTTCCACCTTAAAGCACGCATTGTGGAGGCGTGTCAAGAATTTCTGCGACTGTGATTCAGAAAGTGCTGTCGCAGTGGAGATTGCGTCTTCAACTATGTGTGCGACACAACGGCGGACACTTTGAACAGATTATGTAATAAATTTTTGGACTATTTTGTAATTTTATTATTTTTCCCTATGGGTCCAGACTTACGGGACACCCTGTATATATATATATAGTGGCTCATAAATCCCGATCGGTTATAATTAAAGCGAAAATCCATCTGGCGGATTTATTTTTTAAAGTACAGAAAAAAAAATTAGAAAATTTTTTTAAAAATAAAATATACATTTTTTTAATAATCAATAAATATTTCTAAACTATTATAAACTTTTTACTTTGTTTGATTTTTGTATTTTCGCTTTAATTATAACCGATTAGGACTTATGGCCACCTATATATATATATATTATATATATATATATATATATATATGAAAATTATTTGTGAATATATTTATGACGAAAATAACCGCGAAGGAAAATGAAACGCGAAATAGTACTCAAACGCTCTCGTTTAATGACATCCTCAGTGTTCCTGAAATGTCATCAAACGAAAGCGCTTGACTACTATTTCGTATTTGAATTTTGCTTCGTGCTTATTTTCAGCATATATACATATATTACAGTATATATATATACATAATGTATATATGTATATACATCTGTGTGTGTGTGTGTGTGTTGTGTGTGTGTGTGTGTGTAGTGATATTGGGATGTCGGAGAGGGGTTTATATTTGCAGCGAAGAGGAAGAAAATTAGATTAATTTAGGGCCAATTGCCTTCATTTACGCTCAAAATGCCCTCGGTTAAGATAAGGGAATGAGAGCTGAATTTAAGTATTCTCATGACCCTCACTTACATACAAGTTTATATGCACACAGTCCAACATTTACAGTCATAATTACACACGGAGTCTTACCCGCCCACACACTGTTTTGAAATTTCCCTTTAACTGCATCTGTGGCGCCAGTGCGCGTGCACACACACACACACACACACACACACAACACATATATATATATATATACACACGTGTGTGTGTGTGTGCGTGTGTGTGTGCATATGTGTGTGATTTTAACGAACGCTTTAGCACACCATCACTTACAGGAATAAATTTGTGTGCAAAGCGCGACAAACGTGAAGAAACTCAATTATTTAATATGAAACCCAGTTTGTAAAGAGAAAAAAATGGTTGTGAAAAGAAAATATTTCTTTTGGAATTCGTCCATGAAACGTCCGCGAATCAACTTTGATAATTTTTATATCAGTAAAAAGTTTTAATTGCGAGGGTGAGCTTCCAACTTTTGCAATTATTACAGTTACTCAAATACGAACGTTAATTAAAATTTTTGGTGAATCCAATTTATTTGGTCGTTCGACTATCGAAGGATTATTCACTCGGTAAAGTGACGCCATAAATCTTAAACCAAATTCCTTCTGTCGAGCTAAAAGCGGGTATGGGTATATGGTCGAATTGGCGAGTTGATCACCATTCGAGGTGTCAGTTTTTCGCTTACGAATAAATGATGGGTTAGACTCGTTCGCCGATAACGGAAAAGCGAAGAGATTTCGGGTTCCTTTTTTTTTTTATTATAAACGAATTTTAAATAAAAGTCAGAGTGAAATGAACTTAAATTCTTTAAAGGATATTAACCCTTCACTTATTTTCTACCTCTTAATTTTTAACTACGAATATTACCAACAATTAATCGTAAATTAAGACTTTGAAAAAATTAACTTTGTTATTTAAAAAGAATCCTAGAATTTCATTTGTCACGGAATCAATCGCGAATTATATTTTACATTTTAAACCATTAATAAAAAATCTGATGCAGGAATGAGCGTTCTCAAAGAATACTGAAAGAAAACGGACTTTCATCGATAACTAAATTAAAATAAAGAGGATCGACTTAAGTAAAATACAACTGTTCTTAACTGCATTACTCAAATGTTGAAATTACTAACAACCACTACCATTAAGAGAAAAAGTCACGAGCTCGAAAGTTTTGAGAAAGAGTGTTTACGAAAGAATTAAGTGAAATCTTTCTTTACAAATCATTCACATTGTCGAGTGTTTGGTCAGAAAATTGGATGCGTTCACTGAACGTTTCAAGGAAAGGTAAAATAATACTTTCAGCGAGAAACTGAACGCTTCTCCGTCTCTTGAAACGTTTCAAAACAAATATTTAACTTAAACATCAACAGTGCATCAAATGACTGAAAGTAAATAGACTAAACTCAGGTTAGTAAGTTACTGCTATTAAAGCTAAGTAGAAAGAATTATAGTGTATACCAAGCTCAAATGAGATTAATTAAGAGAGTCCAATACCATCTTTTAGAAAATAGTTTTTAACTTAAAGGAATCGAGAGAGTCAATTCCGGTTCTTCTTCAGTTCTCTTTCATAGTTTTATTTTTACTTCTCTCTCTCTCTCTCTCTCTCTCTCTCTCTCTCTCTCTCTCTCTCTCTCTCTCTCTCTCTCTCTCTCTCTCTCTCTCTCTCTCTCTCTCTCTCTCTCTCTCTCTCTCTCTCTTGCACGGTGTCTCTGTGAGCAAACTAAATATAGAGCTATTTATATATCTCCACTTTCCTGTAAAATTTCCTTGGCTACTTTTCCAGGGTCAAGGTATTTTCTTCAACCTTTTTCCGTACCTGCCTCTGGCAGGGAGGGAGCGGAGGGTGGGGAGAGAGCCTTCTACTTTTCTATCCAGTTTTCTACTACTATTAGGATAGTTGAAACAAAAATAAACTTTTAATAACAAGAACCTCCCAGAGTGGACCGAAAGGCCTTTGAGGCTTCCTCTTGTCCTTGTAACTCTCTCTCTCTCTCTCTCTCTCTCTCTCTCTCTCTCTCTCTCTCTCTCTCTCTCTCTCTCTCTCTCTCGATTTACTGAGTTAATATTAATTGAATCTCACTTCGCTTTATCAAATGCAAAATATGGTTTAAAAGTATGGTAATTGGATTTTATTCTGATAATTTGATATCGACCGTATTCTAATCCTGTTCCAGTCTATATTATCCAAATCGACTTTCTCACAGTCGATTCATTCCGATTCATTCCTATTCCAGAAGGTACGAAATTGCGTTACTCGAAGGCAGAGGGCAAGAAACAGCGTGAAATTAGAAATTATTATAGATTCAACGGAGTCCAAAATCAAATTGTGCTTCCCATGAGAAACGGGGGACATTTTCAGTCTTAAGTTTTCTCCTTGTCACTCGAGTTAAACCGAACGAGGGAGGGGACCGAAGATCGATCTGGTCCCTGATGAGCGACTACATCCTCTGTCAGCAACAACGTCAGCTTACACTTTCCGACAATTAATGAATTTCCTAATCCCTAATGGATTAGAAGCCTCGACTAAAATTATTCTTTTTGTAATTTTAGGGGGAAAGTGCGAACACACACACACACACTATATATATATATATAATATATATATATATATAATATATATTATATATATATTAATATATATAAAAACCTTTGGTGAGAAAAATAACCTTTGGTTAGCTTCCGCCCGAATTGTTCATTCTAACGAAGGTCAAGCTTTTCACTCCACCTTAGACCTACAGTTTAACGTGGAATCCGAACGACGCCCCATCAGCAGCCCAGCGTCTTAACCACTAGGCCACCTAGGGTACCCATTTATCTACCAACCACTTTCTTTATTGTGTGGAAGGATATTTATAAAATAGATAAATGCACATTCCAGAATATTTGTTTAACTTTAATTTTTAACAAGAATTTTAGGACTCTCTCAGTTAATAAGATGATTATATTTATACGTATGGTTAAGCAATGGGTTAGCAATGCATTACAATTATTTGCCGTCCTGCACGCGTATTTATGCCGTTCTAATCTGATGTTTAAAGTTTTTCCAATTTGATCTATATAAACTGAATCACATTGTTTACATCCACTCGAGTAGACAGAGCCAGCTATATTATCTGGACTGTCTTTATTTGGCAAGATTTAACCGCATTTTTATACTTGAAGACTAGTTAATGTCAAATGTTTAAGTAAGGCTAAGGGTATTTTTAGGATCAAATTCCTTTTCAATTACACGATAATACTTTTTTTAACTTTGCTTAAAAAACTGTCTAGAAATAGAATAGGGGAACGTAGTTTAATACCAATGTTCATAAAATTGCAAAATCTAAAAATTCAGAACTAACAACTTTCATCTATTCAACCAGTCGTCAACTCTGGAACAACTTTCTTCAACCCATCTTTCCCCCTGCCTTTGTCTTCCAATCTTTCAAACGCACTGTCCAGACATCGCGAAAAATTTTGGACCTTGATTTCGGCTCTCTTCTTCTCTTCCCATGTGTATGTGTGTGTGTGGAGGTGGGGGTTACGGACATTATATATAAGGGTGATCTAGAGAAATGGGACCCAAAAGAAACCCCTGTAACTCTTAAAGTATAAGTCCTTTTATAAAATCATACGCATCATTCGAAAGAGGATAGTTACAAGTTTGTACAGGATTGTACAAAACAAATATTTAACTTAAACATCAACAGTGCATCAAATGACTGAAAGTAAATAGACTAAACTCAGGTTAGTAATCTTACAAGACAAGATAAGATACAAAACAATATAAAAGTGTTAGTTAAAACTAACCCTTCAAGATGACGGTATGGACTGTGGAACAGCTGCGTTTCATAACTGAGCAATATTATGAGCATGGAAGAAGTGTAGTTTCAGCTCAAAGATCTTTCAAGACAAATTTTCAGATGTCAAAATCACCTTCTAAGAGCTGAAACTACACTTCTTCCATGCTCATAATATTGCTCACTTATGAAACGCAGCTGTTCCACAGTCCATGCAGTCATCTTGAAGGGTTAGTTTTAACTAACACTTTTATTTTGTTTTGTATCTTATCTTGTCTTGTATTGTCAAAACCTATACAATCCTGTACAAACTTGTAACTATCCTCTTTCGAACGATGCGTATGATTTTATAAAAGGACTTATACTTTAAGAGTTACAGGGGTTTCTTTTGGGTCCCATTTCTCTGGATCACCTATATATATAATATATTATATTATATATAGTATATACATTCAACTGCAAAGAACACGCAGTATAAATACGTAAAGAACGACGCTTGTATAGGAGATATTCCGCGCAAGACGAGAGAGAGAAGAGAACACAATGAAAAAATGAAGTACCACCTGGGAATCGAACCCGGGATCTTCCGATTGCCGGTCAGACGCGATACCATTACACCATGGACTTCACTCTTCCAAATGCCGTAATTCTTCTACATACTCGCAGAAACCAATGCCCCAAGGGGCACCTCCCGCATGCCGTAACATTTATATACATTCAACTGCAAAGAACACGCAGTATAAATAACGTAAAGAACGACGCTTGTATAGGAGATATTCCGCGCAAGACGAGAGAGAGAAAACGGAACAAATGAAAAAATGAAGTACCACCTGGGAATCGAACCCGGGATCTTCCGATTGCCGGTCAGACGCGATACCATTACACATGGACTTCACTCTTCCAAATGCCGTAATTCTTCTACATACTCGCAGAAACCAATGCCCCAAGGGGCACCTCCCGCATGCCGTAACATTATATACATTCAACTGCAAAGAACACGCTATAAATAACGTAAAGAACGACGCTTGTATAGGAGATATTCCGCGCAAGACGAGAGAGAGAAAACGGAACAAATGAAAAAATGAAGTACCACCTGGGAATCGAACCCGGGATCTTCCGATTGCCGATCAGACGCGATACCATTACACCATGGATTCACTCTTCCAAATGCCGTAATGCGTGTTCTTTGCAGTTGAATGTATATAATGTTACGGCATGCGGGAGGTGCCCCCTTGGGGCATTGGTTTC
Source organism: Bathynomus jamesi (assembly GCA_023014485.1). Classification (NCBI taxonomy): domain Eukaryota; kingdom Metazoa; phylum Arthropoda; class Malacostraca; order Isopoda; family Cirolanidae; genus Bathynomus; species Bathynomus jamesi. The sequence goes on along the minus strand of JAJOZX010003182.1, from coordinate 527,186 downwards.
TGCGAGTATGTAGAAGAATTACGGCATTTGGAAGAGTGAAGTCCATGGTGTAATGGTATCGCGTCTGACCGGCAATCGGAAGATCCGGGTTCGATTCCCAGGGGTACTTCATTTTTTCATTTGTTCCGTTTTCTCTCTCTCGCTTGCGCGGAATATCTTCCTATACAGCGTCGTTCTTTACGTTATTTATACTGCGTGTTCTTTGCAGTTGAATGTATATAATGTTACGGCATGCGGGGGGTGCCCCTTGGGGCATTGGTTTCTGCGAGTATGTAAAGAATTACGGCATTTGGAAGAGTGAAGTCCATGGTGTAATGGTATCGCGTCTGACCGGCAATCGGAAGATCCCGGGTTCGATTCCCAGGTGGTACTTCATTTTTTTCATTTGTTCCGTTTTCTCTCTCTCGTCTGCGCGGAATATCTCCTATACAGCGTCGTTCTTTACGTTATATATATATATATATATATATTTTTTTTTTTTTTTTGGTTGGGGCTTCTTGTTTTTTACGTTCATTCCCTGACGAGGTGTGCTGTTGAATACACAAAAGGCCTTGGAATCACTTTTCATTTTTCCTAGTGTATCATATATATATATTAACGTAGCCAGGATTTGACTCCGGGGGGGGGGATCCCTAAAATATTATGCACATATATTTTTATTATACTTTCAAATGAATGAATAAAATTGAATATCTGCTGTCTATTTGGGAGAGCCATTTGTTTTTTTTAACCCCTGATAATTCATCTGGCTACTCCGTTGTATATACTATATATATACACAGTATATGCGAGAGAAGAGAGAGAGAGAGAGAGAAGAGTTAAAGGGACAAGGGGAAGCCTGAAAGACCTTTCGGTCCACTTGGGACGTTCGTGTTATTAAACTAGTGCAGTTTTTAATTATTCTAGCGTAGTAGAAAACTGGATAGCAAAGCATAAGGCTCTCCCCATCCTCCTCTCCCTCCCCGCCAGAGGCGGGTACGAAAAAGGTTGAAAAAAATACCTTGACCCTGGAAAGTAGCCAAGGAAATTTTATAGGAAAGAGAGAATATATTAAACTAGTGCGACAATTACCTTATGCACACATAGAAAACGTACACGAGAGAGAGAGAGAGAGAGAGAGAGAGAGAGAGAGATTAAGCTTTAAAATGAAAAAACGTTTTATCGAGTTTAGAAATCCCCCCCCCCAACACACACACACAACCATACACACATTCAGTACGACCGTACAAGCAGCTGTCATCATCATCATCATTGTTGTGGATGAACGCACTAAGAAGACTCCCGCCGTATACGTAACTCCATCACTATTGCGAAAGAACAATAATCTGATTTATGACAATCAAAGTGATCTCATTCATTATCCTTTGTGCGCGCGTTTTGTTACTCTACATTAAAGAATTGTGGGTATTACTGTACATTATCCGCGTGCCTTATAAGTGACGAAAAGGAATACGTATCGTAAATCATTTTGTCCCTTCACTATCACTGTACATTTAGAGGTTTTAACAGAACAATAAACAGATATAATAATGAAAGTGAAACGAAATATTTCAACAATTTTCGCCATATGCAAGTTAGGCTTAAAAGCCTTACAACTGTAATTGGGTCCCTGAGCGAAATAGGAGCCCCAATTAAATTCTTTTAGCTACCTATTACGTCACCCCAATTAAAGGGAGGCGCACAGTAAAAGAAGGATGATTGTTCGTACGTACGCTCGTTCGTTTAGTCAAGTGGGATTTTTTTCTACCCTACCTTTTAAGATATCTTATTTCATTAAATAAACGCTCTATCCTTTCAAGGGTATCTTTCATTTTATTTTTACTACTAGGAGATATTATATACAAATTGATGCTGCAGAGTTACGTAATAGCAATGTAACTCCGTTTATTTTGTAATTACAAATTTTAGTACGAACTTAAATTTTATCCACAAATAAAAAGTCCTATTATACGTTTTTCAAATATTTAGCGCTATTGCCTAAAGTTTAATCCATTTGCTACTAAGTCACCTTTTAGACACAGTTGGCCGTGTGAAGCGATAGGACCTACTTTAAATCTACAGAGGGTAGACAAAAGTAAATAGACACCACGAAGTTTGTCATCAAGAATAAATGGCAAACTTATCGATGGAATGCGAGAACGTGTATCAGCTTTACGCAATGCAAAGGGGAAATCAACACCATTCTAAAAGTATTGATTTAATAATTTTTTTTATTATTTATTAACTTTTTTTTATGAAATAAAAAACTATGGAAACGCCGAATGTGTCTATTTATTTTTGTCACCCCTCTGTAAATTGCTATATATATATCGCAATTTACATAAAAAAATTAAATATTTGTATTACCTAGTGAATCAAGCTAAGATTTAAATCTTTTCAATCAATGAAATATTTATAATAATATGTATGCAAATATATTAAAATATAGCATTCTCCCAGAATACTAGCTATCAATAACCAAGCCCTCTCAGAGGTCCAGAGACGCCCGGGCCACTTCCAGCTTTTGAGGCCCATAGCTAAACCCAATTATTACTTTCACTGCAAAATATTATATTCAAACCTGAACGTTTTTAAATTTGAGGACCCCCTTAAGCTTGAGGCCCAGGCCAAATGGCCCTCCTAGCCCTCCCCATCTGATAGGCCCTGCCAATAACTAAGTACAAACTTTCCGAGCATTAAACACAAGACAGCTAAAATTACTGTATTTTCTGAACAATTTCTAACGACTAAACCAGAACACGCGTTTTTGTGCGAACCTATACCTATTTCGTCGACAAGACCAAACAATCGACACTCCCAAAAACTAACTTAACTTAATCTAACCTATCTTAACGTAACGTAATCTAACTTAATCTAACCTAATAATAGTTTGCCGATAGAATGTCAAGTCGATCACATGTAAGGCTATTTTTGTGCCTCACATATAGGCCTACATTGAGTTCATAAAAGTAGAGGCATCTTTGGTTTTTCCATAGTTTTTATTTGACAGTAAAAGTCATTAAATCAATATATTTAGAAATAGTGTTGCTTTTCCCTTTTGCATAAAGTAAAGCTGACACACGTTCTGGTATTCCATTGATGAGTTTTGCCGTTTGTTATTGAGGACAATCATCGTGGTGTCTATTAATCACTCTATTTACTTTTATCAAACCTCTGTAGAACTAGAGGAAATTAATTTCGGAAGAACCTCATTATGCCTTCATAACACAACCGTATATCATAATAATAATGATGTCACAACAACATTGTAATGCTGGTCACTGGTTATTAACGAGTCATAATATTTACTTCAATGCATACTACGTATAAGTCGTCATAATTTCATTTTTCATTCAACTCTAAATTATACGCTACTTTTTTCCACACTTCCTCTCATGACAACGGATGTACGAATTAGATTTATATGTACGGAAGTAATGTGACAGTGGTTGGCAAATCAATGTTTGACCCGTAACGAAAAAATTGTGATACAGTTGCAAACGTATAAACAAATAGGCTGCTTATCCGTTTGATAATTAAGATTTCATTGTGGTTCAAGATCATAGATGAATCTCATCCATCAATTTCTTGCCATCCCTTCGTGCCAGCCGTTACTATACCCGCTAATCGAAGAACCATAGAGGTCGCACATTTAAACAAAACCATATTCACCGTGACGTAACAGGATGTAATGCGGGCATCGCATTAGTAACATGTGAATTCCTTCAACGCAGACGTGAAAGCCAAAATTGTAGAGAATGACTGAAACTACAGAAATTGCTTTCACGTCTGTAAAGAGTGAGGACCGAAGCTTGGTTTATTTGTCTCCTGCATGCATCGTATTTTAGGCTTATAAAAAAATATTTCCTGTACCCATTATTTCAGTACTTTAATAATTACAACATAATGTTAACATAATGTTAACATAATGTTAACCAAATGTTATACTGTATATCGAGTGATTTTTTTTTTTTAAACATCTGATACTTTAAAAGTTTTTTTATTAACTGAAATAAATGGATGAAATGTTTACTGTAACTTCTTTACACATGGAGAATTAGTCCCGTAGTGCAAAGCATGCTCTATATGATGCCCTCTCAGCTCATTAACTCTTTGCACACAAACAACAAAATTTTTGTAATACTCTGGACAGAGTATCTGTTGAAATCTGAGAAACTTCTTGTTCAATTGATGCTTTCAAATCTTCTATTGTGTGTGGATTCGGCTTAATCATCTTTTAATTAAATAACCCAACGGATAAAAGTCACAGGGGTTTAGATCTGGTGATGTGGGTGACCATACTATTCCTTTATCATAAACCGCAGGAAATCTGTTCGATAGGACTCTTCCGTTGAAAGTATCGTGAGTTGGAAGGACATCACAGAGAGCATGTTTTGCACCAGGGGACTAATTCCCCATGTGTAGAGAAGGTAAAGTAAAAATTTCAGCCTTTTATTTTAATTAATAAAAAATGGCTTTATAAGTTGCGCCTCGGTGGTGTAGTGGTTAGCGTCGCTGACTACGAATTCATCGGCCCCGGGATGGAAACCCGGTAATGGCAGGCGGCGCGCAGCAAAACCCAGCTGTTCATCCTTCCACACAATAAAGAAATTGGTTGGTGGATAAATGGGTACCATGGGTAGCATAGTGGTTAAGACGCTGGGCTGCTGGTGAGACATGGTTCGGATTCCACGTTAAACTGTAGGTCTAAGGTGGAATGACAAACTTGACCTTCGTCAGAATGAAAAATTCGGCCGAAAGCAAAACCGTGATTATACTCGTATCTATATATATATATATCAGCTATGGATCGGTTTCTAGGAAACCCGAGTTTACACAGTCCCTTTAATCTTCATCTTTCTGTATATATATATATACAGGGCGTCCCAAAAAAATGTATACACACTTTAAATAATTATAAAGGCAGTGTTTATTAAAATACATTTCATTTTCAAAATGTAATAGAATCTACAGACATTATTTAATTGTTTTGTCAACGCCTGTTTTCAAACTGACGTCCGTTCTGGTCCAGGCACTGCTGATAACGCGAAGCAATGGAATCGCAAACATCACGAAACATTTCGTTTGGTATTTGTGTGCATTCTCGTTCAATGGCTGCTCTCAATTCAGCGACTGTTGCAGGTTTTATAGCGTAAACTTTGTCTTTTAAGTATCCCCATAAAAAAAAGTCTAGTGGTGTGAGGTCTGGTGAACGCGGAGGGTATTCTACGAAACCCCTTCGTCCAATCCACATCCACATCGTGCCAAGTACCACTCGCAATACTTCACTCTTCGGTCCGGATCATCTTCATTAATAGCATGGACTAATCTTGGAATGTAACTTTTCCATTGACAGCGCTTCAAAATGCGTTGGACAGACGATTCTGAAATTCCTACCTCACGACTCGCTTGCCGCACAGATTTTCTTGGACTTTGGTGATACGTTTCCAGTACTCTTTCTTGCTTTGTGGGGCTTGTCGATGTCCGTGGTCTTCCGGAACGCTTCTTGTGGACATTCTGAACAGTTCCATCGGCTTCAAACTTATCTCTAATTCGAGTGATGGTAAGTCGCGTTGGTGGATCTGTTTGAAACTCCCTCCTAAACTGTCTTTGCACTTCAACTGCGTTTTCACACTTCCAGTAGCATTTTAGAATGAATTTCCTTTGTTCAAAGCTTAGTCTGACTGCCATTATTAATTCTAATGGGTTTAACTTGGAAAGAAAGAAACATCAATTGAGCTATCAGCTGTTAAAGTGTGTATACATTTTTTTGGGACGCCCTGTATATATAATATAAAACCTATCCAAGACCATTTTATATGTTTATTTAATTCCATTATAAGTGAAAATCTTCTGTGTAATTAAAGTAGGAAAAATGGCCTGCACGAAATTAAGCAATTCATTACATTATTTGGTATATGGCGGTCTTAACGAGATCATGTAAAGGGGTTAAAAGCATAAGGTTCGTTATGTAATCTCTAAAAGACACGAAATACCGACTTTGCGCGTAATGGTAGTAAACAGTCTTATTCATGTTTTTACTTATATACCTGGAAAGGTTTTTAAGTCTAGGTTAACGTTATATATCTATCCAGCTCCAAACCAAAAAAATAGAACACTGTCTCAAATGCGCTCGTGACTTTGATAATACCTTTAAGTTATACACCTTTATGAGGAATAGCGAATATCTGTGACATCATTACCAGAAAACGACGCCTCTGTGTGCCACTTTTTAAAAAAATACAGGAAAAACCTTATTAAATAGTGAAATTTAATAAGGTTTTTATTGAGTACTACCAATATATTAACCTTTATCAAAAGACTTTTTAACTCTGAGTCTTAGTATTTAATTGGTTCACCTTTAGCCCTGATTACGGCCTCCAATTGATGTGAAATCGAGTCGACAAACTTCTTGCATTCTTCTGTAGTTATTGATTGCCAGGTTGTCATCAAACACCTCTTCAGTTCGCTAAGTGTTTCTGGTTTACGCTATTGGACCATCTGCTTAGCAGTATTCTAAATACTTTCTATCGGATTAAGATCGGGAGAATTAGCTGGTCACGGTAGTACTTTAATTTCATGAACATCAAACCACGCAGATGTTGCGCGAGCCGTATGAACTGGGGCCAGGTCATGTTGACAAATAAATGGTTCGTCTCCATACGGCTGTTTTACAGACTCCAGCGTGAAGTATTTTAAGATTTCTTGATAAACGTGACTATTGACAGTTCTCTTTACAAATGCGAGTGACCCCACACCATTTGCATTCATACAACCCCACACTAACACACTTGCCGTAAATTTGACCGATCACTTGAGGCAGCTTTCATGATACGTTTCAAACTTTCTTCGCCAACTCGCAGACCTCTGCCACCAAATGCCACACAAAATTTTGATTCGTCTGAAAAAAACATTTTTTGCCACTCGTTTGCAGTCAATGTAACTCTTTCTTTGCACCAGGATAGTCGTCTTCGCTTTTGCTTCGCATTTAACATCGGCTTAATTTTCAGTTTTCATAACTAGAATCACATTTCATAAAGGCGGGCGAGTATGTTAGTGCGGGGGTTGCATTAATGCAAATGGTGTGGGGTCACTCGCATTTGTAAATAAAGCTGACAATAGTCACGTTTATCAAGAAATCTTAAAATACTCCATGCTGGAGTCTGCAGAACAGCTGTATGGAGACGAACCACTTATTTGTCAACATGACCTGGCTCCAGCTCATGCGGCTCGTGAAACATCTGCGTGGTTTGATGTTCATGAAATTGAAATACTACCATGGCTAACTAATTCTCCCACTCTTAATCCGATAAAAAATCTTTGGAATATTACTAAGCAGAAGGTCCAAAAGCGTAAACCAGGAACAATTAGCGAACTAAATAGGTGTTTGATGACAACCTGGCAATCGATAACTATGGAAGAATGCAACAGGCTTGTCGATCAGTGCCACGTCGATTGGGGTCCGTAATCAGGGCTAGGGTGGACCAACTAAATACTGAGACGCAGAGCTTAAAAGTCTTTGATAAAGGTTTAATATATTGGCAGTACTCAATAAATATAATAAATTTATTCTATTTTCTTTGTAACACCTGACGGGGGATATTCTAATATTTTGTAAGTCGCTACGGATTAATTTTTCACTATTTAATAAGATTTTTCATATACTTTAATTTTTTTTCAACTGGCACAGAGAGGCGTCTTTTTATCATAATGACGTCATACATACTCGATATTCCTCATAAAGGTATTATGAAGGTCATGAGCGCATTTGAGACGGTATTCTATTTTTTTGGTCCGGAGTTGTACATTTATTTATTATTATCATTATAACTTCTCATTACAACTCATTCTGTAAATAATCAATCTAATTACGCGAATGGGTTATGTCGGAGACGGAAAACACGCAGTACTTTAATTACTAATTTAACATAAACCTAACACAAAAAACAACGGAATAGGCCTATCCTGGACCAGCATAGTCACAGGATGAAAAAACTCCCAGTAAAAAGTCTCTTTAAATTTAAATTAATAATAGCCCTAAAAAAATTTCACAAACATATTAATTATTCGTATGACAGTAATAAAAAAAACGGGTTCCAATCCAAGTTAAACTAAATATTTTGCTAATTAACAATTAACAGTAGCAAATATGGTGAACAGTTAACAAATACCAAACACAGAAGCCACACCGGATAAAGCTATTAAATTCGACAATGACTAATGATTATAAGGGCAATATTGTTACATTCAAAATCAATTCAAATGTTATATAATACTGTATATGTGTGTGTATATATATATATGTATGCATGTACGTATGTATGGGTACATTTTATATATATATATTAGTTAGTTAGCTAATATGTACTATAATGCAAGTGATAAAATACTGAAAGAATGAATACCCTAAATATTTAAATGGAAGTCTTAAGCCCTCTTCGGGAGACAAACAAACCAATTTTCAGTTTTTCCTTGTATAATTTTATTATTATTATTATTATTATTATTATTATTATTATTTAAACAATGCTATGGCGCACCCAAACGATCACAATAACTATATAAATGGATGAAATATGAGTCGAATATTTGCGAACAAAGAACGTAAAACTAATTCCCAACAAATAAAGTTCCATAAACAACGGACAAAAATCAGAACAAAAAATTGTGAGATAAAAATAAAAGAGGCAAAAAGATACGTGGCACAAAAAAGGTCTGACAAGGTCTCACTCACAGCCTAACACGAACAACATATCGAGTCCAACTGAGACCATTCTGTGACGATTCACTCAATGCATAAATGTGAATTAAAAGGAAATGAGCTCGGAGGGAAGGGGAACGATGGGGAAAAGGGAACAGAAAGAGGGAATATAGAGGAAAAGAGATACAAAAAAGGGAATACAGTAGAAAAGATACGAGAAGAAATACGGAGGAAAAGAGATACACGAAGGAATACAGTAGAAAAAGAGATTTAAGAGGGAATAAAGTGTAAAAGAGATACAAAAAGAAATACGGAGATACAAGAGGGAATACAATGAAAGAGAGATTTAAGAGGGAATACAATGAAAAAGAGATTTAAGAGGGAATAAAGTGTAAAAGAGATTCAAAAAGAAATACGGAGATACAAGAGGGAATACAATGAAAGAGAGATTTAAGAGGGAATACAATGAAAAAGAGATTTAAGAGGGAATAAAGTGTAAAAGAGATACAAAAAGAAATACGGAGATACAAGAGGGAATACAGTGAAAAAGAGATTTAAGAGGGAATACAATGAAAAAGAGATTTAAGAGGGAACACAGTGGAAAGAGATTTAAGAAGGAATATTGTGGAAGAGGGATAAAAGAAGGAATACAGTGGAGATTAGATACAAGAACTAGGGAATACAGTGTAGAATATCTTTGTATCTTTGTCATCCATAAACGAGCAATAAGGTTATTATCTGATGCTGATTTCCATGATCATTCTAGTGCATTATTTAAAGAGCTAAAACTACTAAAGCTCAAAGATGTAATCAAACTGGCACATTTTATTTTCATTTACAGTTGTAAAAACAAAATCATTAACTTACACTGGTTAATAAATATTTTGTCACTCATCAAGAAATCCACTCATATTAGACCAGAAACAGATCAAAGTTCGTTATTCTTCAATTTAAGTTATCTTCATCTCAAAAATTACCCATTTTCATTGGATTGAAATTATGGAATGATTTAAATGCTGATATAAAAAATATTGTGAATGTAAATTCGTTTAGAAACAAGTTGGAATCTCGATTAATAATGGAATACTAATAAAAACCTAGGATTAAATGTACATTACTCTATTCCTTATTCATTTCTCGTGTGTAATCTAGGATTAAATTACATTACTCGTTATTGTTCATCTCTCGTGTCTAATATTGATTTCTTTGTATAATATTGGTATCATACCTTCAATAATGACTTTGTATTTGTTTTATATCTATAACAATAACAACTTCAGTTTAATATATATATATTCCAATTAATAATTCTTATTCATGATTATATATTAATTATTATTAATTAATAATAATAATAATAACGCTTTTATTTTAATTAGGAACGAAGTAAAGCCTAGAGCTTAAGGGCCAAATTCAATAAACTAAATAGTTAAATTTCACAATTATTTACGTTAAAACGAAAAATAACATTTTAAAAATTGTATTTATTTTATCAATAAAGGTTATTCAATTCAATTCAATTCAATTCAATAGACATAAGAGGCGAAAATGGTAGAAAAGAGATGGAAGAGAGAGTACAGTAGGAAAGAAATACAAAATACGGGATCTTAAATGAAATTAAAATGAATTTGAAACAGATGTGGACAAATTTATGAATAGAAAAAATTAAAGAAGCGAAGAATAATGAAAAGAAAATAGTAAAATTTAACGAAAATAAGATAAATTGAGGGGAATAATGGAAAAGAAAGGAGAGAACGTGACATTATAATTAAAACTAAATTTACAAATTTGCGAATGAAATTTGATATAATAGAATAAAGATAGTCGAAACATAATATAGTAACAGCGTCGTATAGAATGCAATATTTGAACAAAGAAAGAGAAAATTAAGAGGAAAGAATGTAAAACAGAGCCATCAAGAAAATTTAATTTTAATTACACCAGAGAGAGAGAGAGAGAGAGAGAGAGAGAGAGAGAGAGAGAGAGAGAGACGAAGTTGACTGAAAATTTTAGAAGCAGTCAATGAAGGTGAAAGAAAAAGTTATTTAATGCAATAGCTACGTGATGGACGCGTTGTAACACCGTTTCCATTCGATCAACGAGAGGTTCAAGGATGTCGAGTCTGATCAGTAAATACATGGGGTGATCGTCATCCGCATTCAGATGATGTAACGACTCGTGGTTCGGATTCAACGTAAAGCTATAGATCTCTTTCATCGCATGCTCTCTACCGTTATGAAGAAGGTTAAACAAACCCACACTTCATTATTATTATAATTATTATAATTATTATAATAATTATTATTATAATTATTATTATAATTATTATTATCATTAAATGTAAGAAGAAAAAGTATTCAAAACTAGTGGCAACGAATCAGAGATTAAGAGTAGAAAAAGTTGACTGAAAAACAACGGAACACACATCCATTTATTTATCTCCTTTCATTTGTTGATTCTCCGATGACAGCCAATAAGAAAGTTCCTTTCCCTGACTTAAGTACTCCTTTAATGTCGAAATAATGGAAAGCTTCGTAAATTATTTTTCTCTCAGTTAAATCAGCGTAATAGGATAGGACTGAACAGGGAATAGAGACATCAAACTTAGACATCAAATTAAAAACTAATCCTTTTATATTATTTCCATTTAACTGATAATAATAATAATAATAATAATAATAATAATAATAATAATAATTATTATTATTATTTTATATCAAACTAAGACGAATCAATAATATATTTTCCAATAATAATAAATAATATAAGATTCGATATTATTTCCAATGTAGTAAGGAATTGAGTTTTTGTAAGGGCTTCCTTTATTCAAAAGCATGTGGTAAAGAAACTGACTCTTTGATTTAAATAAGATTTATTAAAGGTATAAAACGAACCTCTGTCAATAAACTTAAAAAAAAAGAAGAATTTTTAATATCAAGCGATTTTGAACTTTATACTATCCCTATATTGGGACTAAATTAAAGAACCATTCGTTTAAAAGTCGGATGAAGCCACTTGAAACAGAAGAAATATAGAAATTGAGGGTCAGAGAATAAAAGACCGTTAGAAATGTTTGCGAGCAAACAACAAAATTTTGCATAACTCTGGACAGAGTATCCGTTGAAATCTAAGAAATTTCTTGCTCAATTGATGCTTTCAATTCTTCTATTGTGTTTGGTGGATAGTCAGTTTAAACACTATCTTTTAAATAACGCACCGGATGCAAGTTACAGATGTATAGATCTGGTAATATTGGTGGGTCATAATATTGCTTTATTATAAACCGCAGGAAATCTGTTGGACACGATTCTTTCGTCGAAAGCATCGCATAAGTATCGTGAGTTGAGAGGACATCGCATAGAACATTTTTGTATTCAGCGACTAATTCCCCGTGTGTAGAGAAGGTACAGTAAAAATTTCATTCTTTTATTTTAGTTAATAAAAAAATACAAACCTTTTAAAGTGTCTGATATTTAAAAGAAAGAAATATATATATATATATATATGGGATTGAGACTCTTTCATGATACACACAGACCGTGCATGGAACAAGGAACTCTTCTGGGAAAATTAAATCCACTATAGTCGGAATAAGTAATAAGGGTGTTTGTCATTTATCATTACTTATTCGGACTATAGTGGATTTAATTTTCCCAGAAGAGTTCCTTGTTCCATGCACGGTCAGTGGTGTAGTCCGGGGGTAACGCAAGGTAACGGCGTTACCCCACTGATTTTATTTTACTTTTAGCGTTACCCTACTGGTTTTATTTTACTTTATATTTTTTATATTTTTTGCTGTTTCTACTGAACATTTTTGTAATACATACTCTTTCTAACTATATTTCTTTCCTAACCCCTTCAATTTCAACGTGTTTTTGGGAATGTACATAAAATGTAAAAACGCTGTAGAATTTTATAGAAACGCTATATAAGAAAAATTGTTGCTGCGTTACCCCACTGAAGAAATTACGACTACACCACTGCGCACGGTCTGTGTGTATCATATATATATATATGTGTGTGTGTGTGTGTGTGTGTGTGTGTGTGTGTGTAAACGCCTTTGACGAGTGTGAGGAATGTGGTGAGTATTATGTGAAGCGTAATTGGACTGCTAATAAGTTCCACCACTGAGAATGGTCACTGACAGACGGCAGGAAACGGGAAATGAGTCTATTTCACTCCGTTCAGTGATAGAAGCGTGAAAAAGGTGCGGCGTGAAAAGGAAAACAAACATTACCTAAAAACACGCAAATGTTTATTTCAGTGATTAGAATTTCGACCACTGAAATAGTTTCAGTCTTGTTTGGGCTCATTAGTCAAATTGACCGACTGTTCAATCTCGTCGATGATACGTTTTGTCGACGAGTGTCCTCTTCTCATCGGATTAAATCAGGTTGATTAGGTTAGATATGTATCGAAGGGTCAATAAATTATCCTTTCGACGTTCGGGATTTAAATCCAAAGTGACCAGACTCATACAATCAAAAGAGAAGCGTTCCTTAATTGGAAGGCCGAAAACCAGATTTATCTATCCGCAAAAACTTTAAAATACTCCATTTTTTTTCAGTTCGTGATCTTTGTACATAATCACTTTGTAACGCGTTTAGTGAACTAGTAGTTATGCCCTGGGACGTTACTGAAGCGTTACAAAGTAATCTACGTACAAGATCACCCGCGGGAAAAAAGGAACCATTTTAATATTTTCGAAGCTACCGTACGTAACTGTCCAATTATTACGATCCTACATCACAATTATAATGAGTAATTTGATTATGCGTTTAATAATAATGAACGATTTAAGGAGGGCGCTAATTATAAAGTTAATTTTAAACGCAAATTATTTTATGATTCAAGTTACTGCGAGTTAAGTAACAAATCGTATAATATTTTCCTCTAAAGTTCTTCACGGCAAACGAGTAAAGTTCGAACAAGAAAAGAAATTACAACTTTATACAGTTTAGGTTTAAAATAAACAATTACGATTAAAAGAAACAATTGATTTACGTATCGAATGATAGAAAAACTTAAATTTATAGCAAATCATTTACAATCCGTAGGATATTTTAACAGGTTCACATCATATTAATTGACTTACAATTGAATATTTATCTTTAAGTATACTGAAATTAATTGTAAAAATTACGTAATGGACATCACTCAGCATGTGATTTAGGTTTAGATACCGGGTGATTACAAATGATCTTCCCGATTTTAAACATTTATTATGAAAAAACTAACAAAGCTACAGCGAAAAGCAAGATATAGAAATAAAGAACTCAAAAAGTTTTATTTACAAGCTATTGGAGTTCAGTATGAGCTCTTTCGTGGCTCCTTTTGAGGTTTCAACATTCCTGAATGAGCAATTGCCTGATCGTTGGATCGGGCGTGAGGGGGCCCATTCCTTGGCCGGCTCGTTCGCCTGATCTAGCCTCCCTTGACTTCTTCCTCTGGGCTATGTCAAAAATGAACTTTTTTGTTCCACCAGTGGCAACAATTTTGGAACATTTGAAGGAAAGGATACGTGAGGCTGTTAAAAAAGTTCAGTATGATATGCTACAAAATGTATGGAGAGAAACAGAATACCGCTTCGATGTCTGCAGAGCCACAAAAGGAGCTCATATTGAACTTCAATAGCTTGCAAATAAAACTTTTTGAGTTCTTCTTTATTTCTATACCTTGCTTTTCGCTGTAACTTTGTTAGTTTTTTCATAATAAATGTTTAAGATCGGGAAGATAATTTGTAAGCACCCGGTATATATATATATATATATATATATATATATATATATATATATATATATATATATATATATATATATCAAGTAGCACCAATATGAAGCCACTTTTTTACCCACTAACTCCTATTTTGCAAATAGGTCGAACTTTCTTGTACGGGATGCTTTTTTTTTTTTTAGGTTAGGTTAGGTTAACCTAACCTACAACAAATCACTAGCTGTGTAAAAGCCTGAGGTTGCATGAAGTAGGAGTTTTTTAATTAAAATCCTAACGCGGGTAAAATTTAAAAAAATAATCATTGTATACAGTAAAAAACGATTTTTCTGAACTACCTTAACACAAAAAAGTGGCTAAAAATTTGAAAATATAACAGATATGACCCGTAGGAACTACTACGTAAAATGTAAGCGCGGATGAAAAGTAACGTAAAAATTGGAGCGAAATGGACATTTATGACTAATATATACTCATGTGTGTGTGTGTGTGTGTGTGTATAATATATTTTCCAATAATAATATCTCCGCAAAACCGAAAGAGTTAATTTATACCTGAATTCAGTTGCAGGGATACCGCTGTGTATATACAATACTATACTGCTAAGAAATACAAAGTGTTTTTCTTGCTATTGTTTCTTATTACTAACATGACTAAAAGGCGTAACAAAATTCTTTACCTTTACGTAAAAGTAAAAAACTTTTCTGTAGTTTTGAAAGAAGCTTTTTGTAATATTCGAAGCAGCCAAAACCGAAATTCGAGAAAAATGTTGGTCAGAGACTCAAAGAAACTTTACAAAGCATCGAGATGAGATTGTCAAAGTGTCGTTTGGTTGACTCGTGCGTTCCTTTCAAAATCTCATAAAATTGGTGTTGGAAGCGCGAGAAAAGAATATTGGTCGTTAATGAGATTTTTAAATTACTCAAAATATTTTTCTCGTAATCCCCAAAAAGCAGCAAAGAATTTTGTTACAATTTTTACAATGATGGACAGTATATAAAATTTCTATGTAAATTTCTATGGAAATTGTTATGGAAATTTTTCTTTTGGAATATTTACTTTAATGTTTTAATTATTTATTATTCCCAAATGTTTTTTTAGGACAACATTTCACTCATAAAATTAATCTGAGTAATAATACTGTTAAGCTTTTTCAATATGTCTGTGAAGTTTGTTTTTGTATATAATGTAAAGTACTCGAGGAATAATAATAGCCATCCGACGATCTTATACAAATTGTATTTTGGGTTAATTGATTTAACAAACCGGTAATACTCGTACCTCTTAACATTCTTTCAGCCTTGAATCCAAAATTTCTTTACAGCGAAAAACCTCTATTTTGCATCCTTCAAAAACAACATAAAATAAAATAAAAATAAGCCAATTATTTGTCTGTCATCAATTCATCTGCTTTACTAAACTCAACATTTTTGGAATCCGAAATCTGTGAAGTTTCGAAAAGAAGGTCTTTCCGCAATGAAAAGTTTTAATACAATTGTAAAACTTGAGACGCATTAAAAAACTTTTAATGTGGCGAATATATGATTCTTCACTCTATGACTTTCTTTAACATCATCTTATTATAGTCATTTATCAATAGTGAAGAGATTCCAAAGAGTCATGTTTTTGATTAAGAGAGAATTCAGCATTATGCTTCCTATAACAGTGTGTGTGTGTGTGTGTGTGTGTGTGTGTGTGTGTGGTGTGTGTGTGTGTGTGTGTGTGAAAAATCAAACATTTCAACGTTTCATCACGAAGATAAAAAGTAATTAAAATTTTTTCCATTAAAAAGGATAAACATGAAGAAACTATGATTCGTATCCAACGACTGTTAAGTACACTATAAAAGTTAAATATTCATATACAGTGGTTTAAAATTTATTAATTTTTCAAATTTTCATTACGTTCATTATTATTATTATCATTATTATTATTATTATTATTATTATTATTATTAATATTACTGAAAAGTTATATCAGCTTTTACTTTAATATTCGAAAATTATTTGTTATAATGTTTCAGACCAACAAAGACCCTTAGGATCCACTCATGGCTGGTCTACCTAACTTTGGTTGTAGTTGTGTATTGCGCAATGCGCATGTCCGTGGTGGCGGAGGGGACCTACAATTTTACGTGGGTTACGAACCACAAAAACCTTAATTTTACTACCTTAAACATACCAAATCTATCAACATATGCATCTAATCGGTTTTTAAACATGTTTATAGACGTGCTACTAATTACTTCTACCGGCAACCTATTCCAACTATTTACTATTCTATGCGTAAAAAAGTTTTTGGCAACTGCTGTCTCGAACCTTCTACTTGTCAACTTACACCCGTTATTTCTAGTCCTATTATATTGAGATATTTCGAAAACGCTATTTCTATTTACGTTATCGAATCCATTCGTAATTTTAAAAACCTGGATTAGATCACCCCTTAGCCTCCTAGTCTCGAGTGTAGTCAATTTTAACTCCTTAAGCCTATCCTCGTACGACTTCGACCTAAGGACGGAATCATCTTAGTTGCTCGTCTTTGAACTCTTTCGATTTTGTCTATATCTTTTCGCATATGCAGATTCCAAAATTGGATCGCGTACTCCAAATGTGGTCTAACTAATGATTTATAAAGAGGAAAAATAATATCGCGCGATTTGTACTCAAAATTCCTAGCTATAAAACCTTGTTTGCCTTATTGACCGCTGCTGTACTTTGTTTCGCCACTTTTAAATCACCAGTGACGATAACTCCTAAATCTTTTTCCTGTTCTACGCTTGCCAACTCTTTCCCTGACATACTATACGCAAAATTACCGTTACGCGAACCTATATGTAAAATTTTGCACTTATCGACGTTAAATCTCATTTGCCATGTGACTGACCAATCAACGATTTTGTTCAGATCTTCCTGGATTTTACCTCTATCTTCATCATTAATTGCCTTACCACCCAACTTCGTGTCATCCGCAAACTTTGAAACTGTACTGACTAGGCCGACATCTAAATCGTTAATATACATAAGCAAAAGCAAGACGCCCAATACAGAACCCTGAGGAACGCCGCTCGCTACATTAGCCCAACACGACTCCGCTCCATCAACGACCACCCTCTGTTTTCTACCTCGCAAAACACTCTTCTATCCAATTTATTACTACACCCCTGATTCCATGAGCCTTAGTTTTTTCAATGAGTCTTTTGTGCGGTACGGTGTCAAATGCTTTTTGAAAATCTAAATACATTACATCTACCGCCCGATGACAATCGTAAACTTCAACCACGCTTTGAAAAAATTCTAAAAGATTAGTTAAGCAAGTTTGTTTCGCCTAAAACCGTGCTGCGTATAATCAAGTTATGCATTTCCAAGCGTTCGACTATACGATCCCTAATTATTGATTCCAGTAGCTTACCTACAACAGACGTTAAACTGATTGGCCTATAGTTTCCCGCCGCACCTTTATCGCCTTTCTTAAAAATAGGTATTACATTTGCTAACTTGAAATTATCTGGTACGCACCCCTCAGAAATAGACGCATTAAAAGCTTTGTTAGCGGCACAACAATGCTTTCTTTTAATTTTTTTAGTTGTATGGGATATATGGAATCCGGTCCCGGTGATTTAGCATTTTCATTTTATCAATATAGCGCACTACCTCCTTTTCACTAACCATAATATTATCTAAAGTATTACCATTGTCAAAAGGTATTATGTCTATGACCGCAGGGATATTCGTTAAATCTTCTATTGTAAAAACTGACGTAAAAATTCGTTTAGCAGGGTAGCCATTTGCTAGTTTTCAGAAACTAGCCCTCCGTCTTTCAACAAAAGAAATATTTTGATGACTATTCTTGAATAAAACAAAGTTAATCTCTCGTTGATTTGTTGATTTTCAGTCCGTTTTGTCTGCACATTTTACACATTTTCACGGAAAATGGTACATTTAAAAAAAAAAAAAATAAGAATAACATTGAAATACAGCAAAATAAAAGATTTATGTGAAACTAATCACATTTACATAAGAAGATTGAATTTAAAATTATGAGTACTTTGTTCCATGATTTTGGATACTGAATTCGTATTATAACAGAAGAGGTTTACAAAGTTTAGCATTTCATTATATTTAATATGAATTTCTTGTTTAAATTCCTTAATTAAAAGTGATCCATTTATTCGTAGATCAAAGAATCGTTCTACAAATAAACGAATCACTTTTAATCAAGAAATTGAAATCACAAATTAATATTAAATTAATAGTCGAGAATAGTTTTCATGGAAATTTCTTTACTTGAAAGAGATATTTTTCGAACTTTAGAGAAGAACTCAAGTATATTATAAATTCCTAATCACTTTCTATACAGTTAAATTCGTATACACACACACACACACACACACACACACACACACACACACACAAACAAGGTACCGACATTTTTAAAATCCATATATCTGTTATATAATGAGTCCATTATCGGGAAAACTGAATGATGTTTAGTAAAATTATTCTTTTTATTATTATTATTATTACTGTGGGTTTTCTCAAGAAGGATACTTAGAAATTGAATGGCATCCTTTATTGCCCCAAAGATTGTAATCCCCCTTACCCCTTATATATTTATAAAAGTGAGTGTGGAGGGTTGAGAGTGAGGGAGGATATAGAAGAATTTCAAAGGCTATTATAACTTCTGAGTGAAAACTCCCATAAACTTAACTCAACCCACGACTTGATTTCGAAAAACTTAGTTTCTATTCTCAATTGAGTTAACCCATAATAAACTAATTAAGTAATTATAAGAAAGTGTTATGATTAACCGTACCCTTAACACACAACTCAGCCTGAAGCTGAACGATGGAATTGGATCGAGCCTGCCCGAAAAATCATACGGTGTCAGAAAAGAATCGAAGAGGAGAATCTCAAAATCTAACAACAAAATAGCACTACACCTCAAGACATAGAAAATATATATATATATATATATATATATATATATATATATATATATATATACACACACAAACCTTTTCATTATTATAAGAAATATCTAAAAAGTAATTAACCAAACCTAATTTAACCTAACCTAAACTTAGTGCCATCGAACCGACAAGGGCGTGATTAAATGTTTCGGGTGCAGTTGATAGCTCGAAGGGTGTTTTCTGTTGTCATTACATAGTAAGGTGCTCGCTAATCTAGGTTAACTTAACCTAACCTAACGAAGCTTAACTTTTTTTTGACAAAAGTGTTCCTACATTTTTCATAAGAATTTTTTAATGTGTCGAGGCACCAAATGTGTTACCACACAAAAAAATTCACCCACTACATTTTTTTAATTATCACACACCACCTCACTTATGCCCAGTAGCGTACGCATACACGGACAGGCGTTCTACATGTTGTGAAAACGCTTTCCATCAAGTTAGAAGTTTTCGCTGTACGCAGAATCTTTATTAGGTGGAGGCGAAATCCGTAATACAAACAGAATCGCCGTTGTTTACGCTCTCGAAGGCAATTTGGAAACTGCGAGGCCGAGAAAGGGGGGCCATACATGCGAACTGAACCTTATCGAAAGTAATCATAGCAGCTACAGCGGTGACCATATAGTAAATGGACTTCTATTTGATGTAGAAAATTAATTATTCACAGATTACTTCCCTCACATTTTTGCAATCTCTCTCCATTATTTGCCGAGCTCGAAATTCGGTATAGGAAATTTCGATTAAATCGGGAACCTTCTGCTCGTTGATTCGATAATGGCGGCAAATAATTGGTCGCACAGGAAACCTTCAATCAACGAGTGTGTTTGGCTTTTAAAAGAGCGTGTGAGAAAGCAAAGTGACTCTCCGTGTGTGTGTGTGTGTGTGTGTGGTTGCTGAGGCCTATTGTACATAACGCACTGGTTTAAACTAAAGTTTGACAAACACGACACAAACACACTTGATTAGAATTTTATGGGCCTATCTTTACATATACAGTATAAAAACCTACAGAGAAAATAATTTATATAAACGATGTCTGTTAAAAATCACTCAAGACCAACTTAAAACACTTCAAAGTCAAATGGTTACTGTACATAAATTACATTTATAATCCATAATCTAACCAGTAATCTAAAAGTCTACCTCTGAATGGATGTGTACAATTCAATATAAAAATTATACAAGCATAAAAGTTTCGAACACACACACACACACACACACACACACAGTATATATTCCAACAATGCTAAATTAGTATAGATAACAAGAATGGAAACAAGCATAAATGGTGATGCTAACAGCAATTAGAGCGAACTTCCAAAGAAACACACCAATAATGCTTTGATTAATGAGTTTATTTATAGTTCAAATGCACGCAAATCAATTACACGCACTGTTACAGCAGAAATTTTGTGTGCGCGCGCGTCGTCGGGGGGACCGGGGGGGTGAAGGATCTGCTATTCGTTTCTGGAGAGTTGATTCGAGTCTACTTTCATTAGCGTGTCACTGATACCTTGAAGCAGCTCATATTTTAAGTTTATTCCTTTATTTATTCGTACACAGAGTATCATTGGAGCAATTTAAACGGAAATGAATCCATCAAAGCGATCGGAAGGAACAAAATGCATTTAATACCCTTAAATCAGAGGGACGAGAAATTATCCTCTTGAGCTATAATTTATAATAATAATAATAATAATAAAATAATACTTTTCGGCCTTACTCATTATAAAGGGAGCGAACAAAAATCACCCGCTTTGGCGAGTCGCTGTAACTTACGTTACGTATATAAATTGTTAATCAAATTAAAAACACTTATTTAAGTATAAAACTAGGATAGAAAAGGATTATTAAGAGCAATTTCTTAGGGTATCCTGGAGCGTAAAGTAGTATTTCGACCAAGTTATTTTTATATCCCTTCAAATGTTATGAATAAACTGATAAATAATCAATGTACGCAGAAATAAATATTAAAATTAATAATTAAATAATTACAATACTTGTAAAGAAGTTTAACTGAGCGGGTAAAAGATAATAAACGTTAGATTAACCGGATCAGGGGCCCCAGCCTTCGTTAGTTAGCCTTATAAGGCTAACTAACGAAAATATCACGACTCAACCTAACTAATCGTCAAAGGCGTACAGTTAAACTAACGATTGGTTAGGTTAAGTCGTGATATTTTCGTTAGTTAGCCTTATAACGCTAACTAACGAAGGCTGGGGGCCCTTATCTTCAGGTGATCCGATTAATCCTACTTAAGTGTCAATTCCCAAGTTCAATGGAATGCGTTTAACATTTTTAGGATACTAAAAAAGTGATGCTAAATAGGTGGAGTCCCTAAATTATGAAATAAACGTTAGGAGATCCGCCTATTTTTGTTTAAACGGACCACATCATTCCATTCTTCTACTCATTCAACTATTTCATTCTTTTGTATTGGCAATGACAATTTAAAATAGCTTTACTTTCGTAACAATGGAATTGGAAGTCAGTAATTTATACTTAAAATTCTTTCAATGGTGTATGATATGAAATAAATTGCTTTACAATATTTGCTAAACGATGCACGGAATGATTGGGACGATAATTTCTCGACATGATTAAATTTACATAGTCTTCTCTAATAAAAATTATTTATCCAAAAAGCGTAAATAATACGTAAATTAGTCTATCACTGTTCATTATGCGTGTGTGTATATACATTTCAGAGAATAGTATCCAACCATCTTGGTTCTTACTGTTAACTCCACTCAAGTAAAGAAAAATTAAGATTATTAGAGTTGATTAAACAAAAATCCTGTCCTGAAACTTCATATTTCTTACCAACAAATAAGAAACATGGAGTTTCGAACAAGGACTATGTAAATCGATTGTTCAACAGTTGCCAAATCGAACTGTTGTAAAAATAGATTTATACTTTACTGTAATATTAACCCTTACTTTATTTTGGACCAAAATCATGAAACGTGAATAGATATTAGAATTAAATTCAAAACAGACCCAAAAAAATTAGATGAATTTTTTTTAGAAGAATCTAAATAAAACTTAAGTCACTTTTCTAGAAAATACGGAGTAATTCTAATCTATAATCCGTATCTTAATTAATCTCAGCCCAGTAAAGTCTAAAGCTTAAGGCCAAATTAAATAAAATAATAGTCCGACTACAACTGCTCATTGTATTATTGTAACAGCGGAAATTGTAATAGTATAATATTCATTTTATAAAGAATTTTGAATTTTAAGTAACTTCAAAGTCATCTTTAAGATTACGCGAAGTGTTAACACCTGAAATTCAAATTATTTATATTTTCTGTCGACTTCACTCTTAACTTCGGTTTATATAAATAAAAAGAAATCACTCTCACCATATTCTTTATTGATTATTTATTTTTTATCACGCAAACATATTGTATGACAAGTGTGTGTGTGTGTGTGTATGTGTGTGTGTATATATATAAAAAAAATTATTAAAATCGCCACTGTTTTAAAATAATAAGACACTAAAAAACAACGAAGCTTTTCGAGAGAGTCTTCCCTCTTCGTTCGGGCGGTGAGCAGAACTGATGGGGATTTTAATTGCTTTACTCAATTTTTTACACGGTCATTGTATTTTTTATTAATATATATATATATATATATATATATATTATATATATATACGCTATTTAAAAGTAAAAGAAACCCCACTCATTTCCTTTGAATTCCAACTCGGTGAATTAAGGCGTGCAAATTTGATTTTTAGAGAATTACAGTCTCTTTAAGAGTGAATTGACAAACTCAGTTTAGTTAGTTTTAATTTAAATCTAAAATTGTTTGAAATAAGAATTTCGACATTTTTACTTTATTTAATTTTGTTTATGATTTTATAAAGATTTACGTAATAATGTTTTGGGGTTTTTTGCCTCTTCCGTAACGAAGAAAGTCAAATAACGTCGGGAGGGGTGGGGGCGACGTACAGCTTTAAGCGGGATCCAAACTACGGGTCGTTTAAAACCTCACTGATCTAATGGATAGTGGTGATGTGACGGAGCCACGAAATAGCTTTCTCTCTTGTTTATTAAGATGTAGAACCTTGCATCCTAAAATACATTATTCAATCAATCAACTTAAAAAACTTTTTCACCAACTAAAATAAAAGCTTTTTATAATTTTTTTTTTTTCAACTGCCTTTCAATTTCAACTACTTGTGAGTTGTTCATATATATATATATATATATATATATATATATATATATTTTACGCAGGAAGGAGGAGTCAGGGCGAATACCCGCAAAAAACGACCCCCCCCCCCCAAAGAGGAAGAAGAGAACCAAAATGAAACTCACTCTGCGTTTGAAGATTGGAGGTAACAGACAGGGGGAAAGGTGGATTGAGGAAGATTGTTCCAGAGTTGACCAGTTGAATACATGAAAGATTGAGAGTACCGATTAACCCTTGCGTTGTTAGACGGAAAAGAAGACTGGTACTGCGTGTTCTCCTTAAAGAAGGAAGCATGCAATTAGAGAGTTCAGAAGAGCAGTGTCCGTTATAATAGCGACAGTAAGAGAGAGTGGGGCTACACTGCAGCGGGGGGAGAGGGATTGAAGACAGTCAGTAAGAGGCGGGCACTGATGAAACGAATAGTCTTTGATTCCATCCGGTCAGTAGAGCTGCGTTGGTTGAGCCACCCCACACATGAGAAGCGTATTCTATACAAGGACGAACAAGACCCCTGTAAAGAGACAGCAACTGAGTGGGGGGGGGGGTGAAGAAACTGCGGAGCCGGTACAGCACACGTAACGTCTTAGAAGCTGTTTTAGAGTACGTATATGTGATCTTTTCAGGAAAAATCACGAGAAAAGGAAACACCAAGAATGTTAAGCGAAGAGGAAGGATTGAGTTGTGTATTGTTGAAGGTAAGGGGATGATCATGTAGAAGATTGTAACGCGTAGACAAATGAAAGAACTGAGTTTTTAGGCACTGAAAGCCACTACGTTTTCTCTGCCCCAATCAGGTATAGTAGTAAGGTCAGAGGTCAGGTGCACAATAGCCGTCAGGTGCACAATAGCCGCCCTCTTGAGAGGGACGAAGCGGGTGGAGCAGTGAAGGGTGGAATCATTAGCAGAAGAGTGGATAGGACAGGAAGTGCGACTTAACAGATCATTGCTAAATAAAGGAAAAGAGTGGAACGCCACTATTAATAGGTTTAGGAGAAGACCAGTGGCCATCCACAACCGCAGTTATAGATCGGCCAGAAAGGAAATCAGAGATAGAAGGATCGAAACCGAAGGAGGGCATTTTGGAAATTAAGGATTTGTGCCAGACTCTATCAAAAGCTTTTGATATGTCTACCGCAATAGCAAAGATTTCACTAAAATCTCGAAGGGAGGATGACCAAGTCAGAAAGCTATGCAAGAAGATCGACAGTAGAGCGTCCCTTGCAAAACCCATACTGACGATCTGAAAGAAGATTGTGAGAAGAGGTTTTTTTTAGGATCTTCTTATTAAGGATAGATTTAAAAACTTTAGAAATGCAAGAAATCAAAGCAATTGGACGATAGTTGGATTGCTGAGAACGGTCACCCTTCTTTGGGACAGGCTGAATGAAAGCGAATTTCCAGCAGGAAGGAAAAGTACCAGATGAAAGACAAAGACGAAAGAGTTTGCTTCGGCAGGGTGTCAGCACAGAAGCACAGTTCTTGAAAACAATAAAATGAACACCATTAGGACGGTACACCTTCCTAGAGTTGAGCCCAGCTTGGACAGAATAAAAATCTTTGGGAGAGATTCTGATTTTAAACATAATTAATTCATTGGAGTGTGTGTGTGTGTGTGTGTTGTGTGTGTGTGTGTGTGTGTGTGTGTGTGTGTGTGTGTATATATTCACTGTGATTTTACATATATACAGGGTGTCTCAAAAAAAACTATATACTATAAAGAGTATGATGCTATAAAGAGTATATAGTTTTTTTGAGGGACACCATATATATATATATAATATATATATATATAAAGGCAGATGACAAAAGTAAATAGACACCACGATAATTGTCCTCAAGAATAAATGGCAAAGCTCATCAATGAAATGCGAGAACGTGCATCAGCTTTACATAATGCAAAAGAGAAACGAACACCATTCTAAATGTATTCATTCAATAAATTTCATTATTTACTGACTTTCATCATCAAATAAAAAACTATAGAAAAACCGAAGGTGTCTATTTATTTTCGTATCTATTGATTACATCTCCCAGAGACGTGTCAAGCAAGATGTTTTGAATCAAGTTGTTCTAATATCTTTAAGAACTATTTGAATAAATGAAGAAACAAAAGCTCCTCAACCATTCGCGTCATAAGGGAATCTTAAGATAAAAATAAAAACCTTCTGAAGGTGACAGAGAATAATAGAGACACATCTGGGAGATAAGTTCTTTGTGAAGAAACAAGCATCAGAAATGGTTACGCATTTACGCAACGAGAGATCGTCAAATTTGCTTCTTTCGCTTCGTTCCTTTACTGTCTTCATGACACAGACACACGACTCTCAAATAAATTCTTATCTATAGTGACATATAAGTCCTCTTACCATATTGTATTATGACAGGCTATACTCGCTTCTCCATTACTACAGCCTGAAAACTTTTTTTTCACAGCATCACTACACACACACACACACACACACATATATATGGGTTACGTCGTGGCCAATGTCGTAACACCGCTTCCCGGAGATCAGCGAAGTTAAGCGACATTGGGTCTGGGTAATAGTTGGATGGGAGACCGTCCTCTGCGCCCAGATTATGTAGCGACCCGTGGTTCGGATCCCACATAAAGCTGTAGGTCCCCTCCGTCATATAACCTTAGATGTTGCGAAGGAGATTAAACAACCCCAATTAAATATATATATATTTATAATGAGGGGTCGCGCGTCTTAAAGTACCTAAGGGCCACCACAGGCGAAAACGTGTTTTTGATGGATATCACTATTTTCACCTTTCCTCTATCGCGTGGTTTGGGTTATAATGACCTTACGACACTAGAAGTATGGTTGAAAACCTTATGAAGCGAACTACTTTTTTCACCTCTATCGCCAGCCAAAAGTTCACCCAAAGTTCGGCATAATAAGAAAATCAAAATAAAAAAATATATATACACTGCGTTCGCACGTATTAAACAGATTACATTTTCTCCAATGTTTTCAAAAGTTTTTCCCCGATTTCAATTAAATTTGTACCAAATAATCACTATATGTAGCAGCATTGATGGTATTCATTTCGATAAAATATTTTGATAATTAAAATAATTATCTCATTTTATTGGAAAATATGTAAAATATTGTGTTCCGAATTATTAAGCAAGTATTCTATTTACGGATCTAAATGGTGAAAATGGGTAAGAAGAAGGATTTAACATTAACTGAGAAAAGAAAAATAGTCAAGTTACTCGCTGAAAATATAAAATCTATTGAAATTGCGAAGCAGTTTGGCAGAGCTTATCGAACTGTAAACAAGTTTGTAGCGGAGGGTACCAAACTGAGGCAGCGAAGTGATAAAGGACCTATAAGAAAAGTGACAAGGCGGCAGATATCTGTAATCAAGCGCAAACTGCAAAGCATCCATTGTCCTTAAGTAAAGTGGTTTTTGAGCAGGCTGGCATACATAATGTACCAAGAACATCTCGATGTGGAATCCTCCAAACAATTGGCAAGACGTGTAAACCTACGATTCAGTCACCATTAACACCCAGGTACAAGAAGCAGCGTGTTGAATGGGCGTGTCAGTACGTGAAAACAGATTTTAATACTGTATTGTTAACCGATAAATGAAGAGTAACCCTTGAGGGATCTGATGGTTGGTCAAGAAGATGGATTGCTAAGGGTCAATCTCTACCATGCAATGAGGTTTTCTTTTAGAAAGTTTGTGTAAGACTGGGCATTCATTTTTACACCATCAAGCACTCTGTATGGGACAGGTACTTCATTGCCTATCAATCCTGCCCAAAACATGACACTACCTCCACCTTGTTGGCGTCTTAATTTCGATGGTAGAAATTGGCTCTCAGCAACCCATCTTCTTGACCAAACATCAAGTCCCTCAAGGGTTGCTTTTCATTCACCGGTGAACAATACAGTACTAAAATCTGTTTTCACGTACTGACGCGCCCATTCAACACGCTGCTTCTTGTACCTGGGTGTTAATGGTGACTGAATCGTAGGTTTACACGTCTTGCCAATTGTTTGGAGGATTCCACATCGAGATGTTCTTGGTACATTATGTATGCCAGCCTGCTCAAAAACCTCTTTACTTAAGGACAATGGATGCTTTGCAGTTTGCGCTTGATTACAGATATCTGCCGCCTTGTCACTTTTCTTATAGCTCCTTTATCACTTCGCTGCCTCAGTTTGGTACCCTCCGCTACAAACTTGTTTACAGTTCGATAAGCTCTGCCAAACTGCTTCGCAATTTCAATAGATTTTATATTTTCAGCGAGTAACTTGACTATTTTTCTTTTCTCAGTTAGTATTAAATCCTTCTTCTTACCCATTTTCACCATTTAGATCCGTAAATAGAATAATTGCTTAATAATTCGGAGCACAATATTTTACATATTTTTCAATAAAATGAGATAATTATTTTAATTACCAAAATACTTTATCGAAATGAATACCATCAATGCTGCTATATATATAGTGATTATTTGCTACAAATTTCATTGAAATCGGGGGAAAACTTTTGAAAACATTTGAGAAAGTGTAATCTGCTTAATACGTGCGAACGCATTTTATAAAATATAAAATATGAAAATCTATTCCAAAAACTCATCAACATCTTCATTAGCATACTTAGAACTCTAATTTAGCCAAAAATGAACGTTCTAGCTCAATTAATAACAGAGATACTATTACCAGAATATTGCTGAACCTTGGAGGCGATTTCTGACAAATTTTAATTTTGGCGCTTAGGTACCTTAAGACGCGGGACCCCTCATATATACTGCGTGTGTGTACTACAGTGGTGCTCAAACTTTTGGCAATCACGTGCTATTTTATGCCATTTTTTTCAAAATGCAAAACGTAATGTGCCACTATGACTATGTCGAATAGGCCTAAATTAATATACTTTTTTATATTGTACAAATAAATTGCATTATTGGTAAAGCAATAAATGTCGTGTATATTTTATAACTATATTTTACGTTTTCTTTACGGTATCTGCATTACAAAGCCTTGTTTGTGTACTTGCTTCCCTCCAGCCAATTTGTCAACTATGACGCACTTAACACATGAATGATTATTCAGTAATGAATTTTAAATCTTATTGCGCGAGCGCTCCAGGCAGTCTTAGAAGAGTTGCCAATTACCACTCCAAAAATTCTCAAATTTCTTGCTTACGCGAGGGCATTCTGAATTCAGGCTGGTGCAGTATTATAACCATTGATTTTTTTATTTGCCTTGATGAGTGTCCATGTGCCATTGTCAGCGTACAATGTACCAGGTTTGGTACATGTGCCAGGGTTTGAGCACCCCGGGTGTACTATATACCATGGTTGGTTGGTTAACCTTGGTTTTTGCTTCTGGGCCCGAATTGTTCATTCTGACGAAGGTCAAGCTTGTTGTTCCACCTTAGACCTACAGCTTAACGTGAAATCCGAACGGAGACCCAACACGGCTGGTCAGAAATTACAAAGTCCTCGACCTCACGACCTCCTGATCAGCAGTCCACTCATTCGCAACATCTAAGATCGTATGACGGACAGGCCCTACAACCTTACGTGGGATTCGAACCACGGGTCGCTACATAATCTGAATGTAGAAGACGGTCTCCCATCCAACTACTCTACAGAGCCAATGTCGCTTAATTTCGCTATTCGACGGAAAGCGATGTTACGACGTGTGTGTATATATATATATATATATATATATATATATATACTGTATATATATATATATTATACGCCTTGTAACCTTGTATGGGTTTGCGTGACAATTGCTCCTCACAAGGAGGTAGGCTCGTGCCCTGCCTCTGGAATCGGATTGGTAAAGGAGAGAATTGCTTTCTTGAGAGTCTCCATCTCACATAGCCAGGCACATCTGGCTCATCTGGGATTGTCCTGAGCCAGGTATCTAGTCTTCTTTTGAAGATGTCGTCCACATAAACACAGGTTTGTATTCCTTATTGTTTATAGTAACTAGTTAAGTAATTAAATCTGAAAGTCCAGTAAAGCTTAAAGTTTAAGAACCAAATTATATAACGTAAAAGGCCCAACTGGCAATTGCTCATTTTACGAGCCTTATTGTAACATTATTGTATTATTGTAACATAGCAGAAATTGTAATACCGTAATGTTTATTTTGTATAAAAAGGATTTTGATTTGTAGTATTGGTCCTCTGACGACAAAGCTGTTTTCCTTCAGTGTTGAAGATGCTCCTTGTCTAGTCGTTAGTTTGGGGATAACTGCACATTCTGACTTTCCTATTTACCAACGTCTTTCGCATGGTTTAAAAGTTAAGTTTGAGGTTAGGTATTAGTTTTTCTTTTATTTTCCATGTGTATATTATGGTTCTTCTTCTTCTTCTTCTTCTTCTTCTTCTTCTTCTTCTTCTTTCCAGCGAATATAGATGTACTTTATGTAATTTTTCCTTTCTTTTAAAGGTTCTCAGTATTTGCTTAGTTATTCTTCTTATTTTGTTTATCATTATCTTGCTTTGTGTCTCAAAGTTCGCATCGTTGATTATTATAACTCATAAATCTCTCGCTCTTGAGTTTCTCTGAATTTCCCATCCATTTGGCTGCATAATAGTCTCTACTTTTTATTGCCTCCACTTCTTCCTTATCTTAAGAGCTGAAAATTTTCACTTAAATTTCACGATGTTGTCTTCCGACAATTGTATATTTTTGCGTCCGTTTGTAAGGATTCAGTATCATCGAAGTTTCTAATTTTTCCGCTAATTTTTGTATCATTAGCGAAAGATGTTACCGTAATGATTACTTCGGTTAACACGACTGTGGAGCTAAAACTGTTCCTTGTGGTACCGAGTTATGTACCTCTGTTTGTGATGATGATATTCTTTGTACTGTAAACATTTACTGGCGTTCTCTGCGGAAGTTTTGGATCCATATTCCTATTTTGCTCGTCGAATGCCTCGCCATTGACGTGCCATTATAATTTTCACTCTTTTCAAGTGTATCGATGATATTGTTATAATGTTCTATATTAATTGTAATAGGCACGATCTTCCTGATCGGAATCCATGTTGGTTCTCATTGAATTTTTCTTGTGCCTCCAGAATGTCGTAAATTTTTTCTCTAACTATTCATTCAAAACTTTTGGTAAGATGGAATGTCAATGACACTGGGCTATAGCTTTTTGCTCGAGATCTACCCACTCCTTTATGCAACTTATAATAAGAAAGTTTGCTCGCTTCATGATGTCTGGTATTTCTCCTGTGTCCAGAGATATTCTCCACATCCAGTGCTGGGGCAAAACTATTTCATTTTTACAGTTTTTAACGCAATGTCGTGTTCCATTTGTGGGAACCTGTCGCTGAATGTGAATTCGTGCTGTATCTTTTGGTGTAAAGTCAAAATTAGTTACGTTCACTCCTTGTAATTCCTCAAAGAAGTTATTTCTGTCATATATTAGTTTATCAGTTTTGGGGACGGTGAAAACTGATTCATACTGAGCTCTTAATATTTCTGATATTTCTTTTAGATCATCAGTCTTCATCATTTTCTCTCTTTAACTGTCTGATAGTCACAACGTTATGGAAGTATTTCGCGTTTTCCTTGATTGTTTTTACAGCCTCTCTCTCTCTCTCTCTCTCTTCTCTCTCTCTCTCTCTCTCTCTCTCTCTCTTCTCTCTCTCTCTCTCTCTCCTCTCTCTCTCTCTCTCTCTCTTTACGGAGAAATTTATGATGCAACGACGAAATGATGACTTCTTGTACATAATAAATAAATAAAAAATGTTTAAAAAAATGCATGGCATAGATTAGATTAAGTAGCTTAGTATGCATGCTAGCCTTCATTTCCAGCTGTCTTCTAATGCGTAACTGAGTACACGAGATGTGTACGCATGGTGTGAATGAACTCTGAAATTATTCTTTTCATAATACTTTTTCCTACTTTCCTATAAATCTTCTTTCGCCACTATCTTCTGTCAGCAGTGGCTGGTGGAGGAGGGAGAGAGTCTTGTCTGTTCTATACTTTACTATTACTACTATCCCTGTGTGAGAGTTTTACGCATCTATAAGTGTAAGCGTGGTGTAATTTTCAATTTTCAGTGTTCTTTTTTCCATTGCTATTTCTAACTTTCCTACTCTCTCTCTCTCTCTCTCTCTCTCTCTCTCTCTCTCTCTCTCTCTCTCTCTCTCTCTCTCTCTCTCTCTCTCTCTCTCTCTCTCTCTCTCTCTCTCTCTCTCTCTCTCTCTCTCTCTCTCTCTTTTAGTAAAAATGCAGTTTGTTTTAACGATCAGATTCTTACATCTGAAAACGACTGGCTTGTCGACATAGGTCTAAACAAAGAAGCCATTGTTCTCCCCCCAACGATGCACGGCTATCACCCACTGAATTCTTCCCTTCGACAAAATAGAGGAAAACCCCCTCTCCCAAAGCGTCATTGAGGAAACCTGTCCCCCACGCACTAAGACATCGAAACAGAGACAAAAAGCGGTCTTCACTGGATTCCTTATTAAGCAACAAAGAAATGGGCAATCAGTTTCAACAATGCTTTAAAATAAACAACTCTGCTGAGGATGAGTTAGGAGCAATTGGATGCATCTACTAGACTTTAAGTGCATAAAATGGGATTACAATAATATCTCTCATAACAAGCGTAAAACAGATTAACTAGAGATAAAGTTCTTTCGCGACGAATGCACGATTGAAATGAAATCGTTTGAGAGATATAGGACAGAGAGAAACAATAGAGAGGGACGATAGAGCAGAAGGAGCTACGAAAAATGTCACGAAAAAAGACGTATAGAAGAAAAAATAGCATAAAAGGGGAAAACTCGAGACAGTAGCTCGAATAGCACAATACAAGTACCCAAATTAAATATTCAGAGGTCATTAACTAATAATGAAATGAGTGCAAGATCGAGAACAAAGGGCCAGACAAAGAATAGGGGAGAAACCATATAGAGATATCACAAAATAACAGAACACCAGAAAAAAATGTCTGGATCTAGTATTCGAAAACAATTTAATGAATAACATATAAATAACCTCAGCTACTGATATCAGACCACAACACTATTGAAATATAAACCAATATAACCACCACGTTGAAAGAAAGAAGCAAATGTGAAATTTTAACTCGCATTCAGAGGCTACAAATTGAGTAGGTATAAAATCAAGCACATCCACAATGGACTAGAAAACCATCTTTAAGGATAAAACATTGGAAAAGATACAAATAACCTTAGAAGAGAAGACTGAACATTTAGAAAATGCTCCGAAATAGCAGGCAAATAATTTTGAGGTACATAAGTAGAACAATGTTCCACAAGAGAAAGAGAGTCGCTGCAAAATTAAGGAATTGCAAGGACAATACTGATCATGAAAAAACTGGAGAGTATTAACCCCGACATTCCTGACATCAATGCTCTAATTGAGAAACATTGAAAGAGATCGAGAGAATGCTGGATAAGGTAATGGAAACACTCGCATTTTTTGTGCGTTTTTTCTGACATACTTTACTAAATCGACAGTTGACTGCAAATGATATTAAGACCATCAGCTATTTTAATATGATTATATTGATTTTCCTGTTCGTGCAGAATAAATCCAAACAACATTTGAAAAATACCGAATGTGGAAGAGGCGTGATGGAAGAACCTGTTTCACTGCTTCCTCAGTAACAAAAGTTGCCGAAATTGTCCATGTATCTGAAGGAACAGCCCTCATGGTTATGAATACATTGAAGGAAGTAATAAAAACACTATACATCAAATGAACAATAGTGGACGTGAAGTAACATTGACAGAATAGGTGAGAAGAACCTTATTGCGACCTGCGAGTAAATTTACTTCAAGACAAACAAATAATACCAAACCCACAAGTAAGATACGAGTATCTTTGAGTAATAATATCATCGGATGTAAAATTTATTAAAACATTAAAATTACAATAGCTAGAAAATAATGGGAATTATCTGGAGAAGCTTCCACAGCAGAAAAGCAACATCATGCCAAAATTATGGAAGAATTTAGTAGTGCCCATAACTGAGTACTGCTCACTACTCACAAGCCCAGGTAGAAAACTAAACAGTGCAAATACAGAAGCTAGACAAACGACTTTTACGTCTAAGGCAAACCCTGAAACGCTGAAACTCTACTCCCTGGAATGAAGACGTGGGCGATATACAATAATAGATATAAGGAAAATACTCAAGGGATGTGTCCCAAACTTTAGAAATGAAATAGAAAACCATCAGAATGAGAGAAGAGGCAGATTCTGTTCTGTCCTAGCTGCGGTGGGAAAGGGGTCCATGAAAACGAAGATGGAAAATACCGAAAGAACTGAGGAACCTCCACACACCAACCTGAATAATTTCATGAACCAATTGGACAGGTTCTTGTACAAAGTCCCTGACCAGCCATGCGTAGCTACGAGGGCAGGAGAAGAATAGAAACAAACTTTTTCGTCCACCAAATCCTGCAAATGAAGCGAGATGCTGCAGAGGGATTAACCGCAGGTCAATCTTGAACCGCCGTTCAAAGACCAAGCAAGATTCAAGCAAGTTATATATACAGGGTGTCTCATAAGTCCGGCATCATAGGAAAAATAATAAAAAAGGCAAAACAAAAGCTTTTATTTACAGAACGTGTTCAGTATGTCCACCATTGTTTTCAATACACAAATTCAGACATGATACCCAGTCAGCAAGCACACGGTGAATGATGTCAGGAGTAATGGTGTTACATGCCCCAATAATGCGCTGCCGTAAATGTTCAACACTCCTAATTTTTTCTGCGTATACCAGCGCTTTCAAGTGGCCCCAGAGATAAAAATCTAGTGGCGTGAGAGCCGGGCTTCTAGCTGGCCATTCCACAGACCCTCGACGTCCTATCCAATGACCAGGGAATTGTTGGTACAGGTATTCCCTTACTTGGGTGCTGTAATATGCAGGAGCGCCGTCTTGCTGGAACCATGTTGGGAAATTTCCTTCTTCGTTCAAGACACTGGGAAATGCTTCTTCCTTGAGCATACGTAGGTAGGTGCCTCCAGTGACATGTTCATCGAAAAAGAGGGGGCCTATGATGCGATCCTTCCAAATGCCACACCATACCATCACCCGAGATGCACCTTGTTTCTTTGAAGAGGTATACCAGTGAGGGTTGTTTTGAGACCAGTAGCGGGTGTTCTGTCGATTTACCTCACCATTTCCATAAAAAAACAGCCTCATCACTGAACAGAATGGTGGACGGGAAATTGGCATCCCAAGCATATGAATTATGGTTTGTAGAAATAGAAAAATATGAATTTCTCCTATGATGCCGGACTTATGGGACACCCAGTATATATATATATATATATATGCGCCTCAGTGGTATAGTGGTTAGCGTTGCTGACTACGAATCCATTGGCCCCGCGATCGAGACCGGGTGACGGCAGACGGCGCACAGCAAAATCGAGCTGTTCATCCTTCCACACAATAAAGAAATTGGTTGATAGATTAATGGGTACCCTGGGTAGCCTAGTGGTTAAAACGCTGGGATGCTGGTGGGGCGTGGTTCGGATTCCACGTTAACATGTAGATCTAAGGTGGAGTGACAAGCTTGACCTTCGTCAGAATGAACAATTCGAACGGAAGCAAAACCAAGGTTAACCAAGATATTACTGAACGGTTTCCTAGATGGAAATCTAAGCTTAATAAGGAACACCAAGACAAGTCCTTGAACGAACATTTTATTCTTAACAAAGCTTTCGGTAAGGCTCTCACCATCTTCAGTGCTAGAACCGAGAAACCAATAATATAATTTGTCCATTATTGCAAGGGGTAATAAATTAGATTTACCCCCTTTTAGAATCTACTTTTATTCCTAAAATTAAATCCACCTTAAATGAGTTGAATCTATTTAATTCTCTTAATATACAAAGATAACACAGGTCAACAAAAAACAATTTTTGTTTCGTTGCCAAGGAAATTCGTACGAATTTAAGGTATTTTGGGGTTGCTGAATTCCAAAATGAAAGTAGTTTTTCCGATTTGGCTCTAGTTCTTGAGATAATGAATACCCTCAATTAATAGGAAACGTAACCATAACGCGTGCATATGGGAAACTACCGGAACATTCTAGATGGTGAGACTGAATAAAATGCCATTATGTATTTCATGTGTTTACTTTTGTATGATTTGAGACAATTTCAATGCGATTTGTAAGTAGGCTCCGCCTGAACATTAAATTTGTTGCATTTTTACGTGTTTCAATGGGGTACCAATTATCTCATAAATTAGAGCCAATCTAGCAAAACCGATGTCATATTCGGAATCAGCACCACAAAGTTACCCCAAAATCACTTTAATATGATTGGCAATAAAATGAGTGTTGACCAGTGTAATCAACCAGCTAAATAAAAATACATAACAACAACCACCAGGTCTGAATATTTAGTTATTTTTCGCGCTATTTTGAGAATGAACGATGTTCTTTGTCATTGTTTATTCTGTAATGTTGAGTATTATTAATTAGCAAATTACTTTTAGATGATTTCATATTATAAGGTAAGCCTTTGTAATTGTTTTAGTGGTCTAATAGTTGAACTTGCACACTCTCAATTATAGTTTTCATTATATATCTTGTAACTATTGTATTTTTCACAGTTCTAACACTGAACATGGTCAGGGACGAGGTGTACTTCTGAATAAACGAAAGGCTTGGAATAATTTTTCTTTTTTCTTGTGGGTTTACAGCATTCATTCATTTCACGTATTTAATTGTGAAATTCATCCCATATATATATATATATATATATATAGCAAACAGCCACAGGGAAAAGGAAAAAGAAACACGAAATCCGAGCGCTTTCGTGATATATTCACATCTTCAGGGAAAAACAAGTAATAGTAATTACAAGTAATTACTTGTTTTTCCTGAAGATGTGAATATATTACGAAAGCGCTCGGATTTCGTGTTTCTTTTTTCCTTTTCCCTGTGGTTGTTTGCTTATTAATAATCACGTGTCATTCTGTAATTTTACTGCATATATATATATATATATATATATATATATATATATAATTTTATATATTATATATTATATACACGGAACTTCTAAGGTTTACCAGGTATTATTCTCATGTTCTTTAACATTCTACATTATGTAAATCAATTACCAAAGTCGAAATACAGTGACCTAATCTACCTTACGGTATCCCGACTTTGCCCTCTCTCTTTCTTGTGCGTAAAAAGAGATAAAAATAGACATAAAAATAACGTTATAACAGCTAATAAATCACCTTTAACTTAAAAAATAAGCGAAAAACCAATAAAGATGAGAACGAAGATTTATAATGCTCTGAAAAATATCATAAATAATAATTATATTTATATACGCTGAAAAAAAAAGATAATCTATTTCTCCGTCTTCGCACACTCTCGTCAATTCAAAGTAGAAAATAAAGAATTATGGTGAGGCCATAAAGTGAAATGCATAAAAATTATTGTATAATTACCGTACTACGTCAAACATTTGACAGAAGTGTTTACGAGAATGTAATACGTATAATGACATGAATTCTTAATTTACATAATGCTAGGGTGTTAATTAATTTATGGCGTTTACTCGAGAAAAGGAATTTGTCATGGCGTGAGAAAACATTCCTTATTTGTCCTCACTCATCTTTATAAGGTCAGTTTTAGGAAAAAAAAAATTATAATGTAAGAAAGGCCTCTCTCTGTCACCACCACCACCACCATCACAACCACACCACGATTGAATTGAAGTGAATTGAATACCACAGTACAGACAATAAAGAGATTCACAAACATGTATAATATGAAGTGTGCGTCTACGAAATATTCATTTTAAAATTAGTTCATCCACTTCTCGTCCACATAATTTAGTTCCCTTTAACAACACATATATATATATATATATATTTTTTTTTTTTTTTTTTTTTTTTTTATGTAGAAAGGAAGACCAAAGGCGGGTGCCAGCAAAACTGTCCCCCTTTAATAAAAATAGGGAGCCAAAATCAAGGTCGCCAAGGCTCACGATATATATTATATATATATATCCCCGCAAGGGGGTTCTAAGCTCGTGCTCTTGAGTGCTCTTTGTGCTCGTTTGTACGTGCTTGTTCCTGGTTTCACGTGCGCCCTCCCGGCCCTAGCACCCAAGGATGATGGGGCTCGACCCTGCAGTCCTTGTCATCCTTGGTCTTTTTCCACTTCGACTGTCCCCTCCACCCTTTCTTTTTCCTCTGTCTTTCCTCTCACTTTTTCTTTGTTTTTCCGCTGAGATATGCCCTTTAAATAGAGGCGAATCGGTTCTTCCTGACTAAAAAAAAAAAAATATATATATATATATATATATATATATCTATATATATATATTATATATATATATTATTATTATATATATATATATATATATATATATACTTCCTGGAGACACGGGAAAGATTCAACGAAAATCAGCATGGATTCCGATCCTATCACAACTAATAGAACACTACAACAATATCCTAGATGCATTGGAAGGCAATGACAACTACGATGTTTATACACAGATTTTCTAAAGCTTTCGACAAATGTGATCATGGTATAATAGCACATAAAATTAAATATATGGGAATAATTCAAAATTCAAAATTCAAGGTATATCATCATCAGAATCGGAAGTACGCAGCTCAGTACCACAAGGGACAGTACTGGCCCCACTCCTGTTCATTATCATGCTAACAGACATAGACAGCGGCGTAAACAGCAACAGTATAGTAACATCCTTTGCAGACGATACAAAGATCAGCAGAAAAATCAGCGATGTACATGACGTGGAGGCCTTGCAGAGGGACACGAACAAATATACAAATGGTCAGAAGACCACAACATGTCATTTACACCGAGAAATTTCAGCTCCTGAGATATGGTAGAAAAGAAGAACTTAAACAGACTGCATATTATGCTCCAGATAGACAGGAAATTCAGAGAAGCACGAAAGCGATCGATCTCGGGACTACGTAACTAAATCTGTACTCTCTGGGAAGAAGGAGGGGTACACCATAATCTACATAGGAAAATTATCGAAAAACTGGTACCAAACCTAAAACTAAACTCAATTACCATTCAAACAACACTGGAAATAGGAAAGGCAGAATGTGTAGTGTTCCCAAATAATGGCCCGACAAGGGACCTCCTCAACTCTGAAGGAAAATAGCTTGGTTGTCAGGGGCCAAGACTTTTTCAACCAGCTTCCAAAGGACCTCAGAAACGTAACGGGGGTCAAAGTTGAAGTCTTCAAGAGAAGACTGGATGCCTGGCTCAGGACGGTACCAGATGAGCCGGGTGTGCCTGTTTATGTACGGTGGAGAGCGCAAGAAAGCAACTCGCTCCTCCACCAAGCCAGACCTAGAGGCGGGGCCACCAGCTTGACCTCCGTGTGAAGAGACCAACGCACGAAACAACATAAGGTAAGGTAAGGTAAGGTTTTATATATTTATATATATATATATATATATATATATATATATAAATATATAATTCCAATTACACTATTATTGTTATTAAATACATACAGTATATCTCAAGTAAATTAAATTAAATATGAATTAAAGAAATTAATTTTTTACAAATCTGCAAATTCATTCTTATATTTTTTTCAAGTACGACAAAATTAAATAATTTTAGGATGTCTTCGCTATAATATAGTCGTTAATGAATGTAATAAAATACAAAGGCTCTCTCTCTCTCTTTTACACACACACACACACACACACACACACACACACACACACACACACACACACACACGAGAGAGAGAGAGAGAGAGCTAAAATTGAAAGCCAGTGAGTGACAGCATCGTCGTTTCTCCTCAATCAATCTTACCTTTTGTGGAATGGTTTCGAACTCGAGAGGGAGATTTTCGTTCCAAGAATTCTCTTCCATTTTCTTCTGTTTGGTCGGGGGAACCATCAATAATATCCTCTTCCATCTTCGCTCCCACGTTCCACCCATTCCCTCCTTTCCCACAGTTACCCATATCATGAGCGTCATTAACATAATCGTTATTACCTTCCATAAAAATTTGGGGCTCTCGCGCCCTTTTTTCTCTTCCTTTACCCGTCGTATCTTTCGGGCGAATCCGTTCTTCTCTCACTTCCAAACAATTCGATGTTTTCACGTAGGTTCGATTCGTCTCGTGTTTTTCGTCTATGACTGGCGTTTCGTAATCGAAAGA
This sequence comes from Bathynomus jamesi, assembly GCA_023014485.1. Taxonomy (NCBI): domain Eukaryota; kingdom Metazoa; phylum Arthropoda; class Malacostraca; order Isopoda; family Cirolanidae; genus Bathynomus; species Bathynomus jamesi. Next base: position 487,422 of record JAJOZX010003182.1, on the reverse strand, counting down.
GTTTTCGTCCGTTATATTTACGATATGTTTATCGCGATCCTTTCTATCGTTCTTCCACTTCATAAATTTTAATTCATCGTCGAAGATTCTCTTTACATCTTCGGCGTCTTCGGCGTTTGTATCTTCGTCGCTGTCCAAGTTTCTTATTCGAATCCTCATCTGTCTCTCCAGTTTCGAGAGTTTCGATCCGGATTTGGGATGACAACAGTCATATGGTGTTCTTAACTGCATTCGGTGAGACACGTTAATCGTGGTCCCGTTTTGGGAGTTCCTAAAACTTTTTTTAATTTGTCGGATTATTTTATTCTTGCAGTTTCTTTCCGTTTCTTCCAATTCCTTCTTCGTCGTTTCTTCTCTCCTTTTCCTCCGATCTTTTTCCGCAGGAGTGGAATTTGGCTGCCGAGGCCGGTCGAACCCCAAGGGTACATGCACACCTCCACCTTTTTAAGCACAGGGGTGTCCTTACCATGGTACGGCTGACCTTCATCCGCATCCCTTTGATCGCTCGCCGATTCGGGGAGTTCTTTCCTATCGCTATCGAAGTGGTTCGGTGAAACAGAAAATTTAATAACACTCGGTATAATGGCCTCCTTCAGACGAATAGGAAGAGTGTTACTTTTAGTCACCTTGGGTACAGCTTCGGTGGATTTAAATCCGAGTTCAGAGGAGTGCCTAAACAGAGGCTTCGGAATGGCGCCTCCTTTCGCCGTTCGTAGACGTAAACTAGGATCTGGATTTGTTACGTTTTCCTCATTCTTTACTGGAGTCTCTCTCTTTCCTTCGTCACTCACTTTCTTCCTGACAAACTTCCTTCTTTCTCTTCCTCTTCCTCTTTCGTCTTTTTCATCACTAAAATGTCGTTGTTCGAACTCAAAATCTTCCGTAAACCTTTTCCCTCCACCGATATCTTTGCGACATTTAAAACTATAATCAGTCTCGTAATCGGCGAGATAAACTTTCAGCGTTTCTTCAGATTTTGCTTCTCCTTTTCCTAAATCATTTTCGTTGTGGTCATAACTTTCCTGCTTGTGAGCACAACAATATTTCGAGCATTTTTCTTTGGGGAAGGAACCCTCTTCCGGGTGGCCTTCTTTTTCTACTACTACTTCTTCTACTTCTTCTTCTTCTTCTTCTCTTTCGCTTTTCGTGTCCTCATGATCATCGTTACATTCCACCGTCTCTTCGGAATGAACTAACAAATGTGAGGTTTCTCCTCCAAATCGACGCTCGGACTCCGTTTTCTATGATACTCCCACCGTGACTCCCCACACTACCATCCCCCCTCCGAACCGTCACGCGAACTTTGACTTTTCGTCTTGTAATTATTCTCATTATTACGTCATAATTATGACGTCATATCAATTATTATATCATCATCCATCAACGCTCGAAAGGAATGCAATAATATCAATTAAACTCTAGTTTATTCTTTATAATTTCTATTATACGAGTAAATAAGGTCAATTCTGAAAATGATACAAAATGCTCAAAGTACAAAAACACACACACACACACATATATATATATATATACACACACACACGAGTGTGTATATATAAAATGCTTTTCCGCGAGATTAATCTTGGATGAGTAAATAATTATTATTTATTATTATTAATTATTATTATTATTATTATTATTATTACGGTTTTCGATCAGATTTCTTTAAACGAAAGAGGAAGGATAATGTAGTGAAAGTCTTTGTGTTGTTGTACCATTGCTTTAAAAGTTGTGTTTGATGTTGATGTTGTTGATGTTATTTTGAGCCATAAGAGAGGGCGTTTCCCATTCATTGTTTTAATGTTTTAACACCTGTTTGCTGTCGGTTGTGACACCTTAATTACCTCCCCCCCCTAACGTGTATACGGTAAGAAGCATAAAAAAAATACCTTTACATACGCATACAATATATATATATAGATAAAATTCCACCATTTATTAATTACCCAAACTCTTCCTTCCTCGGGACGGCACGGTGCTTGTGCCAACACGTTTGCAATGCCAAATGAGCATCGAGGAATCCGATCTTTGGAGAAATGGTAAACACGACCTCAAGTCGAGTGTCTAAACAAGCTCTTAAAGAGAAGAATAAATGAGAGGTTTTCGAGGACAAGTTCCGCAAATCATGGCGCCCGTTACTGGGATTACCTTCAGCCCCGCAGTATGGTGAGTTTATCCCACGAGTGGAGAGATGGGCATTATACCCTACTCGAACCGTCTCTACTTGAACGTTACTACTTCTTAAAAGGGTATCTCACTTTAGAACGTAATAAAGGGATATGAGATATTAATTAGATGTATAGAATACTTAACGAAAACGGACTCATCCATACCCAATACCCATAAACGAGTTCAAAAGCTAATTAGTAAATTTGCCTCATACATATGAAAATGATGATATTTGCTGTACAGTCCTCGTAAAAAGCGCGGTTACAGTTCACAAGTAATAATAATAATAATAATATAATAATAGCTGCAATATGATATGGGTATAAAGTTCCTGAATACCAATTCCCACGCCCCTTTCATTTATTTTATCCAGTATTAAATTACTTTTAATCTAAAATATCATAAATTTGTAATAAACATTAAAATAGTTTTTATATATTTTGTAACACTGGATTTTATTTATTATATATATATATTATATATATAATATATATATATATATATTATATATATATATTAATAATAAATTGATAGAGAGAGATTATCTTTCGATATTTGCCGTTCGACGCTTCACACGAAATGAAAATTCATTTTCGAGTATACAGTATATAAATATATATCCAGCCAATATACATTATATACGATTTTATATTATATCGATGTATATTTTAGTAAAGGTTTATTTAAAAACTATATTTGCTTTTCGGAGCGACACTCCCGCTTGCGGCCACACAGATCAAAACTGGAAGAGACGAAACATTATGACCTGTTAACAATTGACACGGAAAAAAAAGCTGTTATTTATTTAACAGAAGTAAGGCACGCGCCAATTTGTTTCGCTCGTCTCACAATGTTTCGCTTTATTTATGGAAATCTTGAAATTTTAAAGTTATAAGCGTTTCACGCATATCGTCCTCTTTTGTTTCTAAAATGGTACAATGTAATGCGCGTGACATCTTCCTTTATAGGTTTTTTAACTTGACATTAACGTTATACGCGGCAAAGAAACGAAATCACTAAAGATTTTGAACAATGTACGAATAAACAAGACAAAATTTCGGTCAGCCGGAAACTCATCTTCCATTGATATGGATTATTATTATTATCATTTTATTATCATTATTATCATCATCATCATTGTTAGATCATAAAAAAATACTAAACAAAGTGGTATATATATATATATATATATGACGTCTAAAATGAAAGAAAAGTATGCTCACAATTCCTTTTGTAAACAATGAGTAATTTGTCATTTGAAAGGCGTTTTGGACAATTATTTCATTAATTGAAAAACCCATTTTCGTTCCAAGAATTTTTATTTAATAAAAAACTTTGCGTCATTGTGTGGAAAAATAGTTTGTCATACATTCCTACGTACGAAACCTTTCATGACAAGAATTATACGGAAGGTTAACAAAAGGTAAGTGGAGGAGGAGGAGGTCCGGCGATAGTGTCTCCGAGAAACTGATACAATGACAAAAATGGACAAAGTAAATAGACACCTTCGGTTTTTCATAGGTTTTGATTTGAAAGTAAAATTCAATAAGTAATAATAAGGGATTTATTGAATCAATATATTTTGAATGGTGTTCATTTCCCCTTTGTATTATGTAAAGCTGGCACACGTTCTGGCATTCCATTGATGAGCTTTGCCATTTGTTTTTGAGGACAATCATCGTGGTGTCTATTTACTTTTGCAACCCTCTGTATACTGATTGGTCTAGAAGAATTTTATAATAATGTAGGTGTGGCTGCTGTGATATTTGGCGTATAACACACACACACACACACACACACACAAATATATATGAGAGAGAGAGAGAGAGAGAGAGAGAGAGAGAGAGAGAGAGAGAGAGAGAGAGAGAGAGATTAAACAAAATAATGAAAACAATCGCATTTTTGGTACTGTATTTTCTGATACCATTAATAGCGTTATAAAATATACAGAATTGATAACATTGAGAACATCCCGTATTTTAATATGCTGATATTGGTTTTTTTCCCCGTTTTTGTAGAAGAAATAAAAATCTGGAAAAAAAATGTTACTGACTGTGAAAGGGGTCATGATAGTAGGCGCCCGTTGGTTAGTGTCTCAGTATTAAAAGCGAACACGTAATTGCCACTCTATCTCAATTTATATACGAAATATACATCCACAAAATTATATTTGTTCGAAAAACTTTAAATGAATTATTTAAAAACGTGAAATAAGTCATATTTCTCTTTATTTGCCTTCAGCAATTTCAGTCCAAAAATTCACTCCAGTTTCGAAAATTTTATCACGAAATAAAAATCGACGATGCGAAGTTCTTCAGTTTTAGAATTACATTTAAAGGGAAAAGTATAGCCACAGACATATATACCATATTCTATTTTATATATATACAGTATATATAAATATATATACAGGGTGGCCCCAAAGTCTGTTGCCCCGACCCATAGGTTTTAGAATGCGTCGGGGCAACAGACTTTTGGGCCATCCATATATGAAAAACTTACCCCCAGCAAGGTTCAAACCCTGGTGGGGGTAAATCCTGCATTATGCAAAATCGTGCGTGTTCATGCATGATATTCCATATATATATATATATATATATATATATATATATATATATATATATATATATGGAAACGATGCTTCTGGAAAAGTTGCTAAAATTGGTGGACAATAAATTGTTGACGTGACGCACGAGGAAGAACCAGTCACGCGACAAATCCAACATGATATTTACAATAGCCGTTTATAAGATTAAAGAAGAAGAAACGAATTTACGAATTTATAAAGATGAACGCGTTCACCTTAATTTTTACTATCATTCGCACACATAGTCATCATAGTCCGGACGGTATACACAAACTCTCTCTCTCCTCTCTCTCTCTCTCTCTCTCTCTCTCTCTCTCTCTCTCTCTCTCTCTCTCTCTCTCTCTCTCTCTCTCTCTCTCTCTCTCTCCGCAGGGGGTATAAAAGTTATGGACGTTCCTTCTGGGTGTTGTAAACTTTATACTTGGGGTGTGACAGCCCTCCGGTCCCGAGTCGTGGGATTCTAGAGAAATTGGCTGCCAGTTCCTTTAGGTTCTCTCTCTCTTTCGGGAGGACGGGTGAAGTATGTTGTACAATCCTGTCCCGTGGGTTACTAGGACCCTATCCCATCCCTACTCTGTCCTTTTAGCTTACGTTAAGGATGTTCTCCTCTGACTGGGAAAAAAAAAACTTTCCCTTTAGTATTAAGTCTTTTTCTCTACTCTTACTATTAGGACCCTACTGCTACCTCATGCGTGGGAAGAGAGGCTTTGGAACCTCTATAAATAACACCATTTCACTTCAGTTATAGGTAAATAATTAGAGGGGTTAATAGCGGGTAGGATTGTTGACCATTTGGATTCCTACAAGCTGCTTGGGGACTCCAACATGGGTTTAGACAGCATAGGTCGTGTCTCACCAACTTGCTCGAGTTTTTCCACGTCATGTTGAGTGAGTATGATAAGAGTAGGGTGGTTGATGAGAAAGCCTTTCATAAGGTACCTCACCGCCTGCTAATGGCCAAAGTGCGCGCGCTGGGTATCGGTGGGGAAGTAGGTAGGTGGATTGAAAACTGGCTGAAGAATGCTACAAAGTTAATCCCCTCCGTTAGGCATATGGGCTACAATCGACGCTTACGTGACGCGGGTTCAAAGATATCGATTTTAGAAGCATGTTTAGTTTAAATGATAACCCAACTCGCAACAATGGTTGGAAGTTGGATTTAAACGGTTTAGGACTAGTGTTTGAGGGAATTACTTTACCTATAAGATCTGTGACACGTGGAACAGGTTACCTTCAGAAGTTGTGAACAGTTCCTATGTGGATCACTATAAGGAAAGGTTAGACCAAATCTTGCACACTATTTGAGGGTGTAGAAAATTTTCCCTGGCACCCGTTGCCATTGGTACCTCCTCGGTATGGGCCGCAAGGCCTATTGAGGTACTTCTTTTCCTTGTAACTCTCTCTCTCTCTCTCAGGGTTCCGTGTTGGGGCCACTGTTGTTTATCATTTACATAAATGATATCGACGGTGGCGTCAGTCGGATCGCCAAATTCGCTGATGACACCAAGCTTGGGGCCAATGTTGGGACGCCCGAAGCGATCGAGCAACTGCGTGCAGACCTAGGTAGGATAGGAGAATGGTCCGAAAAATGGCAAATACCGTTTAACTTGGGTAAGTGCAAGGTGATGCACATTGGCTACGCCAATCCCAAGTCGGACTACTCGATGTTGGGGAGTAATATCGAGGTGACTGATTTAGAAAAGGACTTGGGTGTGCTAATTAGCAGCGACCTTAAGTTTACCAAACAGCGCGTAGAGGTGGAAAAGAAAGCCCAGAAGCAGCTTGGGTTATATCAGGAGGCAATTTCAGTTTCGGAACAAGGAGATTATTCTGTCTCTGTACAATTCCCTGGTTCGGCCGCACCTGGAGTATGCTGTGCAGTTCTGGTCGCCCACCCTCAGGAAAGATATTGACAGGCTGGAGCGACTGCAGGCGAGGGCCACAAAGTTAATCCCTTCCGTTAGGCATATGGGCTACAATCGACGGTTACGCGCCCTGAACTTGTTTTCGCTTGAAACTCGGAGGCTGCGCGGTCAACTGATCGAGGTTTTCAAGCTCTTACGCGGGTTCAACGATGTCGATTTTAGAAGTATGTTTAGTTTAAATGATAACCCAACTCGCAACAACGGTTGGAAGTTGGATTTGAAACGGTTTAGGACTAGTGTGTGTGGGAATTACTTTACGTATAAGATGTGTGACACATGGAACAGGTTACCTTCGAGGTTGTGAACAGTTCCTCTGTGGATCAGTTCAAGAAAAGGTTAGACCAAATCTTGCACACTATTTGAGTGTGTACAAAATTTTCCCTGGCACCCGTTGCCATTGGTACCTCCTCGGTATGGGCCGCAAGGCCTTTTGAGGTACTTCTTTTCCTTGTAACTCCTTGTAACTCTCTCAAATTTTGAGAAAGTTGTCCTGTACTTGGTTTTCCAATAAAGGAATTTACATTTTATCTTAAAGATCCACTCTAGACTAGACCAAGAAGGAAATAGAAAAGTTAGAAAGAGCAATGAAAAAAAGAATATTGAGAACTTATACCATGCTTACACTTTAGACGCGTAAAGCTTTCCCACAGGAATAGGCGTAACAGTAAAGTATAGAACAGACAAGGCTCTCTCCCTCCTCCGCCAGCCACTGCTGACAGAAAATACTGGTGAAAGAAGATTTATAGGAAAGTAGGAAAAAATATCATGAAAAGAATAACTTCCGAGTTCATTCACACCATGTGTACACTTATCTCGTGTGCTCAGTTACGCATTAGAAGACAGCGGAAAATAAAGAATAGCATTAATACTAAACTACTAATCTAAGCTACGCAATTAATTTTTTTTTAAAGAATTTTTTTATTTATTTATTATATACAAGAAGTCATCATTTCGTCGTTGCATCATTTCTCTGTAGCTTGCCAAGGTCACCGTACCGAAGATTTATCATATATTGCATCCGATTACCAGATAATATTATGCATTTCCATGAAACACTTATCTTGTCTATTAACAAGGTAGGTGAGTATCTGAGCGTGTTTTCTGTAATTGGATGTTTGTCATGTCTCGTGTATGTATCCGCCAACTCTTTGAATGTCGCTAGTATTCAACTTGGGTCTCCCGCCGTGAAAGGTGTTTATGTGGCAAGTGATATACTGAATTGTTCATACTTCGCGGTGTTGTGCCACCACGAGAGCAGAGAAACTTTCTTTTTGGCGAGGAATATCAGTGGTAGGTCTCTGTATCTATCCCTATGAACTTGTTCCTTATGGAGAATGAAAGTGTTTCGTGGGTGATCACACATTGTTGCTCGATGGTTGATCATACTATGTGAGGCACAAAACAATCAGAGGAATCTCTCTAAAGTGGAGGGAAGACTAAGTGTAGGAGGAGGAAATTTTTAAACAAACATAAAGGAGCGCTGGTCCAGAAGGTACCTCCAACTGGCCAGACCTACAATATAAGAATTCCCCATGCAAAATGTTGGATAATAGTGCATAACACGCATAATTTTTATTTGAGAAATTTATTTTTATTATGAAATTTGATGTACAATATTTAAAACTAAAGTTCCACTATAACTAAGTAGCTTCCCTGGAGATGAGTATAACTATTCGGGGGTTTTGACTCCCAAGAGATCTCATCAAGCTTCCCATCATCTGAGAACTCCCAATGCTCTAAAACCAGACCTGGCCAGCACCCCGTACTACATTTATTGCAAAAGGGGACCACACTACTTCTATATAAAACTATACAACTTTCTCTAGCTACATATTCCGCGATTTACTTAAAAAATACTAACATTCCTATACTATAAACCCAAGTAGCGTCCCTAAAATTGGAAACGTCTTGGTTTTGGTTCCCGAGAGATCCCATCAAGCTTCCCTTCTCTAACAATAGGGTAATCATCTGAGAATTCCCAGTAATCTGAAACCAAACCCGACCAGTGCCTCCTACTACATTTATTACAAAGGAAACAATGCTACTTCTACTCTATCTTAACTAGCCCTCCCTCAAGTAGCACCCTTTTAATAATAAAGAAAAAAAAAGAAAGGAAGGAGCAAAAGAAAGAAAGAAAGAGAGATAGGAGTGGTTTCCAAAAATAATTTATCATAATTAGCTATTCGGAGGTTTTCACTCCCGGGAATTCCCATCTATTAGAAATACACAAATAAAAATAAAAATAAAGTAAAAAATAAGTATCATTTGAGAGAGAGAGAGAGAGAGAGAGAGAGAGACGTCTTGGTCTGAGGTGATGACATGTGTCTTGCTGAAGTTCCAATAAAAGTTGAAATAAAGTAAAATCTCCCTTATTAAAAGGTATAAAAAAGTGACTTTGTTTGAATAATTATCTTGGTAAAAGCAAAGAAATATTAAATTAAAATTGCAGCATTTGACATAAAATCGTCTATTTTTAGTGATCAAATGATGCATTTGAACTCTTTTCCTCTCGCTCGCTCTTGGCTCAACGAATGAAAGTGTTGTTTCTTTTCCAACCTGGTACAGCTATCGCTCTGGCATTCCTCCCTTTAGCCAATCAGAGAACACCTGTGTCATTTCGTCCCTCGCTATACCCCTCTCCACATTGTCACTTACGACATTCCCCACCCTTACTTTTGCACACCTACTGAGGAAAATCTGCTTTTTATAACTGGATTCTGAGTTATATAGCGAAGCAATGGCCAATTATTTCAAACAAATATGCAAAATATGCAAATCTGACACGGATGAAACCGCGATAAAATTTCTCTCATATCAAATGTAAAACAAATAAAGGAGATTGACTTATTCTCCGACTGTACAACAAAAGTAAATGCATTTGTAGTTTTTAAATGAAGAAAGAAAATGACGATGACAGCGGATTTACGAAGGAAAACGCAAAAGAGGATGAAAGATAAACAACACATAAAAATAAGCAACGCAACAAAACCAAACCTCGAATATGGAAAAATCAACAATAATAGCGAAGCAAAAGCGATGTTCAGAACGAAACTCCCGACACATAATAATACCACCGAAATGATGGGTAGACACTACGGAAACGGGTATTGGGTTTGCAAAAATGGGGGGTTTATTGATAATATAATAATAGTGCAATTTTGATATGAATAACAAAAAAGGCCATAATTTGTTGACGAATATTAATATAGCCTCGTATAAGTCGATTATTTTACTTAACATCACAAAAGTTTATAACACGTAAGATCAGAACTAAACTGCGCATGCGTTATTGTCCTATTGGAATACATAAAATTTTTTCACCAGTAGGGTTTTTTGGAAAACAATAATGTCAGGTCGCGCCTACATTTTCCTCCAACCGAACCTTATGAATATGTTGGTGCTAAAAAATAATCATGAAAATTAATTAACATAAATCTACATAAACAATATAAATTAGTTACGATTATTTAAAACCCTTAGTATGATTTATTTAAAATGTCTTTCGAAGTTCTAGGAACGTATGACAAAGAAACATAAGAAAATCTGTCTCAATTCAAATTGAAAATTGAAGTCATAATTCTGAATGGGGATAAACAGCGCGCAGCGCAGACCGAGAAGAATCGGTGAAAGACAGAGTCGATTATGATCGAGACGAGATCTTGTCGGTGTTCCCTTTTTCATTTTGATTATTTATATTTTAACCCAGGCCGTGGGTAAATAGGGCCTATTTTCTCTCTGAAGTTCGGCTAGTAAATTCAAACTGATTTTCACCTAGGTCCTGGGACATACGAAAAGACTTTTCGGGTCCTAGGCCTTTTTCTTTGTCCCGCCCAAAGGCATATTCCCTTTCCGATTGAGGTTATTCTCCTTTCTAGTAATTATACAGGGTGTCCCATAAGTCCGGCATCATAGGAGAAATTCATATTTTTCTATTTCTACAAACCATAATTCATATTTTTCTCTTTCTACAGGCCATAATGTCTGTGAGCAAAGAAGAACGAATCCAGATAATTCTACTCATAGGAAATCGGAGTCAAAGAGAGGCCGCTGCTGAATTTAACAGACTGCATCCAGACCGCGAGCCAATAACACAGAGTTGTGTTAGCAGACTTGTTGCAAAGTTTAAGGAAACAGGATCCATAGAAGATAAACCACGCAATGGACCTTCAAGAAGGTCCACTGACGATGATACAGCGACTGCTATCCTGGCTCATTTTAACAGAAGTCCCAATAAGTCTCTTCAGGCGATTGTCCGCGAGGACAAGTGTGTCGAAAAGTAGCATAAATCGCATTCTTCAGGCTCACAAATGGCATCCATATAAACTTCAGATCCTACAGAAATTAAGCGAAGATGATCCCGACCGGCGGATGGAATTTTGTGAATGGGCTACGGAACAATACATATTGAGCACGTTCTGTAAATAAAAGCTTTTGTTTTGCCTTTTTTTATTATTTTTCCTAAGATGCCGGACTTATGGGACACCCTGTATAACGTAAATTTAATTTAACCCGTGGACGTAAGATTAAAAGTTAAAACATTTTAGTGTTTCATACCATCAATTGAAGTTATATTTAGCATTTGAAATTCGTGAGAACGCTCATCGATAAATATTTGTCAGCCTATACGACAATAAAAAAGTGGTAAACTTCATACGGTAAAACATCCTTACTTAGTTGAGAATGAGTGAATTTATACGAAGTAAAACACAAGATATATTCACGCTACCAAAGGGTAACATTATGTTTGTGTGAAATTGTCCACTGAGTGAATTTATACGAAGTAAAACACAAGATATATTCACGCTACCAAAGGGTAACATTATGTTTGTGTAAAATTGTCCACTGAGTGAATTTATACGAAGTAAAACACAAGATATATTCACGCTACCAAAGGTAACATTATGTTTGTGTAAAATTGTCCACTGAGTGAATTTATACGAAGTAAAACACAAGATATATTCACGCTACCAAAGGGTAACATTATGTTTGTGTAAAATTGTCCACTGAGTGAATTTATACGAAGTAAAACACAAGATATATTCACGCTACCAAAGGGTAACATTATGTTTGTGTAAAATTGTCCACTGAGTGAATTTACGAAGTAAAAACACAAGATATATTCACGCTACCAAAGGGTAACATTATGTTTGTGTAAAATTGTCCACTGAGTGAATTTATACGAAGTAAAACACAAGATATATTCACGCTACCAAAGGGTAACATTATGTTTGTGTAAAATTGTCCACGCTAACAAACCATCTTCGTGTCGTAACAATGTCGTATATTAATTAGGTTTGTGAACTTATTGTGTGTGGCAATATTATTTTTTTAATATTTCGATTGTGAAACTAAATTTTTGTCCGAAATTCAACGTTATAAAATGTTCAAGTTTGTTCCTCATCGCAAGTTATCAATAATACGAAAAGATCAAAAAAGCGAGTAAATAATTTTATGATTTCACCAACACTATTAGACTCATACAATTATGCAACCTGTACACATCAAGTGTCATCACGGATGGGAAGCTCCCGAGCTGGAGTCTGTAAAAAAGAAATTACAAAAGCAATCGGAACAGAATCTATCGAAACAGCTAAAATAAAAAGAAAATTTCCCACATGATCACAGGGTAACGAAACATACTCGTACTATATTGATAGAAAATAACTCTGAAATTCAAAAAAGATTAACTGTAAAAGAAAAATAATAATCCTAGCAAACACACAAGATAAAACCAAACCAATTTTGCTCCAAGCCTCCGTCTCGAAAGGGTTAACCCTTTCGAGACGGGTATTATAGCAAAACTTACACCGCACAGAGGCCAAAAATGAAAAATTTCACAATGTTTTTTGCTTAAAATGTTGAATTGCGATGTAAATTAATAGAAAAACTTAACCTTTTCGGTACTGCATATTCGGCCGGAACGTATGTCCCACAAACGGCGTTTTTTTTTACGCCCATTTACTAAATGCGGGAGTAAAAATTAAGATCGTACGGCGTACGTAGTTAGGTCTTATGGGGTTAAATAAAGTTTTATACCTGAAATAACTAAATACTGCGTGCTACATGCACTCATGAAAATCATACTTCAGAAATGATAGTAAGTAAATCAAAAACAGTCGCATAGAACTTCAAACAGCAAAAACTGAAAATTAAATGTGATACTAATCGAGTAGTTATATAAAGATCTCCTACTTCTCCAACTGAGACCATTACTGAGGTCAGAAACTTGATAAAAGCTTTAAACTCTTCCACCCTCAATATTAAACTTTGCGGAGACTTTAATTTCCCACTTACAAAATATAAAAAGATCGGAAGAAGGCGTTCGACAAGTGTCATCATGGAGTCATAACACATAAATATATAGCAACAGCGGAAAAGGGGGAAAATGGCTATATAACTTCCTCAGTGAGCGGCAGCAAGTCGTTACAGTCCGAGGAATATCTTATCAGAATTAGAGGTCCTTAGCTCAGTACCACAAAGAACAGTATTAGCATTACTATTCATAATCATACTAACTGAAATAGACGACGAAGTTAACAATGATAGCACAGTAACATCTTTTGCTGATGACAAGAATTAGTAGAAAAATAAGAAACCCATACGATGTAGAATCTTTACAAACGAACACGACAAAATTTACAGTTAGTCAGAAGGAATAATATGAAATTTAACACCGAGAAATTTCAACTATGAAGACACGAAAGAAGGGAGGAATTAAAAACCATGGGATATTATTTACCAAATGGACAGAAAAGTGAAGGAAACTCTAAAACTTATACCGACGACGCGAAATTTGACACACAAAATAAGACAGCAGTAAACAAAGCAAAATGAATAACTGGACTGATAACGAGAACCTTTAAAAGAAGGTACAGGATTATAATGATTCCTCTATTGAAAACACTGACCATACTCAAGCTGGAGTTTGGCTCAGTTTAACATCCTCATATATATATATAATATATATATATATAAAACACTAATCAACTAGAAGGGATTCAGAGAACTTTACAGCACAGATCAATGGATGCAAAGGATTAAATAAATGGGAAAGATTACGTGAATGAAATTTATATTCATTGGAAAGATGAAGAGAAAGGAACACCATTATTTACACATGGAAAATAATAGACACTAGTCCGTAATCTCTGGATCCTATAACCATTCAAACAACGGTGGAAAGTAGGAAAGGAAGAAAGTGACCTGTTCCCAAACTAAAGGCTTGACAGAGAACATCAACCGTGAAGGAAAATAGTTTTGTTGTTAAAGGGCCAGGACTATTCTACCAAGAAACTTCGGCACACAAATGGTGTCACTGTGGAAGATTTCAAAACAAGATTAAACACCTGGCTCAGGACAACCCCAATGAGCCGGGTGTACCTGACTACATGAAATGGTGAGCTCAAGAAATCAACTTTCTCCTTTACCAGGCCTACTGGAGGTAGGTCAACAAGCCTGAACTCCATAAAATAAGAAATCACCACATGGAACACATGTAAGGTTGTAGGGTAAGGTAAGGTTATTAATGAAAAGAAGGGAGGCACAAAGGAAAACCAGGAGCAAAAATGCTGGTCTCTAATATCTGAGTTTACAGTATGTTAACACAAGAAATAACAGAAAATACCAAAGAAATTAAAAAAAAAATCTGCTTGGATTTAGTGTTCCCAAATAACTTAATTGATGACAGAGAAATAGTCCCAACTATACTATCAAACTACAACTTTATTGAAACGCCAACGAATATCCAGGGTGTTTCATAACCGGTCTGCCATACTTGGGGGGGGGGGGGGGTGATATCGAGTAAAAAAGTTAATACAACATCGGTGGTATTTCCAACCGTTGCGGAGCTACGGATGTTTTAAGGTGCACGTAAAAAATAAACGAGAGTATTAATCTGATGTATTTATTGCTACATTTTATGAGATACACGCAAGAGTTCCTCTCTCGTTTGTACTTTGGTCTTGTAGACCATCTCTTTCATAAGGCCCCATAAAAAGAAATCTAACGGGGTTAGGTCTGGAGATCTCGGGGGCCACGATATTGGACCAGCACGACCAATACAACGATTCCCGTACTGCTGATTCAAGTAATCCGTAACATGACGACCAAAATGTGGTGGCGCCCCATCGTGCTGAAAGAACAGCCTGCGCCTTGTCTCCAAGGGCACGTCCTCCATCAAAAGCGGCAATTCGTTCGTCAGGAAGTTCAGGTAAATATCAGCAGTTAATCGTTGTTCCAAAACGAACGGTCCAATCAGCTGATCTCCAATTACACCGAGCCAAACATTCACCGAGAATCGATGTTGAAAGTTTCCTTCAACGATACCGTGGGGATTATCGGCGGACCACAAGTGGGAATTTCGTCTATTGTTAATTCCATCCCGAATGAATTGTGTTTCATCACTAAACAGTATGCGATTAAGAATTTGGCGATGCATAACCATCCACTGGCAAAATTGAACACGTTTATCGTAATCATCCCGTTGAAGAGCTTGCACACGTTGCAAATGATAGGGATAAAAACCCTCATCATGTATGGTTTGCCATACACGCGATGCGAATTCACCAATTCGTCTAGAAATTTTTCGAACACTGGTAGTTGGGCTACGTTGTACTAGGTCCAGTATGCGCTCCTCCACAGCAACGGGCCGACGTGCTACATGCTCTTGGTTACGTGGAAAAATTGTCCCTGCTTCCCTTAATCTTTGGGGTGTGTCATTAAACACTTGCCTGTTCGGTATTCGGCGGTTCGGAAAAAGTCTTCGATATTCCTCAACTGCCGCTCTGCTTTTACCATCACAGAATCCGTAAATGAAATGGATATCAGCGTATTCAGCGGGTGTGAACTGTTGATTCATTTCGATTGTTCACCTTAGCGCAACACAGTGTCTCGTACCACAGATCAGAACCAACTGAAAGAAAAAACTGAGGATTAGTAGTGGTAACTTCGTTAACCGAAACTACCACCAATGCTGCCATGTATCGAATTACACACAAGTAGAGATTTGTTGTTTGCACAGTTTAAAACGTCCGTAGCTCCGCAACGATTGGAAATAGCACCTACGTTGTATTAACTTATTTACTCGTTACCCCCCAAATCAGCTCCTAAAGTATGACAAACCGGTTGTGAAACACCATATGTGTGTGTGTGTGTGTGTATATATATACACATACACCTTTGGTTAGCTTCTGCCCGAATTGTTCATTGTGATGAAGGTCAAGCTTTTCACTCCACCTTAGACCTACAGTTTAACGTGGAATCCGAACCACGCCCCACCAGCAGCCCAGCGTCTTAACCACTAGGTACCCAGGGTACCCATTTCTACCAACCACTTTCTTTAGTGTGTGGAAGGATGAACAGATGGGTTTTGCTGCGCGCCAGCTACCGTCACCTAGTCTCGAACCCGGGACCGATGGATTCGTAGTCAGCAACGCTAACCACTACACACCAAGGCGCATATATATATATAAAATTTATTATATATATATATTAATACAGGGGTTGGACAAAATAATATAAACACCTTGATAAATAGCGGTTTTTAACCTTAATATGAGTTGGTCCTCCTTTAGCGGCAATAACAGCTGCAATGCGTCGGGGAATTGATTCATACAGCTTTTGGACAGTGGCTAGAGGAATCCTGAGCCATTCTTCGAGCAAACCCTGCTCCATTCCTCCAAAGACGCCGGCGGTGGGATCGGCTTCTGACCTGCTGCTCCAACTGACACCACAGATGCTCGATAATGTTAAGATCCAGGGATTGTGGAGGCCAATCCAAGTGTTCTACTTCACTAACATGCTCTTCAAACCATTTTTAATGACCCCAGCGGTGTGGATTGGTGCATTATCATCCTGGAAGACGGCGCCACATTGGGAAACAGCGTTTGGACCATGGGATGGACCTGGTCAGCCAATATTGACAGATAGACCTGGGCGTTAACCCTACCATGCAGTACTACAGCTGGGCCAAGAGTATTCCACGATATTGCTGCCCAAACCATCACAGATCCGCCTCCATGCTTAACAGTTGGGGTCAGGCAGTCGGGGTCATAAGCATCTTTAGGCTGTCTCCAGATGTAAACTCGACCGGAACATGGAAATAGCGTAAAGGAGGATTTGCCGGAGTAGACTACATTCTTCCACCGGTCCACATTGACCAATTCTTATGGTCATTACACCATTTTTCTGCGCCGCTCAATGTTGATGTGCTGCGAATGGAATGGTTTGGCAATTGCAGCCCTCCCATGGTATCCAGCTCCATGGAGCTCGCGACGTACAGTTCTGGTCGATACCGGCTTGCAAGATGCTGGTTAAGCTCTGCATCACTTTTGGAGCTGTGATCTTATGGTTCTTGTCACAATGCGCTTTAGCACCCGGCGGTCTCGATCACACAGCTTCTTCTTGCGTCCACTATTGCATTTGTTGGTGCTTGTCTTTCCATGGTTTTGGTATGCAGACATGACCATAGAGACAGTTCTCTCTGGATACATTGAACATCTGAGCGGTTTTCATCACCGATGCACCAGCCATCCGCGCTCCGACAATTTGCCCTCTTTGGAAGTCTGACAGGTCTTTCATAACTGCTAATTCATAATTCACTCAGATCTGTAAAAACACGTGAGGGTTATAACATGACGTATACACTCTCTGTTATGCATTTAAATAGGTTTGCCAGTCATTTGACCATTTACTTTGTGTCTGAGCAGTCCGTAAAGATAACCAGTGAAATTGGCAGGTGTTCATATTATTTTGTCTAACCCCTGTATATATATATAATATATATATATATATATATATATATTCCAACTCAATGGTTCCTCGAGATAACTTTGGGAATATACAGAACTAATGTGCATGGAACAAGGTACAATGGCAAATACTGAAGTTTTTCCTTTTCACAATGGAAGCCCAACGAGGGCAACGGGTCACTAGCAAAGAGGCCCCAAAATATACTGTACTGTATCTTCCCTCACCAGCTATCTGCCGTAGTTACCCTCTTTCGATGATGTAAATTCACTTCGACGAAATGCAGCGGGTCTCTGGCGTAAATTGATGCTCTGAATGTCCCAAAACTGGGTCCAATCTGCTTAGCAGATAGCTGGTGAAGGAAGCTATATTTTGGGGTCTCTTCGCTAGTGATCCGTTGCCCGCATTGGGCTTCCATCATGAAAAAAACTACAGTATTTGCCATTTACTATTATTTATTCGGATTACAGTGGATTTACTTGTGATATCCGAAGAGTCCCTCATATATACCTTACAACCTTACAAAGGTTCCGCGCGATGATTTCTCATTTCGCGAAGGTCAAGCTTGTCGCCCCTCCTCTCATATATGTGTGTATATATATATATATATATATATATAATATATATATATATAATATACGAGGGACACTCAATATATTTTGCCCCCACCTTTTTTTTTCTTTCCAAGTTTCTTTTAAGTTCCAGAAAGTTTGTACACAAGTAGTTACATACCTTTTTACAAGTTTCATTTTTCCACATAGTCTCCATCCTTTTCTACGGCTTTCCTCCACCTCGAAACAAGGGCCTTTATTCCTTGTTGATAAAAGTCCGCTGAGTTCTACTGGAGCCACCTCTTAATCTCCTCAACAACCTCATCGTCACTGAAACTTTCTTCCACGAATAGTACCTTCATTGGCCCAAACAAATGGGAGTCTGAAGGTGCCAGATCCGGGCTGTATGGAGGGTGGGGTAACACAGTCAAGCGCATTTTGTGATGGCCTCTCTGTTTGCAAACTGTTGGGTGGTCTTGCGTTATCGTGCAAAAGAAGGACGTCTTCCAGTTTTTCTCCGGTTGAACTCGCTTTATACGTATTTGGAGTCTCTGTCTTCTTCTTCTTTCTCTTCGCCCGTTCCCGCCTCTATGCGGGGTCGGCGATTTGGAGTCTCTGTAAGGTAGCAATATATGCCTCTGAGTTCATTGTTTGTCCTTTCTTCATAATGTCCACCAGAATCACCCCTTTCATGTCCCAGAAGATGGTGGCCAGAACCTTTCCTGCAGAGGGAACCATTTTGAACTTTTCTGCGTGGGGAGTCTGCGTGATGCCACTCCATGGATTGGCGTTTTGTTTCAGGTTCAAAGTGGTGTACCCAAGTCTCATCCCCAGTCACATTCGTGAAAGGAAGTCATCCCCTTCTGTCTCGTATCGAACCAACGACTCAGAAGCAATTTCTTTTCTTTGGGCTTTGTGATCTTCAATCAGTTCGCGAGGAACAAACCGTGAACACACTTTTGAGTATCCCAGTTGCTGAATTATCGTATTCACACTTCCTTCACTAATTCCTAGCTCCAATGATAGCTCCTTGTATGTGACGCGCCGATTTGATCGAAAGATGCTGTTAGCACGCACAGTGTGAGATGTCAGTCGATGCCGGCAACCATTGCGTGGCTCATCATCGAGGCTGGCTCTCCCTCTTCCGATGATCTCACACGTTTAGACCAGCGTTCAACTGTGCTTCGATCAACAACAGCATCTCTGTAAACGTTTTGTAGACGTTTGTGAATATTTCCAACTTTCCTTCTCTGCGGTTAAGAAGTCGATAACAGCTCTCTGTTTACAACACACATCACTGTCAGACGCCATTTTCGAAACTGCGTTAACAATCGGTTTTATGCAAGGGCGATTAAAAGCGGTTTTATACAAGGAGGGGAGGTTCAAACTGGAAAAATCCGGTTATGTGAAGCGCAGAAAGTTCGAACTTAGCCCAAAAGACATTTCAGCCCCATGGCCATTATTTAGCTAAGAAAAAGGGTGGGGCAAATATATTGAGTGCCCCTAGTATATATATAAAATTCAAACTAGTTGGAGTGGATGAATGCTTAATGGGAGAGCGGGGCGGATTAATGAGAGGGTTCAACTGTTGCAAGCTGGCACCGATGTGGAAATTCACAAAGTTAACAGCAGATTGACACTGAAGAGAGAGTTCACAGAAAATCAGTGATTCTACGTTCATTTGTTACTGATGCATCCACGGAGTATTTCTTTGAATTAACTATTGGTTATTAATCAACGATGCTTAAAAATAGTAATGATGCTTGACTCTTATATAATCCCCCTTTTATGGTATTTCCCAGACCGACCTTTCCAGTTTGGCCTCGAGCCAGTAACCCCTGTTACTCCTTTCCCAGATCCATTTATATAACCCATCCTTGGGATGACGAGAAGGGTTTGGAAAAAGTATCCTATCTGAATGCCCTCTTTGAAGAATGCAAAGAGGGAGTTTCACAGCGCATATATATATATATATATATATATATATATATATATATATTTATTTTTTTTTTTTTTTTCTTGAAGATGTGAATATATCACGAAAGCGCTCGGATTTCGTGTTTCTTTTTCCTTTTTCCCTGTGGTGGTTTGCTTATATATATATATATATATATATATATATAGAAACGACGTAAGTATAGGGGAGTGTTCTGCACACGAGGAAGAGAAATAACGAACAAATGAAAAATGAGGTGACCGCCCGGGAAGAGAAATAACGAACAAATGAAAAATGAGGTGACCGCCCGGGAATCGAACCCAGGATCTTCCGATTGCCGGTCAGATATGCTAGTAGTGGTAGCATATCTGACCGGCAATCGGAAGATCCTGGTTCGATTCCCGGGCGGTCACCTCATTTTTCATTTGTTCGTTATTTCTCTTCCTCGTGTGCAGAACACTCCTCTATACTTACGTCGTTTCTATACATTAATATACTGCGTGGTCATTGCAGTTATATATATATATATATATATTACGGCCTTTTTGCGAAATCGACCTTTTTGCAAAAGGGCTCAAAAGCTGCCCTTTTTGCATAATGGCATTAAATGCCAGGCCACTTTGCAAACAGGCCGGCATATTGGCCATTTTACAAAATGGCTAGTAATCTTGCCGGCCATCTTGCGAAAAGACAACACTTCAGTTAAGAGACTCAATCCATTTCGAATGAAATGACCGAAATTGAAATTATTGAATACCTGGTAAGATTAATTGAATGCCCGGTTAGGTCAACTGTCCGCCCTTGACGATAGGTTAAGTCGTGATATTTTCGTTAAACAACGAAAATATCACGACTTAACCTAACCAATCATCAAGGGCGGACAGTTGACCTAACCGGGCAATCAATGTCCAGTTCGACACAGCTTGGAAGGTATACGACAGGACTCCTCCGAAGCTATATCAAACTGGATTGAATCTCTTAACTGAAGTTCTGCCTTTTCGCAAAATCGCCGGCAGGATTACCAGTCATTTTGCAAAATGGCCCAATATGCCGGCCTGTTTGCAAAGTGGCCTGCATTTAATGACATTATGCAAAAAGGCCGCCTTTATGTGTGTGTATATATATATATATATATATATATATATATATATATATGCACTCATGAGTATTCGTACAGAGAAATATTTCAATTACATTCGTCCTTATCGTTTGTATCATGCGTAGGACAGTTATGAAAAGTTTAGCTTTCGTTTGGAAAATTTTAACGACTAAAAATATGAGTTTGACTCCAAACATATAATGAAAAACATCAAAGAATTTGAGGAATATAAATAAAAGCTAAAATGCAAAAGTTTTCGTACATTTATTTACAAAATTATTTAATACTTTGTGTGTCCACATTAGGTTTGAAGAATTTAATTTTTTTATCAGTAGTTGGCTGTTTATTGATTGGAGACTGTTGGCAATTCTGAAATTCTAGAATTTTCTCTGTGAATCTTCATGGAAGGCGGATGACTGTACGAGCCATTGAGCATTAGTAACCAATGGGTTGTCGTGGTAAAGAGCTGTCTACAGATCTTAAGAGATCTGTTATTGCTGCACACGAATCTGGAAAGAGTTATAGGAAGATAGGAGAAAAACTTCGAATTCCATTTACGACGGTTGCTGTAGTTATAAAGAAATGAAAAGGCTTTGAAACAATCAAAACTCTACCAAGATGTGGACGACCTTGTAAGATTTCAGAACGTACAGCTAGACGGATTGAAAGAAGGTTGTTGCGAATCCACGAGTGACTACAGGTGATATTTGCCAAACATTAAGACCATCTAAGATCGCTGTCCATCCTTTTACTGTACGTCGTACATTGAGAATGTTCTGCATGGAAGAGTTGCACGAAGAAAACGTCTACGTAAAGCGCACAAAGAAGCTCGATTAAAGTACGCCAAGAATCATCAAAATAATGGATTTGTATTCTGGAAGAAAGTTCTCTGGACAGACGAAACTAAAATTGAATTATTCGGGAACAACGAGCAAAGGTATGTTTGGCGAAAATCAAATACTGTACTGCATTCGAGGAAAAAGTCATCTTTCCCACGGTTAAACATGGTGGTGGTAATTTGCTTCTTTGGGGATCCAGGAACGCTTGTTGTCATCAATGGAATCTTGAATTCGAAAAAATATCACGAAATTTTAGAAGAAAATGTATTGCCTTCAGTTCGGGAGTTGCAAATGGTTCGCAAGTACGTACTGCAACAAGATAATGATCCAATACATAAAAGTAAGAACACTATGAAATGGCTTCAACAAAAGAATTTCAAGTTTCTCGAGTGGCCCAGTCAAAGCCCAGATCTCGATTTAGTCGAAAATTTATGGTTTGATTTGAAAAAAATCTGTCTCGGTAGAAATTTTAGCCCATTTTTATAAAATTGTTGCATTTTATTCAGATTCGAAGGGTTTCTCTTGCAGAGATATCGAAACCCTATAAAAAAATACCCAAAACGAATCATTGAAGTCATTCAAAGAAGAGGTGGACACACAAAGCATTATATAATTTTGTAAATACAAAAACTTTTGTATTTTAACTTTTTTTTTATTTTTCTCAAATTCTTTGATGTTTTTCATTATATGTTGGAGTTAAGCTAATTTTTTAAAAATTTTTTTTAAATTTTCCAAATGAGCAGTTAAGATTTAAGCTTTTCATAACTATCCTATGCATGCAACAAAATATAAAGACGAATCTAATACTAACAATTTTTATTCAGAAAGAACACATTACATAAGATATACATTACATCCATATAGATTTACCAATGTTGGCATTAACGTTTAATTTTGTATTTTTAGTGACAAGTAGTTTAATTACAATACTATTATCTAAATATGCCGTTGGGAAGCATGATAGCTTTCAGGCAAAAAATCTTTGAAATTCATTTCTATTTTTACGAAGGAAAATAAGAAATATATTTAGAATTAATGGAAAATAAAATAAAGTTGCATTTAGTTAATTCTGTTATTACAAATGAAAATTGAAATAATCTTTGAAATAATAGAAGAGGAAGTGGTAAACAATACGGTATGATAATAGAAATAATAAGAGAAATAATAGAAAAGAAAAGTGGTAAACAATACGATAAACAGAACATGTTGAAATACCAATAATAATTAATTTCTATTATTACAAATTAGAAGTGATGATACGATCTTAAAGTTATAAAAATAGAGATTAACGAGGCACATTATAACTATGGCGTAATATAATGGAAACTTTTACATATAATTTACATAACTTGTGATTGCACCCGATTTAAGATTGTGAATTTTGCATATATAATAGGCGATTTTCTTTGTTAGTAATATTTACAAGTTGCAACATATACTTTTCAACTTTTCAAATGTTCCGTGCGATGATTTCACGAAGATCAAGCTTGTCGTCCCTCCTCTCGGATAAACGATATAATAGTTGATAAAGTGTTCTTTAGTGATTTGCTATACGAAATTAATGATGGTGCTTGTCTGATATCTACCCCTTTGTAGGAGAGAGCATTTCCCGCAATTTGCATTGAATAATTTGGTTTATGTATGGAATTATTGGGAAGCCTTGTATTATGACAATGGCTTGTCTGATGAGGGGGTAATCCCCCTGTGAATGGGCGAAGTATAGTTTCTATTATTAGCAATTTTGTACATACTGATACCGACAGTAAATTTATACAAATCATTTAGTTTTAGAATATTTAAATCTCTGAACATTGGAGAGGTATGAGACTGCCTGTTATCATTGTTTGAGAGAGTTCGTAAGCATTTTTTATGGATTACTTCTAGCGGATATCGTATATAATTCTTTGTACCGTACTACCTCATGCTGTGATTCCATATTGTAAGTGGATGAATAAATGAGTAATACAGTGTAAGGAGAGCATTTTGGGGAATTATTTTTTGAGTTTCTATATTATGTAGAGAAATCTAGATATTTTCGATTTGATATATTGTATGTGGCATTTGAAATTTAATTTGTCATCTAACTTAATGCCAAGAACTTTAACTTCATTTACTTTTGCACGAGGAGTGTTTACAATTATTAATGGAATATGCGCGATTACAGTTTTTTTAGTTACAATCATATATGATGATTTTGTCAAGTTTAGTAAAAGCTTGTTTGCACACATCCCTCAATAGACGTATCTAATTACCTGTCCACTTCACTCATTAGGGAGTGGATATCATGGTGTGTAGAAGTGAGTGTTGTATCGTACGCATACTGAATACAGTTTAATGTTGTTGATCGATAAAATTCATTTACATGCATTAAGAAAAGGAAGGATCCAAGGACAGATCCTTGTGGAACCCCACTTTCCAATACAGCATATTCTGATGAAATGTCATTTACTTTAACATACTGGTGATGATTAGAAAGATATAACTTAAACCAATTTAACATATTTCCCCTTATGCCATTATGTGTTTAATTTATCGAGTAAGATATCATGTGAGAGCGTATTAAAAACTTTTGACAGGCCAAGGAAAATTAAGACTGTTTTTAATAGTTTAGGTTTTTATAGACATTTTCTAAAAGCATGTTGATAGTCTTCTGTGGTGTGGCCTTCTCTAAACCCAAATTGCGTTTTTGATAGGATGTCGTATTTAGCTAGGAATTTGATTAGTCTACTAGACACGATTCTTGCAAATACTTTACTTAAATTTGGTAATATGAAAATTGGCCGATAGGATGGAGAATCAGAGCTGCCTGATTTGAATACTGGACAAACTGTGGCTATCTTCAGGTAATCAGGGAATACACATTGTACTACTGACTCATTCATAAGTTTGTGAGTGGGGTTGCTATATCATTGATATTAGTTATACTGGCATGTTTTAACCGGAATTAAAGTGATAGCCGCGCTCTAATTTTTTCAGTTTTTCAACTGGTTGAGGTTTCATTTGGCAGAATTGGTTCAAAGAAGAATGTATTTGGTGTGGGTTGTGGCATATATTATTGGTAGTGACTGTCTGATTATGAAATGGCTGCTGCCGTGTTGCTTCCTATTTATTCGCTGTAGGAAATTCCATCCTGTGATACGAAGTTACGGGATTTGTCTTTTCTCTTTTGGCGTTAACTAAAACCTTTAAAGTATCCCACAATCCTTTAGGATTAAGTTTTTGCTCGGTAATTTTAGAACAATAATGGTCCGCTTTGCAGTTATTATGAGCGAATTTTGTCTGTTACAATAAGTTTTATATGTTTGTTCACTGATAATATCACTCTTTCATAGTTTCTAGAGAGAATGCTTACAGTTTATGCTTACAATGAGGGCTAGAGTGATCCACCACCAGTTATGATTATTTTTTGACACGAGTTCGACTTGATATGAAAATTAGCATTAAATATATCCATTAGTGTGTTTCAGAATGCGTGAAATTTTGTTTCTACTTCACAGTTACTTTCAGTTAATCTCGATCAGTCAAAACTTGATACTTCTCTGATGAATTTCAATTTCTTATTATAGTTGTAGGGACTATTGTCAATTTTTAATCTCTCCCGTATTTGTAAATGTTTAATTAGCATTGTTATGTGGGTAGATGGCCCGTAATATGTAATAAGGGTATACCTGACGTACAGTCAAGGGAGGATCGCACCCAGATTTAATTTAATAAAGTGGAGTTTTCTATGGTACCATGTAGTCTTGTTGGTTTAGTTATATTTATATTAAAGCCATTTGCAGTGACAAGATTGTAGAAGAAGTTAGCATTATTATTAGAGTTTATTTTAGCAAGATCGATATTTAAATCTCCCGTAATGATGCAGTTATTGTTCATATGATTAGAATTTAAAGTCGTATCTAAGCTCGCAATAAGCGTTGGCAAGTTACCATTTTGCGGTCGATAGATGCCTAATATTGAATAGGAAATGTTATTTATATACACCCGAAATGCTAGAGTTTCAGAATGATCATTTATGCCTGTTAATTGTTCAATTCATTTAATTTTATGATTAGCGTCTATAAAAATGCTTACTCCGCCGCTTCCGTTATTATTTCTACATATATGATGGTGGTTCGTATAGCTCAGTATATTTAAAAAAATGACTCATTATTTTCATTTAACCAAGTTTCGATCAATATAATACGGGTAAATTTATATTGTAACAATTTTAGATTGGCCGTCAACGCATTAAAGTTCGTATAACTCAGTATATTTAAAAAAATGACTCATTATTTTCATTTAACCAAGTTTCGATCAATATAATACGGGTAAATTTATATTGTAACAATTTTAGATTGGCCATCAACGCATTAAAGTGATTTGAAAGGCTTTTAAGTTCAAAATAGATATGTTTCCGTTACCGTGTCGCTCGTTTAAGAAGGTATTCACTGACACATAGTTGCTATTTGTTGTATTTTGAGACTCATTGATTAATTCACGGATCTAAGCGTACGTAAAGTTTTAATCGTAGAGAAAATTATAAAAACGAATAAAACAAAAATAAAAGTCACTAAAATACTTACGTTAATTTAGAAAAGAGAAAAAAAAAAGGAAGTTAAAAATTAAGAGGAAGAAAGAATAACAACGAAATAATATTAAAAATAAGGATAAGGAAAGGAAAACTGATAAACAATGTAATATAGTATAATAAAGCGAGAACTAATATCATGTAAATAACTCAGTAGGGTTATAGTGCTGTAACAATATTTAACGGAATATATTTTGAGTTAGTCGCGAGGCTCAGTTATTGGTACGTGTTGTCGGAAATTATCGTAGTCGGATTTAGTACAAATAATGACTTTTTGTCTCACCACACTTTTCCTAACATAGATCTTCCTTCCCTTCTCTCACTCACGTAACAGGGTTTTACGAGTTTTTCTGTCTTAAGTGTTATCATAGGCGTAAGAGGCGAGGGATCAGGTTGAGGGGGGGCCCCCCAAATGAACTTTTTCGGGCAATTATACCCGAAAATTCGGGCAAAAGCCGAGTACGCATATTTTCAATCACCACGACTTCATCCGAAACTTTTTATGATTTTCATATAGGATATCATCTCCTTGCCCGAAATGTATGATATATGTTCAGATCTTGAACCATGCAATATTTGATTACAGAAAGAAAAACCTGTCGCAAAAAGGCAGTATTTGGGCACCCCATACTTACTCTATTGTTGTAACTTGTTTGGTGGTTACCCTTTGTACAGTTGTGTATACCTACAAATAATGTTTAATAAAAATAGGACTTAAAAATCAATTTTCAGTTTCGCTTATTTTTTTGGGCAAAACTTGCTTGCCCTCCCCCCCTCGGACAAAATCGGGCCCCTAAACCTATGAGTGTTAGGACCTTGTCATATATTTTTTTTTTGTAATCACGAAACGATTCATTATGTTATTAATGAATATATTGGGTTTGATTTGTATGAGAACACTTCTAATTTCAGACTTCAATAAGGATCACAGAACTACATTGATCAATAGAACTAAAAATGTTTCTCCGTACGAATTTACAGTATTTATGAGCGCCAATATATATATATATATATATATATACACACAAATATGCACTTTCCATACTCGATAAATAATTATTCCGAGAACACAGCCATTTACATATTTACTATTTCGCGCACGCACACACACACACACACACACACACATACAGTATATATATAAGAAGTGAAAAAACCGCATTATTTTCACCAAAATCATATGCCTGACTAAATCTTCCACCAATCAACATCCAGAACTTTACGAATGAGCTTTCAACACATACATAATAATGTACATGACATATATAGTCATACAAAGACGCCGACGAGTTTTCCTCTGCAACTAAAGTAATCGACAGTAAATTTTATGAGTAAAAACTTTAAAATTTATACATTTCCTACAAATGGCAAATATCCAAGAGCAAATAAAGATTAGAAACCATCCTACAGATACGAAGGCGTTCACGTTCTAAAACGAGTCTAATTTTTGTAATTCTGGTATAAAATTTAGCTAAAATATGTAATAATTATATATATATATATATATATATATATATATATATATATATATATTATATATATATGTTAATTTCGTCATGTTCCCAATTTCCACAAAGAATTTGTTTATATTTTATACTTACAAAGGACTGTGTTCAAACCTATTAGGCCCAGTTTGAAACTAAATTTGATTTACATTAAATTAAACACCGATTAAACTATATTCACTCGGAATTGGGTTTGATTTCATGCGGAAAATTTAAAAATGATTAATTCCAAGTAAATATAATCTTACGCTGTATGTGTTTAATCCAAATCTAATTTAGTGAGGTACCATCATTTATCGAATTTAATTTTAACAAAAGTGGGAATGATAATTTTGAACATAGTTCTTTGTTCGTCTTCGTTTAAATAAAATGTAGAGACTTTTGAGTGGGCATAACTGGAAGGCGGCGGGCCGGCTGAGGCTGAGTGGAAGCGCGATTGACTTCTACCTTCCGGTTCGGGTTCAATCCTTTCAACCTTTCCTAACTAAGCTTTCAAATAGTTACATAACGTTTGGAAAAATTCTGTATGGGTAAATGCGAGTGTCCACATACATGTGCGTACGTACATACGAGCATGTACACGGTTGTTCAAGAGTTACCTATGGTAACGTTACATACTCTCTCTCTCTCTCTCTCTCTCTCTCTCTCTCTCTCTCTCTCTTCTCTCTCTCTCTCTCTCTCTCTCTCGCCCTGAACTTGTTTTCGCTTGAAACTCGGAGGCTGCGCGGTCAACTGATCGAGGTTTTCAAGCTCTTACGCGGGTTCAACGATGTCGATTTTAGAAGTATGTTTAGTTTAAATGATAACCCAACTCGCAACAATGGTTGGAAGTTGGATTTGAAACGGTTTAGGACTAGTGTGTGTGGGAATTACTTTACGTATAAGATCTGTGACACATGGAACAGGTTACCTTCGGAAGTTGTGAACAGTTCCTCTGTGGATCAGTTCAAGAAAAGGTTAGACCAAATTTGCACACTATTTGAGTGTGTAGAAAATTTTCCGTGGCACCCGTTGCCATTGGTACCTCCTCGGTATGGGCCGCAAGGCCTTTTGAGGTACTTCTTTTCCTTGTAACTCTCTCTCTCTCTCTCTCTCTCTCTCTCTCTCTCTCTCTCTCTCTCTCTCTCTCTTCTCTCTTCTCCTCTCTCTTCTCTCTCTCTCTCTCTCTGTAGAGATGGAAAAGAAAGCCCAGAAACTATTGGGTTATATCAGGAGGCAATTTCAGTTTCGGAACAAGGAGATTGTGCTCTCACTGTACAATTCCCTTGTTCGGCCGTACCTGGAGTATGCTGTGCAGTTCTGGTCGCCCACCCTCAGGAAAGATATTGAGAGGCTGGAGCGAGTGCAGGCGAGGGCCACAAAGTTGATCCCTTCCGTTAGGCATATGGGCTACAATCGACGGTTACGCGCCCTGAAGTTGTTTTCGCTTGAAACTCGGAGGCTGCGCGGTCAACTGATCGAGGTTTTCAAGCTCTTACGAGGTTCAACGATGTCGATTTTAGAAGTATGTTTAGTTTAAATGATAACCCAACTCGCAACAATGGTTGGAAGTTGGATTTGAAACGGTTTAGGACTAGTGTGTGTGGGAATTACGTTACGTATAAGATCTGTGACACATGGAACAGGTTACCTTCGGAAGTTGTGAACAGTTCCTCTGTGGATCATTCAAGAAAGGTTAGACGAAATCTTGCACACTATTTGAGTGTGTAAAGACATTTAGGACCTCAGTCTGCGGAAATTTCTTTTCCTGTAAAATAGTTGATATCTGGAACCAACTTCCCTCAGAGGATGTTTCCAGTCAAAGTGTAAATCTGTTTAAAATAGGCTAGGCAAAGTACAGAAACACACTCATAGTTTAAGATTAAATCTCAGAAAACTCTGCAGGAGTTCGCTTGCTCGGTGTCTCTGTGAGCAAGCTAAATATAGAGCTATTTATATATTCTCCACTTTCCTGTAAAATTTCCTTGGCTACTTTTCCAGGGTCAAGGTATTTTCTTCAACCTTTTTCCGTACCTGCCTCTGGCAGGGAGGGAGCGGAGGGTGGGGAGAGAGCCTTCTACTTTTCTATCCAGTTTTCTACTACTGCTAGCATAGTTTGAAAGACAAAATTTTCCCTGGCACCCGTTGCCATTGGTACCTCCTCGGTATGGGCCGCAAGGCCTTTTGAGGTACTTCTTTTCCTTGTAACTCCTTGTAACTCTCTCTCTCTCGGTATGGGCCGCAGGGCCGCAAGGCCTTTTGAGGTGCTTCTTTTCCTTGTAACTCTCTCTCTCTCTCTATATATATATAATATATATATATATATAACGTAAAGAACGACGCTTGTATAGGAGAATATTCCGCGCAAGATGAGAGCGAGAGAACGAAACAAATGAAAAATGAGGTAACCACCCGGGAATCGAACCCGGGATCTTCCGATTGCCGGTCAGATATGATAACCATTACACCACGGGCCTCACTCAATTAAATGCCGTAATTCCTCTACATACGCGCAGAAACCAATGCCCCAAGGGGGCACCTCCCGCATGCCGTACATTATATACATTTAAACTGCAAACACGCAGTATAATTAACGTAAAGAACGACGCTTGTATAGGAGAATATTCCGCGCAAGAGGAATTACGGCATTTGATTGAGTGAGGCCCGTGGTGTAATGGTTATTATATCTGACCGGCAATCGGAAGATCCCGGGTTCGATTCCCGGGTGGTTACCTCATTTTTTCATTTGTTTCGTTCTCTCGCTCTCATCTTGCGCGGAATATTCTCCTATACAAGCGTCGTTCTTTACGTTAATTATACTGCGTGTTTGCAGTTTAAATGTATATAATGTACGGCATGCGGGAGGTGCCCCCTTGGGGCATTGGTTTCTGCGCGTATGTAGAGGAATTACGGCATTTGATTGAGTGAGGCCCGTGGTGTAATGGTTATCATATTGACCGGCAATCGGAAGATCCCGGGTTCGATTCCCGGGTGGTTACCTCATTTTTTCATTTGTTTCGTTCTCTCGCTCTCATCTTGCGCGGAATATTCTCCTATACAAGCGTCGTTCTTTACGTTATTTTAATTATACTGCGTGTTTGCAGTTTAAATATATATATATATATATATATATATATATATATATATATATATATATATATATATATATATACAGGGCGTCCCAAAAAAATGTATACACACTTTAAATAATTATAAAGGCAGTGTTTATTAAAATACATTTCATTTTCAAAATGTAATAGAATCTACAGACATTATTTAATTGTTTTGTCAACGCCTGTTTTCAAACTGACGTCCGTTCTGGTCCAGGCACTGCTGATAACGCGAAGCAATGGAATCGCAAACATCACGAAACATTTCGTTTGGTATTTGTGTGCATTCTCGTTCAATGGCTGCTCTCAATTCAGCGACTGTTGCAGGTTTATAGCGTAGAATTTGTCTTTTAAGTATCCCCATAAAAAAAAGTCTAGTGGTGTGAGGTCTGGTGAACGCGGAGGGTATTCTACGAAACCCCTTCGTCCAATCCACATCCACATCGTGCCAAGTACCACTCGCAATACTCCACTCTTCGGTCCGGATCATCTTCATTAATAGCATGGACTAATCTTGGAATGTAACTTTTCCATTGACAGCGCTTCAAAATGCGTTGGACAGACGATTCTGAAATTCCTACCTCACGACTCGCTTGCCGCACAGATTTTCTTGGACTTTGGTGATACGTTTCCAGTACTCTTTCTTGCTTTGTGGGGCTGTCGATGTCCGTGGTCTTCCGGAACGCTTCTTGTGGACATTCTGAACAGTTCCATCGGCTTCAAACTTATCTCTAATTCGAGTGATGGTAAGTCGCGTTGGTGGATCTGTTTGAAACTCCCTCCTAAACTGTCTTTGCACTTCAACTGCGTTTTCACACTTCCAGTAGCATTTTAGAATGAATTTCCTTTGTTCAAAGCTTAGTCTGACTGCCATTATTAATTCTAATGGGTTTAACTTGGAAAGAAAGAAACATCAATTGAGCTATCAGCTGTTAAAGTGTGTATACATTTTTTTGGGACGCCCTGTATATATATATATATATATATATATATATATATATATATTATATATATATATATATATACACGTTTCCTTTCAACCTTTCTGGTGTTCCGTGTGATGATTCCTCATTTCACAGAGGTCAGGTTTGTTGTTCCTTCTCTCGAGTTGTCCTGGTGACGTAGATAGTTGGTTTCTTGCGCTCTCCACTTCACATAGCCAGGTATTCCGGCTTATCTGGAATTGTTCTTCTGAGCCGGGCGTCCAGTCTTCTTTTGAAGATTTCCACTACTACACCAGTCGTGTTCGTATTTCCTTGAGCATCTGGTTGAACCAGTTTTGGCCTTCTCACAACAAAGTTATTTTCCTCTATTTTCCTACTTTTCCTCTTATTCCCAAATATTTCAGGTCATGTGACACAAAATATTCCTTCACGATTTACTCTTTAATATACTCTAGCATTCAGAGTCCTCTTTATGAACTACACCTCGTATAGTTCTAAAATTCAACAACCAAGTTTCCATATGCGCGTAAAACAAATGAAGTACGAAGGGTGAATGTAAATTTTAATGCCATTACGTACTATGAATAAAACAATATAATTACATATTCAACAGTATTTAAAATATTGTGAAGTTTTCCCTTCTTTTATTAAAATTTACTATTTTTTGTTTAAAAAATTAATATTCCAGTTTTTAAATTAGAATTAAATTGAGGGACAGGCATTGCACATTTTATTTTATTCAATTTTGAAAAAATAGTGGTTTTGCATATACCAAGAAGTGTCAAATGTTATATACATACATGCATATAATATATATATATATATATATATATATATATATATATATATAGATATATATATATATATATATAAAACAATGAAGTAAGAAGAGGATTGAAGCACTGAATATATTTAAGAGCTACATGGTGGCGATGTGGCAACACCGCTTCCCGTCGATTAACGAAGTTAAGTGACATCGGGTTTGGGCAGTAGCTGAATGAGTGACCGTTCTCCGAGTTCAGATGATGTAGAGACCCGCGGTTCGGATCTCGTATAAGCCGTAAACCCCCCTCTGTATGACCTTTGCCGTTACGAAAACGGTTAAACAGCCCCCAAAACACGCACACTCTGAACATTTAGTTTGATTTTATTCCGTTGACAAATGCTTCGCAAACCAAACTTTGTTCATCAATACAAACTTGATGAAAAAAAAGGAAGTTATTTATTATAATTATTCCAACTTGAAACATAAAAGAAGTGAACAAAATTTGATGAAAATATTACAAAGTTATCAAAAACTTGTATCGAAAGTGAGAAGTTGAAATTAGTAAAATCAAAACAACTAACCAACTTTCCAGGATATGGGTTCATCTCTCTCTCTCTCTCTCTCTAAAACACACAACACACACACACACACACACACACACACACATATATATATAGTCTATTTATGTGTGGGGGGGGGGTTAAAGTACAGATTTTAATGTTCATCATGTACATCCGATCATTATGTTAATCGACCTTTTATATTTAGTTTAAATTGAATTCAGTAACTGGTCTCAAATATTTGGCTTGTGTCGTTATATTATCATGCTCCTGACTATATATATATATATATATATATATATAGAGAGAGAGAGAGAGAGAGAGAGAGAGAGAGAGAGAGAGAGGGAGAACATTACCTTATATACTGACCTTCGATCTCGAAACGGAGGTCATTATAAAAGACCTTTTAAGAGGACACAACTTGTTTGGGTTTCATGACATTCAATTAATCATTATAGAGACGAATTATGATGGAAATTAATTGCCTAATATAATTAATTATTATAGACCAAAATAATTAATTAATAGTTGCAGACTAATAATTATTATTATTAATTTATACATTTATGGATTATGGTCTTTATATGTATTCTCTTACGAGTATAAAGGGAAAATAGGAAACCACGAATACTAATACGCAAATAACAGATTTAGTTATGGATAATTTGGAGTTTTGTTCCAGTTTGTGAAGAGCAAGTTTGGAGCTATAATTATATCTAAGAACACGGATACAAAAGAAATGTACTTGTGTTGCCTCGTGGAGGTAACATAACTTTCCAGTGGTGATGCGCTCCGTACGGAAGCCTCATTGAGACATTGATCCTCTACATATAGGTACTATATTTAGCAACAGTGCTGCGAGATGATCGTATCCTGAATGGGTGTGTAGGTGGAGAAGTGCCTCGTAAAACAAGGAAAACCTCTCTTTGTATCTAGAGAGCCATATCTATTAAAATTTGTGGCAGGATAAATGCAAAAAACTTCACTTTTTTCTACGTGAAGGTCACAATATGAAAATAAAAGGTACTTGTGGGTTATCTGTCGCCACTTTTTAATATTTTTTTTATTTATTTATTTTTATATATTAAGAGAAGAGGATTCTTTATACTGTACGGCATTGACGATTGGTTAGGTTAAGTCGTGCTAGTTTGGTTAAATACCGTTTTATTTAACCAAACTAGCACGACTTAACCTAACCAATCGTCAATGCCGTACAGTATAAAGAATCCTCTTCTCTAATATATAAAAATAACTAAATAAAAAAAATATTAAAAAGTTTTTTATTTAACCAAACTAGCACGACTTAACCTAACCAATCGTCAATGCCGTACAGTATAAAGAATCCTCTTCTCTTAATATATAAAAATAAATAAATAAATAAAAATATTAAAAAGTGGCGACAGATAACCCACAAGTACCAAATAAAAACCCACTCTAATAGACAGAGTTTATTTCACAACAGTTTCGACGCCCACTGGTATCCACCCGAGGAGGATGCCAGTGGGCGTCGAAACTGTTGTGGAAATAAACTCTGTCTATTAGAGTGGGTTTTTATTTTCATATTGTGGCAGGATAATTATATACAGGTGTCCCATAAGTCCGGTCTCATAGGAAAATTTATTTTCAATAAAATTTACAAAAATAATACATTAGAACTACAACAAATGTTCAAAGTGATGTGTTGTTTTGGGACCTTTTTTTCTTTTTGTGCAGGTAGAATAACACGCAATGGCTAATATGGAAGTGAGTTACGCTCGTGAGGAAAAGATCTCCGCCCTTTCCTCACGAGTGTAACTCACTCCGAAAAGAAGACATCAATTTGACCATTTGTTTTAGCTCTAATGTATTATTTTTTAAATTCAATTTAAAAAAAAAAAATTTCCTATAAGACCGGACTTATGAGACACCTTGTATATACACCGTGTGTGTGTGTGTGTGTGTGTGTATTTTTATATCAAAATCCTAACTGTTCTGGCCGTTTTATGTACAACATATAATATTAAATTAAAATATTCCTTTTCCATTGGTGATGCATGAATATTTTTCCAATATCAAATTAAACATCGAAATCAATGAGTTTCCTTCTAATTCTGTTAAAAGCAAATGATGGACTGAAACCGAATTTATTTACACACAATTACAGATTTGGCCGATAGAATCAGCGAGAAAACGCTTTATATTTATTTATTTAGTCCGCGCATACATGAATAGCAGACATTTAACATTATAATATGTTGAAGTTCATGAAATTTACGCATGTTCTCGAAACGGATTTCGATAACTGCCAATAAAAGTACGTGTAACGGTGCTAAACAACTCGTAACACGTAGTACTTTACACGAACAAATGTAATTAATAAGATTTAACAACGAAAATTGAACTCTTTCCGGAGTAGCTTACGCGAGTATGGAACAAATAACAGCTGGATCGTTTCATACACACACACACACACACACACACACACACACACAACAGCTGGTGCAGCGTGAAATTCTCTTTCCTCAAATAAATATTAGTAAATATTTTTCATAAAATTTTATCCAGTAATTAGCAAAAATTTCGCCTACAGTGGATGGTACTTTTATGATTACGCTACAACTACTAGTAGGTCAGAGAACATATTCACAATATCTGTATAGTGACAGAAGACTGTATATAATGTAAACGGCATTCGATTACTGCGGCATGCCATTTTTGAGAGCTCTCGTAACACTAGTTACTCACTCAAACAGTATACTAATATAACTGCGGTTACTTTCAGCAACGTTACCGAGTGGTAATAAACTTAAGCAATACCATCATCGATCTGGAATTCATTTTGGCAAACAATTTCAAAACAAAGTAAGGTACGAACGAATCCTTGAACGGGTAATTTCTACTTTCCTTCCCTCCTCAAAAATAAATCGATGAATGAACCAAATATAAAGAGAACGGGTAAATGGTTGAGTTTTTCGACTTACCGAAACTGGTATTCGAGTTCGAGGAGTTTTTCGACTTACCGAAACTGGTATTCGAGTTCGAGTGGTAAGCGGGTATGACAGTTACGTTTGAAGCTGCGGAAGACGAAATGGAGGAAGTGGTTGATTGCTGCGATGTGGAGGGACTGTCGATAAAGATAACAAAGTCAGTAACGGGACACTTTCACATTTAATAAACATTAATCATCTA
This sequence comes from Bathynomus jamesi, assembly GCA_023014485.1. NCBI lineage: Eukaryota > Metazoa > Arthropoda > Malacostraca > Isopoda > Cirolanidae > Bathynomus > Bathynomus jamesi. The sequence goes on along the minus strand of JAJOZX010003182.1, from coordinate 450,968 downwards.
ATTATACTGTCGCACATTTTTTAATCCTTCTTAATAAATACAGGGTATTCCGTGAGTCAGTTTAAAATTAAATGAGACGCTATCACTCACTTATGGAACACCCCCCTGCGCGTGTGGCAAAATTAAGGAGCGATAGATAATGAGGAATAGTTCCAGCATTTTTTTTCTTAGTTTCAAACACTTTCAAAAAGTTCAACACTGTTGCGTGAAACTAAGTAAAATGCGCTAACAAGTTAACAGTGCTCAATTCGAACATTTACTATAAACCCTGTTAGTAAAATAATATAATTGCAAGAGCTCCTAACTTTTGCTACACCCTGTACTGTACGTAAAATATAGCAATTTTCATATTGTAATTAATATAAGTAAAATTCACAGAAGTAAATATTTTGTAGGACGAGAAAAATCATCGTAATTTTACATAGTAATTACGAATAAAATAATTCTTATTAACTTTTATTAACTTTTATTAAATAGGCCTGCTTTAATTCGTAAAAAGGTATTTGACTCTTGGAGGAAGTTCTTTTTAACTAATTAAATGTTTTGCTGGTCGAGAAGTGTGTGTGTGTGTGTGTGTGTGTGCACTTCTGGAGAAGCAAAACATTTAATGTTGGTTTCTGCAATTGTATATATAATATTACACACACACACACACACAGTGTGTATATATATATATGTATATATAATTGAAGAAACCAACATTTTCACTTTATTTATTCAAAGACTAAAATGTTTCGGAAGCTCAACCTCCATCTTCAATAGCTACAAAGACAAATAATCATGACTTAAGCCTTATTTACCTAAAATATTTCTAACATAATATATAAAATTACAAAATTATTTAATATGAACACAACACGACAAAACTTACTTGTTAAAAAAAAACTTAATTAAAATCTTTCATACAAAAACAATAGGAGCGAAACTTAATTAAAATAAAATATGTCCAACTTATTAGCAATGACATAATTATTCAGTTAGGGTCTCTCTCTCTCTCTCTCTCTCTCTCTCTCTCTCTCTCTCTCTCTGCTGAAGGGAGGAGGAGGCTAGTTGACTTTGCTGATGAGAACTTCCTCACTCAGTGGGTCAACGAGCCTACACGAGGCGAAAGCGTTCTAGACTTAGTGTTCACGACCGAAGACAACCTCGTCACTGGCCTCACCGTTGACGAATCGTTGGGCGGGAGTGATCACAGTCTTATTAGGTTCCGTGTGTGCGTCCCTCGGGTGAAGCGTAGTAACTCGAGAGGCAGTAAGCTCGATCTCCGGCGGGCGGACTTTGTTAGCCTCAGGGATAGCGTAGGTTGGCGGCGATGTTGAGGGAGTGTGGAGTGCATTCCGGGATGAGTTTATGGTGCTGCAGTCAGCTGCCATACCCTCAAAACCGGTCACCCCTGCTTCAACGCAGCCTAAGTGGTTCAATCGTGGCATCGCTTCGACTATCCGAAATAGGAAAGTAGCGTATAGGAGGGCGAAGGCCAATTGTTCCCACGAGAACACTGAAGCGTATGTCCGCCTGTGTAGGGAAGTGAAGGCGAAGCTTAGGCTAGCGAAACGTAACGAAGAACTACGGGTGGCAAGCCTCTGCAAGGGGAACCCTAAGGAGTTCTTCAGTTATGTTAATAGTAGAAAGCCCATTAGAAGCATGATAGGTCCTTTAAAGGACGGAAGCGGCGTTCTGCGGACCTCCGACGCGGACATCGCTAATGTGCTTAATGAGTACTTTGCGGGAGTGTTCACCAGGGAGGATACCCGCGTCATCCCCGAGCCAGCTGTGAGGCACGAAGGTGCTGGCCTGGATAGTGTTAGATGTACCGCGACAGTCGTGCTCATAGAATATACAAACTGAGCGCGTTTAAGGCTCCTGGGCCAGACCAGTTTCTCCCCAGTGTTTTGCGAGAAGTGCGCGACCAGGTGGCTCCCCACCTGGCTACAGTCTTCAACAAATCGTTGGAGATGGGCCAGGTGCCTGGTGACTGGAGGGAGGCCAACGTGACCCCTATCTTTAAGAAAGGGGATCACGAAAGTCCAGGGAACTATCGTCCTATTAGTCTCACTTCAGTTGTAGGTAAATTATTAGAAAGGATAATAGCTGATAGAATCGTTGACCATTTGGATTCCTACAAGCTGCTTGGGGACTCCCAACATGGGTTTAGACGGCATAGGTCGTGTCTCACCAACTTGCTCGAGTTTTTCCACGTCATGTTGAGTGAGTACGATAAGAGTAGGGCGATTGATATACTTTATCTCGACTTTCAGAAAGCCTTTGATAAGGTACCTCACCGCCGGCTAATGGCGAAAGTGCGCGCGCTGGGTATCGGTGGGGAAATAGGTAGGTGGATTGAAAACTGGCTGAGGAATAGGCGGCAGAGGGTGGTAATTAAAGGGGCTAGTTCGGGTTGGGCCTCGGTCACTAGTGGGGTTCCTCAGGGTTCCGTTTTGGGGCCGCTGTTGTTTACCATTTACATAAATGATATCGACGGTGGCATCGTCAGTCGGATCGCCAAATTCGCTGATGACACCAAGCTTGGGGCCAATGTTGGGACGCCCGAAGCGATCGAGGAACTGCGTGCGGACCTAGGTAGGATAGGAGAGTGGTCCGAAAAATGGCAAATGCCGTTTAACTTGGGTAAATGCAAAGTGATGCACATTGGCTACGCCAATCCCAAGTCGGACTACTCGATGTTGGGCAGTAATATCGAGGTGACTGATTTAGAAAAGGACTTGGGTGTGCTAATTAGCAGCGACCTTAAGTTTACCAAACAGTGTGTAGAGGTGGAAAAGAAAGCCCAGAAACTATTGGGTTATATCAGGAGGCAATTTCAGTTTCGGAACAAGGAGATTGTGCTCTCACTGTATTCCCTTGTTCGGCCGTACCTGGAGTATGCTGTGCAGTTCTGGTCGCCCACCCTCAGGAAAGATATTGAGAGGCTGGAGCGAGTGCAGGCGAGGGCCACAAAGTTAATCCCTTCCGTTAGGCATATGGGCTACAATCGACGGTTACGCGCCCTGAACTTGTTTTCGCTTGAAACTCGGAGGCTGCGCGGTCAACTGATCGAGGTTTTCAAGCTCTTACGAGGGTTCAACGATGTCGATTTTAGAAGTATGTTTAGTTTAAATGATAACCCAACTCGCAACAATGGTTGGAAGTTGGATTTGAAACGGTTTAGGACTAGTGTGTGTGGGAATTACTTTACGTATAAGATCTGTGACACATGGAACAGGTTACCTTCGGAAGTTGTGAACAGTTCCTCTGTGGATCAGTTCAAGAAAAGGTTAGACGAAATCTTGCACACTATTTGAGTGTGTAAAGACATTTAGGACCTCAGTCTGCGGAAATTTCTTTTCCTATAAAATAGTTGATATCTGGAACCAACTTCCCTCAGAGGTTGTTTCCAGTCAAAGTGTAAATCTGTTTAAAAATAGGCTAGACAAAGTACTGAACACACTCATAGTTTAAGATTAAAACCTCAGAAAACTCTGCAGGAGTTCGCTTGCTCGGTCTCTGTGAGCAAGCTAAATATAGAGCTATTTATATATTCTCCACTTTCCTGTAAAATTTCCTTGGCTACTTTTCCAGGGTCAAGGTATTTTCTTCAACCTTTTTCCGTACCTGCCTCTGGCAGGGAGGGACCGGAGGGTGGGGAGAGAGCCTTCTACTTTTCTATCCAGTTTTCTACTACTGCTAGGATAGTTGAAAGAAAAATAAACTTTCACAAAATTTTCCCTGGCACCCGTTGCCATTGGTACCTCCTCGGTATGGGCCGCAAGGCCTTTTGAGGTACTACTTTTCCTTGTAACTCCTTGTAACTCTCTCTCTCTCTCTCTCTCTCTCCGTGCGCTGGGTATCGGTGGGGAAGTAGGTAGGTGGATTGAAAACTGGCTGAAGAATAGGCGGCAGAGGGTTGTAATTAAAGGAGTTAGTTCGGGTTGGGCCTCGGTCACAAATGGGGCTCCTCAGGGTTCCGTTTTGGGGCCAATGTTGTTTATCATTTACATAAATGATATCGACGGTGGTATCGTCAATCGGATCGCCAAATTCGCTGATGACACCAAGCTTGGGGCCAATGTTGGGACACCCGAAGCGATCGAGCAACTGCGTGCGGACCTAGGTAGGATAGGAGAGTGGTCCGAAAAATGGCAAATGCCGTTTAACTTGGGTAAGTGCAAGGTGATGCACATTGGCTACGCCAATCCCAAGTCGGACTACTCGATGTTGGGGAGTAATATCGAGGCGACTGATTTGGAAAAGGACTTGGGTGTGCTAATTAGCAGCGACCTTAAGTTTACCAAACAGTGCGTAGAGGTGGAAAAGAAAGCCCAGAAGCTGTTGGGTTATATCAGGAGGCAAATTCAGTTTTGGAACAAGGAGATTGTGCTCTCTCTGTACAATTCCCTGGTTCGGCCGCACCTGGAGTATGCTGTGCAGTTCTGGTCGCCCACCCTCAGGAAAGATATTGAGAGGCTGGAGCGAGTGCAGGCGAGGGTTACAAAGTTAATCCCTTCCGTTAGGCATATGGGCTACAATCGACGCTTACACGCCCTGAACTTGTTTTCGCTGGAAACTCGGAGGCTGCGCGGTCAACTGATCGAGGTTTTCAAGCTGTTACGCGGGTTCAACGATGTCGATTTTAGAAGCATGTTTAGTTTAAATGATAACCCAACTCGCAACAATGGTTGGAAGTTGGATTTGAAACGGTTTAGGACTAGTGTGTGTGGGAATTACTTTACGTGTAAGATCTGTGACACATGGAACAGTTTACCTTCAGAAGTTGTGAACAGTTCCTCTGTGGATCATTTCAAGAAAAGGTTAGACCAAATCTTGCACACTATTTGAGTGTGTAGAAAATTTTCCGTGGCACCCGTTGCATTGGTACCTCCTCGGTATGGCCGCAAGGCCTTTTGAGGTACTTCTTTTCCTTGTAACTCTCTCTCTCTCTCTCTCTCTCTCTCTCTCTCTATATATATATATATATATATATATATATATATATATATATAGAGAGAGAGAGAGAGAGAGAGAGAGAGAGAGCTCGGTGGTGTAGTAGTTAGCGTCGCTGACTACGAATCCATCGACCCCGAGATCGAGACCCAGCGACGGCAGGCGGCGCGCAGCAAACCCAGCGGTTCATCCTTCCACACAATAAAAAAATTGGTCAGTAGATAAATGGGTACCCTGGGTATCCTAGTGGTTAAGACGCTGGGCTGCTAGTGGGGCGTGGTTCGGATTCCATGTTAAGCTGTGGGTCTAAGGTGGAGTAACAAGCTTGACCTTCGTCAGAATGAACAATTCGGGCAGAAGCAAAACCAAAGTTAACGAAGGTGATATATAATATGCGCCTCGGTGGTGTAGTGGTTAGCGTCGCTGACTACGAATCCATTGGCCCCGGGATCGAGACCGGTGACGGCAGGCGGCGCGTAGCAAAACCTAGCTGTTGATTCTCTCACACAATAAAGAAAGTGGTTGGTAAATAAATGGGTACCCTGGGTGGCCTAGTGGTTAAGACGCTGGGCTGCTGGTGGGGCGTGGTTCGGATTCCACGTTAAACTGTAGGGCTAAGGTGGAGTGAAAAGCTTGACCTTCGTCAGAATGAGGAATGAACACTGCACGTGCAACAATTTAAATAACGATTTGATACAAATAGAGCTGTTAATGACCCATTACATGTTAACAAATTCACCTGTTGCTGTAAACACACGTGTGCATAATTACAGGTGGAAACTGTCTATAAACAGACGATAGATTAAACTAACGAAAAAATATTACTTACTTTTCAGAGCTATTAACATTCCCCATTCTCGTGAGAGAACATTAAATTTTTTATTTACAGTAATTATTTTTTTTTCTCTCCACTGAATTTATTCTCGGATTCAAAAAACACTTTTGTTTTACGTCGAAAGATGAAGTTCTCAGCGGAAAATGCCTTTCTGCCCTTGCGCCAAATTGCTATATTGGCCTATCAGTGTCGGTTCATGGTACATTGGCGCAAGACATGGGGTACTTAACGCTAAATGATACTGCCTGCTTCATTCATTTTCTTTCCGCCACTAAGATCATGCTGAATAATGAAATGAAAATGAAAAGGTTTATTGGCAGACTATAGTCCATATGACAAATATTATTGATACAATAACAGTTCATATTCTAAGGATAGAAATACTGCATATACAATTGATTAGAAATAATACCGTAATATCGAAGTTAAGTGGAGCTACAGACAGACGTTTTTGTACCAAGAGGTCCATATCTTAGAGGATAAATGGCAGGACTCATGGATAGCTTGGATGATCGGGTTGGTTGATTTTTTAATTCTTTGCATTAGACTGTGTTGAGCACGTCTTGTTACCTCCGGAAGCTCGGGACATTGCGGGTAGCAAACATTTGCGAAGCTGAGCATCTCGGGTGTAATTTACGTAAGAGTCTAAAAGACCTGTTGTACAGCAAATTTAGGGTTCTGCCAAAACCTTTTTTATAATTCACCCAGAGTTGCTGTCCGTATATATTACTGCAGAAAGTACGAAAGAGCGTGTCTTTAACTTCACTTGTACAGAATCGAAAGTTCCTTATGGTCATATTCGCTTTAGCACAAAGGCTTCGAGATTGTTTTCTTATATCCGAGTCATCACTCAAGGAGCTGGTAATAGTTTGACCCAAATACTTACTCTTGTACTTCCTCAATTACTTCACCATTCATTTTAAACCTTATATCAGCTGGCTGATTACAGCTTTTAGGATGAAATTGCATAACCTTAGTTTTTGTAACATTAAAAAGAATATCATGTTTCTGCGAATACACTTCGCAGACGTTGTAGCCGATCCAGACCTTTAACAGAGGGATTTATTAACACCATATCATCGGCCTAAACTAAGTTATTTATCCTTGTGTTATCTATACAACATCCCACTGTTGCTTCATTGAGTGAAGCAATTAATCCGTCAATATACACATTAAACAGCATAGGGGAGAGCAAGGAGCCTTGTTTCACCCCGCAAGAGGAGCCAAAACACTCGGATAGTACATTGCCCCACCTAACAGTGAAAGATTGGTGGGAATACCAAAATTTCAATAAATTTAATATGTACATGGGAACCTTCCTGTCTTCTAGTTTGCAAATAAAATATTGTGGTTCACCCTATCATATGCCTTACTTATATCAAGGAAACAGCTATAAATAGTTGAATTACTGTCAATGTATTTAGATATTGTTTCTTTAAGTATATAGATACACAGTCAGTTGAGTGGGACCTTTTAAAGCCAAACTGATTAGATGTCCATAGGAAATCATTTAATCGGAGTAACAAGAGTTTTTCTAGTAGTTTCGAGAAGCTGGAAGCGACAGCAATAGGCCTGTAATTATTGCTGGACAGAATGTCTCCGTACTTATTTTTGACCAGGGCAACATATATACCCTCATGAACTCTGCAGGGATATAGCTATGAGCAAGCATGGCTGATAGGAGCAATGATATATGCAGACATACTACGTCATTTGCATATTTTAAGTGCTCATTCGATAAGTCATCTACCCCTGACGCAGAACCAGTCTTTAACTCTTTAATTAACCTCTTTACTTCAGAAAATGATATCAAAGTATTTTCCCTTGTCCCTCCCACAATCGTTTCGCTGCCATCTATCTTAACATTATCCCTACTCACACTGTTAAGAATGTTAGAGTAGTGGTTTTTCCACAGCTTTGCAATTTCATCCTCCCCGACACCCCATCGATTGTCGGAGGGAGGACATTTTTGACACCCGTTTGATTCTTAACAAATTTCCAAAATTTTTTATTATCGTTATTTATGCGAGCTTCACAGGCTTTTGATGCTCGAATAGACTCTTCTTCCTGTTTACATCACCTTATGGTCGCCTTATACTGACCCCAACTTCTACACATATTCATGTATACTGGTCCTAATCTGGGTCTACCATGAAAGCACACAAATCATAGGGGTCTTTCGATTCCCTCTCAGGGGGGGGGCAATAAAATCATTCCATTCAGGAATAATCTTAGTATGATAGTTGTAAGATTTAATCAGGGGGCTTCCTGCTTCTCTTAACAGGGATATTATCTTACTAAAATACCTATCTATGAGTTTACAGTGAGAATCATTTGAGCAAGGATTATTACAGGCAAGGTGCAAAATTTCTAAATTATTAAAGAGGTGACTTGTTCTGTATTTGTATTCTATTTTCTGCTGCATATCAACATTGGACCAATCGACGCGATTATTCTTACCTATTGGGTTCTTGTTAAGTCGTGTTGTGCATAAATTAGTAACGTTAATGAATATTTCTAATGGTCTATGATCAGAAAGAAGAAAATCATGCAGAATATGAACTCTAACAATTTGATCCTTTAGATTATATATATATATATATATATATATATATATATATATATATATATATATATAGAGAGAGAGAGAGAGAGAGGAGAGAGTCCCAATGTCCGGCCTCACATGAAAATTTATTTTAAATTTACAAAATAATACATTAGAACTAAAGCAAATGATGTCTTTGGGACCCATTTTTTTTGTTGCAGGTAGAATAAACACGTCATGGCTAATGTGGAAATGAGTTACACTCCTTAGGAAAAGGCGGAAAACTTACTTTTGTAAATTTAATTTAAATAAAAAATATTTTGCTATGAGACTGGACTTATGGGACACCATATATATATATATATATATATATATAGTCGTTGATGTAACTTTGAGAGAAATCTTTTGTGGAAAGCTTTTGTTTATTTTCTTAATTTTTAAAGCTTTTTTTTTTTCATTCCCTAAAATAAACATTTTCTTTATATATTTTAAAATATTTTCTTACATTATTTATTTATTTAATGAGATGAAGCCGAGGGCAAAGTTTTCTTTACATTTAATTTTAAAAATTAACGCAAAATACATCGAAATAGAAGGGAAATATTAGTGAGATTTTTTTTATAAAAGTCGTATTATTTCATATATCTTTGGTTATTTTTTTAATTAATTTCTTGCATGTCTTCCTCCAAATATTATCGTTTGTTTACGTACGAAGTAGATAGCGTACATCATTTATCTATTTAGTCACCTTTACTTAACACAGTCGTGAGAGAAAACTGAGAAATTAAATCCAAACCCTCTTAAAAATTCACCTTCATTTATCCACTCTTGAGACAAACAGTTAAGTTTCCACAGAAACATCGAGGTCCCTAACGTGTGTGTGTGTGTATATATATATATATATATATTTTTTTTTTTTTTAAGTTCGGGAAGAACCGATTCGCCTCTATTTAAAAGGGCATATCTCGGCGGAAAACAAAGAAAAAGTGAGAGGAAAGACAGAGGAAAAAGAAAGGGTGGAGGGGACAGTCGAAGTGGAAAAAGACCAAGGATGACAAGGACTGCAGGGTCGAGCCCCATCATCCTTGGGTGCTAGGGCCGGGAGGGCGCACGTGAAACCTCCTGGAACAAGCACGTACAAACGAGGACAAAGAGCACTCAAGAGCACGAGCTTAGAACCCCCTTGCGGGGATATATATATATATATATATATATAATATGATATTTTAGGAAACTTCTTTCCTTTCTTTCTCACGTCGAAAAGAAGTAAAGAAGGTGGTAAAACCTGGACAAGGGGGCGGAAGCCAGCATGGAAGATGCAGACTTCTAGGAGAGTCCTCTGAAACGCGGAAAATTTCTACGTCACTAGAGCCGGCCATAAAAGCGCGAGTCCACTTAATTTTGCTCTCATTTCACTCAAATCACTCTCCCACTTTCGCTGCAGAAACTTCACTCCTCCACGCTGCCTCACTCGACTGCGATTCCTCAACTTCGCTCGACCGCCTTTGTTCGACTTTTGCCTCACTCAACGTACGTCCACTCGCCTTTCGACTCTCACTTTTCGTTCAACATGAACTTCATCACCGTTGCAAGCCTGCAACCACTTCACTCGTCGTGTAAGCTTTCTAACCCACGCCACCGCAATCACCACATCAAATCCATTACGCCGACACTTTTATCATTGTTGTGTCAAAGTTGTTCTGTTATTTGCGAATGTTAGTAAAGAGGTAATGCAAATTATAGTCTCTTAGTCACTATGCAGCTGGCACTAAAGTATATATATATTATAATTATATATATATATATATATATATATATATATATATATATATATATATATATTAGTACCGTGCAAAAGTATGAGTCCACTGTCAATCTGATAACTATTAGATAATCTGTCGTATGAAAATTGGTTTTGATACTAAAATACACATTAACTAGAACCTGTGGTTCATATTAACGTATAACTAAGTTATTACTTAAGTGTATAAAGTTGTATTAGCTGGATGACCCTCTAGTCTGCATAAATTGGACTTAAGGGTTGATTTATTATATTAGTAATATTACTTAGAACGCATGTGTTTAAAGATCTAGCGAACTATTGATGATGGATCTGCAGTAAATGCTCCTAAGCTATTGTTATATCAGTATTTACAATTAAAAGTATCGACATATTCACTTAAATTCTGAAAAACAAATTTATCCAAAACGTTTCTCATTATAATCCTAATTCATGCTTTTTTTTTTCTTCCACAGGCTTAAGAAATGACGAAAAGTACAATTTCTGATGAGATTAGATATAAAATAATACATTTGCATGGTGAGGGACTGAGTCAAAGAAAAATAAGTGAATCTACAGGTGTTTCCAAAACTGGTATAAAAACAATCTTGGCTCATCGGAGATCAAATGGGATCCCCAGTTGATCGTCCTAGATTAGAGAGGCCTTCTAAGCTTTCTCCATCTGATCTACAATATCTAAAGATTACTTCCCTTCGAGACAGAAGCAAATCCACCACTTCAATTGCAGCAGATCTCGAAAAAACAACAGGTGTCTCAGTTGATCCCTGTACTGTACGAAGGAAGCTTAACTCAGTAGGTGTCAGATGTTCAATACTTGTGTTCCAGAGCATATTTTCTTCTCTTCTCTTTATTTCCATTCCTTAAAAGTGGCTTTTTTGCTGCAACACATCCTTTAAGACCTACTGAGTTAAGCTTCCTTCGTACAGTACAGGGATCAACTGAGACACCTGTTTTTTTTCGAGATCTGCTGCAAGTGAAGTGGTGGATTTACGTCTGTCTCGAAGGGAAGTAATCTTTAGATATTGTAGATCAGATGGAGAAAGCTTAGAAGGCCTCTCTAATCTAGGACGATCAACTGGGGGTCCCATTTGATCTCTGATGAGCCAAGATTGTTTTTATACCAGTTTGGAAACACTTGTAGATTCACTTATTTTTCTTTGACTCAGTCCCTCACCATACAAATGTATTATTTTGTATCTAATCTCATCAGAAATTGTACTTTTCGTCATTTCTTAAGCCTGTGAAAGGAAAAAATCAGCATGAATTAGGATTATAATGAGAAAAGTTTTGAATAAATTTGTTTTTCAAAATTTAAGTGAACATGTCAATACTTTTAATTGTAAATACTGATATAACAATAGCTTAGGAGCATTTACTGCAGATCCATCATCATAGTTCGCTAGATCTTTAAACATATGCGTTATAAGTAATATAATGAATGAACCCTTAAGTCCAATTTATGCAGACTAGAGGGTCATCCAGCTAATACAACTTTATACACTTAAGTAATGACTTAGCTATACGTTAATATGAACAGAGGTTCTAGTTAATGTGTATTTTAGTATCAAAACCAATTTTCATACGACAGATTACTAGTAGTTATCAGATTGACAGTGGACTCAAACTTTTGCACGGTACTGTGGTGTGTGTGTATATATATATTATATATGATGAATAAAACCACGAAGGAAAGGAAACACAGAATGGTGCTCAAGCGCTTTCGTCTAATGACATCCTCAGGAACACTGAAGTACATAAAGGGTTACAGCCTATATAGGTTACAGGAAAAAAAAAAAACTATACATACACATATATACATATACTATATACACATATATACATATATACATATATACAATAAACGGAGAGAGAAAAAAAAAAAAATAAAAAATTATTAAACATTAAAGGATTGTGGGAGTCGCATACAAATTTGTAAGGAAAAACTACCGATTTTTAGCACAAGATTAGCACAAGATCAAATTAATTGTTTCCAACCAATGTTATAGAAAAAAAAAAATACAAATTTATACTGGAAATCTGCCCGGGTTTTAGCACTTTGCCCTTCTTTAGATTCGATGTATCAGGTCATCCCATAAGTAATGTCGTTTTTTACGATAGATTAAGTTTAAACTAGTCCTACTCGGTTTAAGCATAAATTTTCCGAAGGTTATATCTAAGAGGAGATCTGTCGTGTTTCGCTACATACTTTACAGACCTTGACCAGTGAAGACTTGTGTTTTGCTTTATGTGAATCCCTCATAAAGATGGCGGTATCAGAAGAGCATATAAGGCATATAATGCTTTACGAGTTCAAAAAAGGGAATAGTGCTACTGAAGCAACGTGAAATATTCAGGACGTTTATGGCAACGATATTCTGCATGTGAGGAAATGTCAAAGATGGTTTCAAAAGTTTAGGAATGGTGACTGCTGTTTGACAGATGCAGCACGCTCTGGACGCCCTGCTGAGTTTGATGATGACCTGCTGTTAGCCGCACTTCAAGAAGACTGTTCAACAACTGTCGAAGAATTGGCCCAGAAACTCAATTCATCCCCGTCCACCATCCATCGACATTTGCAACAACTCGGGAAAGTGCCTAAGTTAGGAAAATGATTGCCACATGAATTGTCGGTCGACAATCTGAGGGTGCGGGTAAACATTAGCAAAGCTCTTCATTCCCGTGAACTCCAAGATCCGTTTTTGCACCGTTTAGTGACTGGTGATGAAAAGTGGATACTGTACCAGAATGTTAAGCGCCGTCGACAGTGGGTTTGTGCCGCAGAACCAGCGACACCACAGCCAAAACCAAATCTTCACCCTCGGAAGGTGTTGCTTAGTGTTTGGTGGGATAAAGGTGGTGTGATACACTTTGAAACCTTACCACACAACCAAACAATCACCGCTCAAGTCTACTGTCAACAACTGGATCGATTGAACACTGCGCTAAAAGAAAAGAGACCTCCTTTGGTTAATCAGAAAGGAATCGTGTTCTACCACGACAACGCACGTCCTCATACCGCTCGGATCATTTCTGCAAAAATTGAGGAGCTTGGGTGGGAAAAATTTCCACATCCTCCAAACCTTGCGCCTTCAGATTATCATCTCTTCTGGAGTCTGCAAAACTATCTTGACAAGAAACGGTATACTTCTTTAGATGATCTGCACACCAGTCTTTGTACGTTTTTTGCCTCAAAATTGCCTGAATTTTATAAACATGGCATTGAAAAGCTTGTAGGACGTTGGCAGAGTGTCATTGATTCCGATGGAAAATATATACTACAGTGCCCGCGAAAAGTATCCGATCACTCAAGAAAATACAATATTTTCCCTTGATATTCAGAGACACATAATTCACTTTCTATTTGTTCTAGCGACATCTGGTAACTTTGAGGTTGCTCGCTGATATGAGAGCTATCCAACGCATTCTCAAATTAGTGTTCTGGTAGCCTTCGTTGCGGGTGGCTGTGTCTCAAAGTTGTCAGATTTCACTGTTTGTGTAAATTTATTGATATTTTGTTATTTTTTACAGAAAGTGGTGTAAATAAAATTTATATATAATGTGTGCTAAAAACAACTTAAGAGTGACTGTCGAGGTGCTATTGTTGCTTTGCATACATGTGGGAAATCACAGAGACAGATAGCTAAGGAATTAAACATATCCCAAAGTACCGTTAATTTATGGGTTTCACGGGCTAAGAACAATGCCGGCCTAACCACGCCAGTCCCTAAAAAACGATCTGGCAGACCGAGAAAAACAAATTCACGAACAGACAAACTTATGAAACGTTTAGTATTGAAAAACCCAACAATAACTGCGAAAGAAATAAAATTTAATATGAATAATTTGTTATCTGGTGTTTCTGAACGAACTATCCAGGAGCGGCTCCAAAAAGAACTCGGATTACCATCTCGCCATGCTGCTAAGAAACCGTTCATTAATGAAAAAATGCGTAAAAAACGTGTCGCATTTGTAAAAAATATATTCATTGGACTGTTGATGACTGGAAGAAGGTTTTATTTAGTGATGAGTCGACATTTTTGACATTCAGAAGTTGTCCAAAAAAGGTTCGCCGGCCCATTGGCTCAAATAGGATGGACCCTAAATACACCCTAAAGACAATGAAACACCCTCCAAGTGTGATGGTTTGGGGTTGTTTCGGTTACTATGGGCGTGGAAACCTAATATTTTCTTCCGAAGAACACAACTATGAATGGTGCACGGTATTTAGCAATGCTACAGGATAAACTTCCAATGGCAATGGCAATCCAAAGGACAAAAACATACATGCATGATGGTGCAGCACCATGTCACAGGGCCAAAATAGTGACAAAATGGATTACTGACAATAAATTTGATATTTTGGATTGGCCTGGTAATAGTCCAGATCTCAATCCGATAGAAAATATGTGGCTAATAATAAAAAATAAGGTTGAATGCCACGACACTGGCTCAGTCGAAAAATACAAGAAGCCATCAAAAAGGTATGGTGCAAGGAAATATCAGTGGAAGTTTGTCAAAACTTGATTAAATCCATGCCAAAACGTCTAGAACAAGTCATCCAAGCCAAAGGACAGATGACAAAATACTAATATAAGGTTAGTATACATTTAAACATTGTTTTTTATGTAAAAAATACAAATTTCCAGGGTGATCGGATACTTTTCGCGGGCACTGTAGATTAAAAAGTTTCAGTTGAATTTTTTTTTGTCCTTCAAATTCCGATCTAAAAAACGACATTACTTATGGGATGACCTGATATATAAAAATAAATTTTAAAAAATACAAGTTATTTGAGTAGCATACAAGTTTACCAAAGATTTAGCGTTCTACCCTTCTTATCTAAATCTGTTTTGAAGGAATTCAAAACAACAGGATCGAGTTGAAAAAGACCTTTGCTTATGTTGAAGTTATTTGTGAGTTGGATAATGGCAGACTCAAGAATATTTCTATTAACAATGCTGCTAGAGTGAAATAAAACTGAAGCATTATTCCAATCAATACAGTGGGATAACTCTGACAAATGGATAAAAAGGGCACTGGACGACTGTCCTGTTCTAACGGAATATTGATGCTGTTTTATACGTGTGTGCAAATCCTTTCCCGTCTGACCTATGTAAAAGGAATCACATTGTTTACAACCAATTTTATAGATAATGCCTGAATTATTGGTAGGGCTATTTTTTACTATGATATTTTTCACAATATTGTTATATGAAAATACTACATTAATATCCAAAAGTTTAAGTACATTAGCAATGCCTAAAAAGCCCGGGAAAAATGGAAGTACTAAAATATTTTTTGACAAAGTATGAGTGTTATTATTCACACGATAGAAAGTTCGTTTTGCCTTGTTGAGACAAGATTCCATAAACGCAGATGGATAACATAGATCACTTCCAATACCGTTGATTTTTTCCAATTCGGCATCGATGTATTCCGGACTGGCGATCCTAAGGGCGCGGAGAAACATTGAAGAAAAAATGGCCTTCTTAGTGGGGGTGTCATGTCCCGAGTAAAAATGTACGTAGGACAAATTTTTTGTTTTTTTCCGATAGATACTAAACTTAAAACCTGGGCTTTCTCTATGTACACGCACATCCAAAAATGGGATTGAGTTGTCTTATTCCACTTCTAAAGTAAACTTAATGGAGGGGACTTGATCATTTAACTGAAGGAGGAAGTTATCCAGGTCACGATTCATGGGCCAGATACACAAAATATCGTCGACGTACCGCAACCAAGGGATGCCAACCCCCAGGATTCTCGGAATGTAAGTAATTTCGAAAAACTCCATATAAATATTGGAGAGGAGGGGCGACAAGGGGTTGCCCATGCCATCCCAAAAA
>JAJOZX010003182.1:380000-430000 GCA_023014485.1 Bathynomus jamesi | reverse complement strand
GACCATTCAATAAACATTAATCATTTTGTCATCGCAATCTTCCGAAGTCGATAGAAAATTATGGCGTCACTGTATATTAAAAACCTTAGTCCTTTAAATATACAAAATTTATGAGTTAAACTATTTGCTTCATAAAATTACAATGCACCAACCAACCAATTCCCAACCATAATTCTTTTCTTGTTCCGCCTCCCAATCACTTTTCTCCTTCCAGTTTTAGAGGATGTGTACCTAAGGTAATATTTCAACCCCCCCTTTTTTTTAACTGTTTTTTCTTGTTATTCTCTCTTATTTAATATTGTGTATTTTTATATATGAATACTTTTTTGTATTCTTTTTTGTATTCCTTTTTGTATTCATTTGTAACTTTGTTAATTAATATTGTAAATTATTGTTTTCATACACCTCATTTTTCGTTCATTTTAAGTTTTTTTAACTTTTTGTATCATTTTAATTTATCTTATTTTTTATCGCAGTTCTTTACTGAAGATGATCCCTGCGACGGGTTGAAACATTTATAATAAATCCTTGGAACTCACGCCCTGGTCTTCACATTCTTTATATGTGTGTGTGTGTGTGTAAAACACAGAATGTGCATGGGACAAGGAACCCTCTGAATGTAGTTGTCTAAATTAGATTTAAACCCTAGGCCCTGTCCCAAAGCTGGGTCTTATCCGCTTAGCTGATAGCTGGTGAGGGGAACCTTATATTTTGAGACTTCTTTGCTAGTGACCCGTTGCTCACGTTGGGCTTCCATCATGAAAAAGAAAAACTTTAGTATTTGCCACAGTGGATTTAATATCCCAGAAGGGTTCCTTGCTCCATGAACAGTCCGTGCATTACATAAAAGTTATCAGGCTACCATTCTGATTATATAACATTTCTTTTTCACGAAATCTAAACAAAGAAGTAAAATGAAAAGGAATTGTATGATCATTTTTTTAATATAAGCTACTATGACCACAGTCATCTTGCATGAACCTCATTCTACACTCTAAAAAATGTATTTTGATTGTCCAAATAGTATCATGTCATTGTATTCATAGTTTTTCTTTCACTGACGTATGAGCTGGAAGATACTGCCAATTTCAATGTACTTTCGAAGTTGTTCTAAAATTTTATCAGATATTTCAAAGGAAAGGAATTTCAAGATATGTCCTTCGAAAAATCTCTCCTTCATTTTAAATATGAATATCTGCAGATATTATGAGGCTGATGTTGCTTATAAATAAGCTTAAAGAAGATTATATTACAGAGAATGTTAAAATGAGGCTTTTTATCGTTCGTTAAAAGTATGACTGAGTTATTAATTAATTATTAAATATTAAATATTAATTCTTATAATTTAGAGCACGTCGTGTCTGCCAACGATTTTTCTTTCTTTCCAAAATTTACCTACATACAAAAGTGTAAAGTACAAACGTAACAAAAGTATATAATTTAATGTACGAACAATGTACTTTTTGTGTGTTGGACGATAATTTTCAATTGTTTTAAAGTTTTTGAGATATTCTAACAAAGCAGATGGCATATGCACCGGTTAGATAAGAGTATAACCCAGATAACTCAGAAGTGGGAGCGATTGCAATGATGAAGCGTAGAAAATTTGTAAATAACAGACACTATTCGTTAGTAATGAGTAAAAGTATAAACTCCCTATTAATTATTATAACTAAAACTAAAATAAAATGGAATACTTTCCTCTTAAATCATGTACTTTGAAAAGAAACGACAAAGTCCTTCGATATTTTCGACAGACAATTTGTTAATTTTCCTTTGAAATTAGAGACGACTCTTAAGAAACATTTTTTTAGTGTGTAAAATGTTCATTTGAACGCAACTGTTCAAAAACTCGAAAAATCGGATTCCGTTATGAATGTGACGTCTCAGTAACGAGCACAACATTTGAAGCATTCTCTTAAATTACGAGAGGTGCAACCACATCATTAAATTCCTCAAGGGGACACTTTTTTTTTTTAAATGTTCGTGTCATACATACGTATATTTTAACCCATATATGTATAACGGATCACATTACTATTTTATTCTTGCTCCTGCCAGACGATTTCATTCAACAGGAAAATGGTTCCTATATATGCATTAAGGGTTAAATTACTTAAAAGCAAACCGACATTAAACTAACGACCTGACTACGAAGCATCTCTTTATACAAAACAAGAGAGAAATAATCGTATATTTCTTTTAATATACCTCATTCTTAATACTGTATAGTATATTCTGTATATTAGGGTGGTCCAAAAAAAGAATTAAAATGAAATATATATTTCTCATGACATTTGCCCATATTCCACAACCACTAATGATGTTAGAACTAAAAACCTGGATCGATTTGTGCATATTTAGAGGTGGCGCAACTCGAAGCCTTAGTATCGTTATACAGTTTGGGGTGGGAAATTTCTTCAAATTTGCGCCATCTCTAAGTATTAATGGATTTAGCTCAAAATCCGATTTGAGGTCTTTTTCCATATAAAGAATGAGAAAATGCATCAGGAATTCTTATATATATACACACTACAAGTCAAAAGTTTAAGTGCACCTACTAATTTCCAATGTTTTGTTGCTTAGCACATGACAAACTTCAAATGTAAACTTAACAGGTACTAGAGATGAATTTGCCTACCTGGCTTTCATATTGTATGCTTCAGTGCATCTGCCCTATGCAGTATGTTGTAACACAGAAGCTTCTTCAAAATAGCCTTCAAAATGTGTTAATTTACGTCTAGCATGCAACCTAAAATTAATGCCATTAGCTCTGCACAAAGGTCCAAAAACAGTTTAAAAGTCTTTACTGGGATAGTGTGTTTCTTCAGGAGTATGTTAATACATGTGTTCAGTTATTAACGTGCGCTGCAGGTCTTTACATATAAAATCCTTGTAGAGGAGCTAACTGTGTAGTTTAAGGTATATTTGTGCGTTTCAAAAAGCAAAAATGGGTGCCAAAGCTCGGTTAACAAACAACAGAAAAAAAGACAGTCGATTGTAACTTTGAGAAATGAGGGCCAATCACTGAGGCAAATTGCAAAAAAATTAAAAGTTTCTGTGAATGCGGTTGCTTGTGCCATTAAACGGTATGAAGAAACTGGTCAAAATAAGGACAGAAAAAGGTCAGGGCGACCAAGAAGCACAACAGACTCAGAGGACAAGTATATCCGAGTCACCAGTCTGCGCAACAGACGCCTCACAGCACCTGAAATCAAAGTCCAGCTGAACAACTCCAGAAGTACAACAGTTTCAACATCAACTGTTCAGAGAAGACTAAAAGAGGCAGGATTAAAAGGACGAACTGCAGCAAAGAAACCAATGCTAAGACTCCAGAACAAAAAGAAAAGGCTGGCTTGGGCTAAAAAAACACCAAAAATGGACTGTTAAGCAGTGGAAATTTGTCCTTTGGACTGACGAATCAAAGTTCGAAGTTTTTGGATCCAAACGCAGAGTATTTGTGGGCGCAGAGCGGGAAGAATGATACAGCAGTGTGTTGTGCAACAGTGAAGCACGGTGGAGAAAGCGTGATGGTCTGGGGATGTTTTGCAGGGGAGTAAGTTGGAGATCTCCACAAAATCACTAGAATACTGAACCAAACGTGGCTATCACAGCATTCTACAGCGCCATGCCATCCCATCTGGACTGTGACTAGTTGGCCAACAGTTCATAATGCAGCAAGACAACGATCCTAAACACACTTCCAAGCTGTGTCAAAATTACCTGAAGCAGAAAGAACGGCAACGTCAGCTCACAGTTATGGAATGGCCAGCACAGTCCCGGATCTGAACCCCATCGAGCTAGTGTGGGATGAACTGGATCGACGAGTGAAAGCTAAGCAGCCATCCAGTGCTCAGAAGCTCTGGAACTCTTACAAGAGTGCTGGCAGCAGCTTTCACCAGACTATCTTCTTTCACTTGTTGAGCGCATTCCTCGAATTTGTTCTGCTGTAATTGCTGCTAGAGGAGGCTATTTTGATGAATTTAAAATTTAGACTTTGCTTTTGGTAAACTGTCCTGATTTGTTGTTAAGTTCCCATGTTTGTACTTATGAATTTGTGTCATGATAACTTAGTTAATAAATAAAAAACACTAAACAAAATTTGAAATTTATGAATATTTCAGGGTGTACTTAAACTTTTGACTGGTAGTATGTATATATATATATATATATATATATATATATATATTTCAACCTTTCAGGTGTTCCGTGCGATGAGTCCTCATTTTATGGAGGTCATGCTAATTGCCTCTCCTCTCGAGTTGGTCTAGTGAAGTAGAGATTTGGTTTTCTGCGCTCTCCACTTCCCGGCTCATCTCATCAGAGCCAGGCGTCTAGTTTTCTTTTGAAGATTTTCACCATTTCACCAGTCGTGTTTCGTAGTTCCTTGGGCAGCTGGTGAACAGTCTCGGTCTTCTGACAGCAAAGCTATTTTCTTTCAGGGTTGAGGATGTTCCCTGTCCAACCTTTAGTTTGTGAGCACGACACATTCTTCACTTCCTACTTTCCACTGTTGTTTGACTAGTTATAGGATTCAAAGTGAGATTAGGAAGTAGTCCCTACATTATTTTCCAAGTGAAAATAATGGTGTACTTCTCTCTTCTTCTTCCCCGTGAATATAAGTTTAATTCACGTAACCTTTCCCAGTAATTTTGTTCTTTGTATCCAGTGATCTTGGCTGTGAAGCTTCTCTGAATCCTTTCCAGCTGATTAATGTCTTCTGTTTTATATGGGGATGTTAAGACTAAGCAATACTCCAGCTTGGGTATGATCAGTGTTTTCAACAGAGGAATCACTATATTCCTGTCCCTTCTTTTAAAGGTTCTCGCCCGGTGGCTCAGTGGTTACGGTGGAGGACTGAGTGATGTGTCGCTAGTCGCTTCCAGCCGCTGGCATCGGGTGGAGTTCAATTAACCGTTTTGGTTACTTTAGTTCCTCCTTTCTTTCGTATCTTAACAGTTGAAATTTCTCAGTGTTAAATTTCATATTGTTGCCTTAAAACCAATTGTAAATTCTGTTCATGTCTGTTTGTTGAGATTCTATATCATCTGGGTTTCTTATTTTTCAACTAATTTTTGTCATCAACAAAGGATGTTACTGTGCTATCACTGGTAACTTCATCATTCCATATCAGCCAGCATCATTACGAATGGTACTGGGGTACTGAACCTCTTACTCTGATGAGGATATTCCTTGGAATGTAACGAATCGCTGCCGTTCACTAAGGAAATTCTATATCCATTTTCCTACTTTTCCTGCTATTCCCTTAATATTTCAGTTTATGCGCTTGTCGAACGCCTTGACAAATTCTGTGTATATCGCATCATCACTTTCATTGTTTTCGAGTGCATCAATGACGTTGTTATAGTGTTCTATTGCTTGTGATAAGCACGAACTTCTGTCGTTATCCATGTTGGCTATCATTTAATTTTTTCCGAGCCTCCAAAAACTCAGATTTTTCTTTAACTATTCTTTCACATATTTTGGCGAGATGAAATGTCAGCAACATTGGCCTATAGTTTATTATTATTATTATTATTATTTATTTTTTGTCCTCAGCTTGATCCTCTCATATATATATATACAGGGTGGCCCAAAAAAAATGGCACCAATTTTGAGAAGTGATATCTCGATAACCATTGCAGCTAGGGACTTAAGAAAACAACCAAATGAAAGATAATTCTTTCTCTTTAAATACTTATTCTATGGCTTGATGGTTATAAGCCAATAATGCCCAAATTGGCTTCCAAAACAAATATACAAAAAAAAGTTGCGCATTTGTATTTATTCCTTGATCCTAATTTTAAATGAAATTTTTCTATTCCAGACCCCTCAAGATGGGATTGAGAGAATCTGATAAGAACATTATACAAGCACTACGTGAAGAAAAGGGATATTCATTAAACAGAATCCTTTACGAATTTCCAAATAGAAATTGGAAAAAAAGAACTGTGGCACATTTTTTACAAAAACTTAAAGAAACCGGCAGCAGTCAACGGCGTCCGGGAAGTGGTCGACCAAAAAGTATTAGAACGCCAGAAAACATTGAAAAAGTAAATGAAATGGTTTTAAGTCAAGAGGAACAACCGGGAACAAGTAAAAGTGAACGTGAAGTTGCGAAAGAAACCGGGATTTCACGTTCATCAGTACAGCGAATAATTCGAAAAGATCTTGGGTTGAAAACATTTAAGAGGGTGAGGTGAAGGTTACTGCTTTATCGGAGCCTGTGAAAGAAAGACGTTTCCATCGATGTAAAAATCTATTGCGAAGATTTCGGTCAAATGAGTCTGTGAAAAAAATTTGGTTTTCTGATGGGAAACGATTTACGGTCGAAACACCACGAAATACCCAAAATGATCGGGTTCGTGCAGCAGTGGCGACAAAAACTCATGTTGACCCAAAACGACTTTTGCGTGAAAAAAAAACCTTTCAGATTCGATAATGGTTTCCCTTGCAGCGTCATCTGAGAACAAAACATCCATCATTTTTATTCAGCGAGGCGTTAAAATTAACTCAATTTACTACTGTAATGACATTTTGTGTCCAATGTTGTCAGAGATCAAGGAGACGAGCACTGATTTTGTGTTCATGCAAGATGGAGCCCAATCTGATACAGCCAAGGAAACAATAACATTTCTCAATAATAATTGTCCTGGTTTTATCGAACCAAATAATTGGCCACCATGCAGCCCAGATCTAAACCCCATTGACTACTTTGTGTGGTCTGCCTTAGAGAGAGAAGTCTACCATGGTCAGAAAATCCGTGATGTGAACCATCTTCGTGAACGAATTCAGGCTGCATGGGAAAATCTCTCACAAGTGACGATCTCAAAGGCAATTTCAAAATGGAGGGCGAGATTACAGGCTGTGGTTGACCATAATGGAGGGCAGATTGAGCCATTTATTGAAAATTAGGTTTAACTTAAAACCACAGAACTTCGTTTAAAGACCGTAAATTAGAAGATAATTAATTAGAAAAAAATAAAGGAATAAATATAAACGCGCAACTTTTTTTTGTATATTTTTTTTGGAAGCCAATTTTGGGCATTATATGGGCTTATAACCATCAAACCATAGAATAAGTATTTAAAGAGAAAAGAATTATCTTTCATTTGGTTGTTTTCTTAAGTCCCTAGCTGCAATGGTTATTGAGATATCACTTCTGAAAATTGGTGCCATTTTTTTTGGGCCACCCTGTATATATATACTGTATAATATATATATATATATATATATATATATATATATATATGTATATATACACACACACACCTTTGGTTAGCTTCCGCCCGAATTGTTCATTCTGACGAAGGTCAAGCTTTTCACTCCACCTTAGACCCACAGTTTAACGTGGAATCCGAACCACGCCCCATCAGCAGCCCAGCGTCTTAACCACTAGGCCACCTAGGGTACCCATTTATCTACCAACCACTTTCTTTATTGTGTGGAAGGATGAACAGCTGGGTTTTGCTGCGCGCCGGCCGCCGTCGGGTCTCAAACCTGGGGCCGATGGATTCGTAATCAGCGACGCTAACCACTACACTACCGAGGCGCATATATATATATATATATATCAAGTGTTAGAAATAAAGTTTTGCGAAAGATATTTCAATTTGAAGGCGTGTAAGCAAGGTATGGTCCAAGTATGTTATCACAAAACACATTTGATGCAGATAATGAAATCTACTTGACATATTTAGTACTACAAACTCAAATGTTCCTATTTCGCTGAAGAGCAACTGCCAGACACGGATTTTTGTATTATTACTACTATTATTACTATTATTATTTCTTTAATGATAAATATAAATATAAACTGTGAACTGAAGTTAAAAGTATTTAATTTGTTGTTAAGTTTACACGCAGGACAACACCTCAAAATAGTTACGAGTCATAAACTATTACTTATTAATAGTATAATATCAGTATCGTTTAAACCTCAAATTCAGTAAATAAATGTTATCTATAAATATTGTCTTTTATTTTCTGTATAAAAACAAAAGAAATAAAGTGCCAGCTGATAATAGTATAGATGCCGAATGTCGGAAGACGATAATCGTGATATATCATTTATGTGGCACTGGCTGGTGCCATAAATAAATTCCGGAATCCTTTTGTCACTTTCACTCACGAAATGTTTCACCAAATGAAAAACAACTGCAACTTCATTTTACTTAAAAATGTGATGAAAAAATAATTCAAAAGAAATTCAACCTTTTTTGGTGAAATTCAGTTCTTTGTTCATTATTTAATAAAAAAAAAAATATTGAAAAAAAGTCCTCCTTCAATCTTTTGTAAGCCAACTTGTGAAATTGATCCAAGACTTATAGAGTCTATTTACATATTTCGAAATAAACCTACTTTAAATGATTATAGCTCTTCTATTGAATTGGACATTGTAAGTTATGATCACTGAAAATGGGAGTTAAGATTCTCGAAACGTTTCGTGATTAAAGAATGTTAGTCAAGCATTTGTCATTGTATTCATCTTAAAATGTCGTTTCTCTAGAACAAGCCTTTGTGCATATATATATATATATATAATATATGTGTGTATATGTGTGTGTGTGTGTGTGTGTGTGTGTGTCATATCGATAATGATAGTTTAAGATTAATACATACTTTAACTATTAATAATACTTATTTATTTATTTATTTTAATTAATAATAACTATCTGTTTACTTTGAATAAGAGCCCAGTAAAGCCTAAAACTTAAGAGCCAAATTAAATTAAATAAATAGTCCAGCTTCACAATTATTTATATCACTATAAATTGTAAAAACAATGTATTTACTTTATGATTAACAAAGGTTATTCAATTCAATTCAATGTATATGTGTTGATATGGATGTGAAAGTGCGTGGGTGAATGTACTGTATGTGATTGGGGATATGTGTGATATGTATTGTATGTATGAATTCATCTATAGGCCCATCTAAGGAAGGTTAGAAAACGTAATTTTCCCAGTTTAGTTAGAATAGCACATATTAATCAATAAAACCAGATTGAGGTTTTAAAAAAAGCTTGAGTGTTTATCAAAAAATAAACTTTTTAAAGTTGCATTTGTTATTACAATGCAGTGACTTAGTTACTCTGGTTGGGTTGGTTAAATTATAATCTGGTTTATGTTTGGATTGAGTCCCAAGCTTTTTTTATAAAAACTTATGAAAGTTGCCGGTAAATATATTAATATTGCACAAAAATAAACTAAAGGCACGGAAAAAATGAAGGTCGGAAATTGCGGAGGTTCTTTGGCCTTGGTCGTGTTTGTGTAGAGCGAGATTAGGATGATATAAATGTACTCGTGATTGGAACAAGTGCATTTGTGTTGCCTTCGGGAGGAAATACAAACTTGCAGTGCATCTTCCTCCTGATGAAGCATGCACCTGGACCTATAAAGACAGGAGTGTCTGCAATGCAAACTGATTACAGAGACACGCAAATAGATATGAATCGGACTGTTCGTTGAATTATGATAATATAGACATATTGTTCCTTCGAGTAGTGATGAGCCACGTACGGGAGCCGCGTTAGTAGGTTGACCCTTTATATACTTGGCAATGATGCTACAAGCTGCTCGTACCCTGAATAGGTGTACGGGTAGAACGATGCTTCGTGTAAAACAGTGAAGTTTTCCTCCTATTTCTATTTAAGCTATTGACATCTGTATCTCGAGCACTGATATATATATATATATATATATATATATATATATATATATATATATATATATATATATATATAATAGAGATATAGAGAAAGAGAGAGAGAGAGAGAGAGAGAGATCTTTAAAACAGAAAACACATTTAGATGATTACTTTTCATTTGACTGAAATAAATCAATGGTTAAAATGTGATAACTCTTTTAATATTATTATTATTAGATACTATATGTGTATATATATATAGTTATCCCTAAAGAAAATGTATGAATTTCTTTTAAGACATTTTTGGCACAGCATATATCATGAGGGGATGTACAGATCATTATCAATTCTCTCGTCCAAGCACATATATATATATATATATATAATATATATATATATATATATATATATATATATATTATATATATATATATTATATATATATATATATATATATATATATTATATAATGCCATTTGAATGGTATCGACCGCGTGTTGCTGGTTATCAGAGGCCATATCCACGGTTTCACACTTAAATTCCAAGGTTATCGCAGTCTCTTTAAGATCGAGGGTGCCTCTACTGCTTAGTGATTTTGAGCGGGTGGATTTTGATATCAACGACGCGGGTACGATGCCCGCTAACCAGAATGTGTGTTTTTTTAAGTTATTTATAACACACTTATACCCAGTAAAATCCCTCACGTCTAATATGCAGTCCAAAAATATACATTTTTATCATACCTAAAAATACTTATAAATGATCCAAATCAAAATTCCTATACTTAATTTTGTGTCTGCTGATATATATATATATATATATATATATATATATATATATATATATATATATAGGGTGGCCCAATCTGTTATAATTAAAGCGAAAATCCATCTAGCGGAGCTCACACTGACGTAATCGATTACTAAGAAAAGACTATTTGTCGAAATGGTTAGATTTTCCACTTTGAATAATCAATAAATATTTCTAAACTTATTAGAAACTTTTTACTTTGTTTGATTGTTTCTATTTCGCTCTAATTATAACCGATTGAGGCTTATGGACTACCCTGTATATATCGGAAAATTCGCAATTTTGACGTGAATAAAGTCAGCCAATACAACCTGCAAAAAAAAAAAAAAAAAAACCTACGAGCCCTTTCGTCTATTACAAGAGCTTTCGAAGGTATGTAATATTTTCTCCTATTATAATACATAGAATCAAATATATATATATATATATATATATAAGGAAGGAAGACGTCTAAAATAGGAATTTGACAAAAAAAAATTAGGATTTTACTACTGAAAAGGAAGAAAAAAGAAGGCCTTTTTAGGGATAAGTCTGAAAAGGATTAGGCTACTTTCAGTGGCGGATTCAGGATTTCTCCATGGGGAGGGGAGAGCCGCGGGTTTACCAATCAAATTATAATTTGGCAAATTTGAAGTTTAAGAGGATTTACTGTAGAGGAAGACTTTAGTTGTCAAAATAAGATATGACTCATGCCAATGATGGTTGATACGCCATTTTTATTTTCTAATAATAAATATTACAAAGGCTGTTTTCTTTATATATATTTTATGTATGTATATTTTTTTCCCATGGGAGGCCTCGGCACCCCTGGCCCTCCCCCTTGAATCCGCCATTGGCTACTTTGGTATAGACATAACGTACCAGATCGGGAAAAGACTTCATGGGAAATTGACCTCGCACTATATAAAACTTTTTATGAAGCGTGGTATGGGGCTGTTTGAATGGGTATGACATTAGAGATTGTAAAAATCAACAATACCATGAAGAAAGAAAAAAAACCGTTTCATCTTAATTTACAAGCAATACCAAGTGGTCAACGCCTTATGGGTCAAAAATTCATTTTACATTAAGACATAAAACACAAGTCCAATCTTTGTACGAATTATCTTACTTTAAGTATAAAAAGAGAACAGAACGCGCTTATAGAATGGCCTTTGCAGTCACTTGATCTGAACCCAATTGAGCATTTATGAACATTGCTTATATCTGATACCAATGACCTTTCTCCTAACAACTTCTCCTTCATCGACCCGACTCCTAACAACCCATTTGATTCGTGGAAAGTGATAAAACAAACTTAAAACTAGTGATGTACCGATTCAAAAAATCAACCGATGCGGATTCCACGAAAAAACTGCCGATTCTTTGCCTATATTTAAAAAATCAATTCCCTTCATACGTTTTACTAATCTAATATGAAAACTTTCAATTTTTCATATTTTTATATTTCAAATTTGATTAAAATGCTTTTCGTTAGCTCACACTTCACAATATACAACACAGGAATTTCTTACTCATATACCGTAGCTAAAATGATGTTAAAAAGTTTTATTACTCAGAAAAATTATAAAATAATTTTATTTTAGTTTCATAAATTGAATACCAATATTTAAAGTAATTGTTTTTCCTTATGTTAAACCTATTTTCTTTCTTCAACAATGTCAACAACAACAAAATTTTTCATTAAAATTTCAAGTCCCTGGTGGCCAATTTGAATAAAAAAAAAGGGAAATATAATTAATTTCGGTTTACAAAATTATTAACATTCTTAAAATAAAGTCAACATAATAAGATGGTTTAATATATAAATTATAAAGTACAACTTGATATAGAACTATTATTGGTGCTGGTTAAGTGTGCGGTCTACCTAGCTTTTAGTTAGCCTTATAAGGCTAACTAATGAAACTATCACGACTTAACCTAACCAATCGTCAAGGGCGTACAGTTGACCTAACGATTGGTTAGGTTAAGTCGTGATATTTTCGTTAGTTAGCCTTATAAGGCTAACTAAAAGCTAGCTAGGTAGACCGCACACTTAACCAGCACCCTATTATTAATATAGAGTAGGAAATTACAATAATTTATAATATTTAGAGATTAGTTAGTTAGAAAAATGTAAATTTATGGGCAACTTAACTTATTAAGCTTTGCCTTTTTCGTGAATGTAAAATATTTTTACATAATTACATTCGAAATCATTATAAATTATCATAAATAGTGTTTTTTTTTGTCTGTTCAATTTTCTAGAAATATAGATTTTGTTTTGTGTAATGAAAATTTTAAAATTTCAAAGAATCGGTGCATCATCTGAAGATCAGGGCCACCAGCCTTCTTTAGTTAGCTTTATAAGGCTAACTAACGAAAATATCACGACCTAACCTAACCAATCGTCAAAGGCATACAGTTGACCTAACGATTACTTAAGTTAGGTGGTGATATTTTCGTTAGTTAGCCTTATACGGTTAACTAAAGAAGGCTGGGGGCCCTGATCTTCAGGTGATCCGAATCGGATAAATTTGGCCGATGTACCGATGCCGATTAATCGGTACACCACTACTTAAAACAACAAACCTAAAATACCATCAATAAATTGATTGAATCAGTGCAAAAGAGAAACATACAATATATGAGATTATAACCTTCAATTATGGTTCAACCTGGTTTTTTTTTCTGTTTATTATGAATTTATGAATTAAAACTACCATATTTTTCTGTTAATTTTTAATTTTACGGAAACTCTCTCTCTCTCTCTCTCTCTCTCTCTCTCTCTCTCTCTCTCTCTCTCTCTCTCTCTCTCTCTCTCTCTCTCTCTCTCTCTCTCTCTCTCTGCAAGGGGAACCCTAAGCAGTTCTTCAGTTATGTTAATAGTAGAAAGCCCATTAGAAGCGACGTTCTATGGACCTCCGACGCGGACATCGCTAATGTACTTAATGAGTACTTTGCGGGAGTGTTCACCAGGGAGGACACCCGCGTCATCCCCGAGTCAGGCGTCAGGCACGAAGGTGCTGGCCTGGATAGTGTTCGATGTACCGCGACAGTCGTTGCCAATAAAATAGACAAACTGAGCGCGTTTAAGGCTCCTGGGCCAGACCAGTTTCTCCCCAGAGTGTTGCGAGAGGTGCGCGACCAGGGGCTCCCCACCTGGCTACATTCTTCAACAAATCGTTGGAGACGGGCCAGGTGCCTGGTGACTGGAGGGAAGCCAATGTGACCCCTATCTTTAAGAAAGGGGATCACGAAAGTCCAGGGAACTATCGTCCCATTAGTCTCACTTCAGTTGTAGGTAAATTATTAGAGGGGATAATAGCGGATAGGATCGTTGACCATTTGGATTCCTACAAGCTGCTTGGGGACTCCCAACATGGGTTTAGACGGCATAGGTCGTGTCTCACCAACTTGCTCGAGTTTTTCCACGTCATGTTGAGTGAGTATGATAAGAGTAGGGCGATTGATATACTTTATCTCGACTTTCAGAAAGCCTTTGATAAGGTACCTCACCGCCGGCTAATGGCGAAAGTCCGCACGCTGGGTATCGGTGGGGAAATAGGTAGGTGGATTGAAAACTTGCTGAAGAATAGGCGGCAGAGGGTTGTAATTAAAGGGGTTAGTTCGGGTTGGGCCTCGGTCACTAGTGGGGTTCCTCAGGGTTCCGTTTTGGGGCCACTGTTGTTTATCATTTACATAAATGATATCGACGGTGGCATCGTCAGTCGGATCGCCAAATTCGCTGATGACACCAAGCTTGGGGCCAATGTTGGGACGCCCGAAGCGATCGAGCAACTGCGTGCGGACCTAGGTAGGATAGGAGAGTGGTCCGAAAAATGGCAAATGCCGTTTAACTTGGGTAAATGCAAAGTGATGCACATTGGCTACGCCAATCCCAAGTCGGACTACTCGATGTTGGGGAACAATATCGAGGCGACTGATTTGGAAAAGGACTTGGGTGTGCTAATCAGTACCAAACAGTGCGTAGAGGTGGAAAAGAAAGCCCAGAAGCTGTTGGGTTATATCAGGAGGCAATTTCAGTTTCGGAACAAGGAGATTGTGCTCGCTCTGTACAATTCCCTGGTTCGGCCGCACCTGGAGTATGCAGTGCAGTTCTGGTCGCCCACCCTCAGGAAAGATATTGAGAGGCTGGAGCGAGTGCAGGCGAGGGCCACAAAGTTAATCCCTTCCGTTAGGCATATGAGCTACAATCGACGGTTACGCGCTCTGAACTTGTTTTCGCTGGAAACTCGGAGGCTGCGCGGTCAACTCATCGAGGTTTTCAAGCTCTTACGCGGGTTCAACGATGTCGATTTTAGAAGCATGTTTAGTTTAAATGATAACCCAACTCGCAACAATGGTTGGAAGTTGGATTTGAAACGGGTTAGGACTAGTGTGTGTGGGAATTACTTTACGTATAAGATCTGTGACACGTGGAACAGGTTACCTTCAGAAGTTGTTAACAGTTCCTCTGTGGATCAGTTCAAGAAAAGGTTAGACCAAATCTTGCACACTATTTGAGGGTGTAGAAAATTTTCCGTGGCAACCGTTGCCATTGGTACCTCCTCGGTATGGGCCGCAAGGCCTTTTGAGGTACTTCTCTCTCTCTCTCTCTCTCTCTCTCTCTCTCATATATATAAAGAATGAATTTACTTATTTAACTTGGCTAATGAAAATGACTGTTACTTCAGGTATTCAGGTATTCGTTGCACGATAGTATCAACAACGAAAGGTCGTTATATCAGTAAACGAAGTAGGTAATTATCAACCACAGTATTTATTGTTCAGTCAATAAATTTCTCTTTTAAAATGTAAACAACGCTGCATTAACAAATATTAGTTAAAAAACACGACAATTGACTTTTGTTACGGCTAAATTAACACATACCGTACAAAAATATCGTAAACGTCGTTAACGATAATGATAATGCTAAAAATAAATAGTTTTTTCGCCCCAAGTTTAATCACTATATTAGTAATGTATTAAAGAATGTTAGCAAACATAAGATCACACAGTGTTTTTAATTGTAAAAACAAATTTAACAGAAATTCCGTTAATAATAATAATAATAATAATAGTTATTAGCATATAAAAACACACTAAGTTAGTCTCATGAATTTAAAAATCTTCGTATGGGACGTAGAGACCTACCCTCCTGAAATCGTTGGCTGTTCAGGCGCGTTGTAAACATTCTGTAGAAGGGAGATTTTCCCACTGGGCTCCATTGAAAAATGGCCTTACGAACAAAGTCATCTTAATTACATTCCGCTCCACGGTCCCCCCTTATTTATGACTTACTATTACATGCAATTTGACTTCCTGATCTTACACACACACACACACACACACACACACACGTGTGAGCATCTTCACATAAACGAGGTACGACCGCTAACTCTTTTAATTCCATGTGTTTACAAACTAGTTGAGCGAACCTAACCTAGCCTAACTTAATTAATCTAACTTTGGTGCAGGCATAACTAAGAGCTCCAACGTGTTCTGTGCGAACTGTGTGATTAGTGAGGTGCTAGCTAACTTAACATACCCTAACCAAACCTTAACTGATGTAGTATAATCTAAACTAATAAGGTTTAACATATATTTTTTTTACAACGTTAAAAATGTTTCTAGAATTTGTACATAAA
Organism: Bathynomus jamesi; assembly: GCA_023014485.1. Taxonomy (NCBI): domain Eukaryota; kingdom Metazoa; phylum Arthropoda; class Malacostraca; order Isopoda; family Cirolanidae; genus Bathynomus; species Bathynomus jamesi. Next base: position 413,911 of record JAJOZX010003182.1, on the reverse strand, counting down.
ATTTTCAATGTTTCGAGGTAACCAAATGTGTTACCTCACAAAAAAGATTACCCTACTATATCTGTGAATAATCGCACAATCGACCACACTTATGCCCAGTTCCCTATATATATTATATATATATTATATATATATATATATATATACACACACACACATCATTGAAATAACAACTAATATAAATGCAACAGGAAAGGAAAGAACACGAACAACAGAAAGAAGCAAATTCGAAATTTTTAGCTTTCACTCCAAAGCTATAAACTGGGAAGATGTTACATCTAGCATGGAAGTAATAGATTGGAAAACCATTTTCGAGGCCAAGACAGCGAAAGAGATGCTAATGACGTTAGAGGAGAAGACGTTAGAAATTGTGGAAAAACATGTCCCAAAAATACAACAAAGAGGAAAGAGAAGCAAGTTCGAGAGACAAAAGAGGGCATTGTTTCGAAAGAGAAAAAGAGTGACTGCAAAATTAAGTAACTGTAAAGATAACATCAGAAAAATATTAAATGATAAACTGCAAAGTATCGATGACGTTATACAGGAACAAATCGAGAAGCATACAGAAAAAGACCGACGACGCTATAGAAGCGATAAAGGTTAACTCAAAGTACTTCTATAATTTCGCAAAAAGAAAGTCGAAAAATCATGCGACTATCGGACCTTTAAAAAACGAGAACAGTGCTTTATCTGATGATCTTACAGAAGTATCTGAAATATTAAGAGCTCAGTACGAATCACCTTTCAGTATCCCAAAAACTGACAAATTGATATGCGATAGAAACGCGTTCTCTGAAGAACTACAAGGGGAAAGTATAACGGATTTCGACTTTACGACGGAGGATATTACACAAGCCATAGGGAAACTAAAAACACACTCAGCGGCAGGACCAGATAAATGGAATGCCACACTGATCAAAAACTGCAAGAATGCAATCGCTGAGTCCCTATACTGGATATGGAGGCGATCACTAGAGACGGGAGAAATACCAGACATCCTGAAGAGCGTGAACATAGTCCCAATATATAAAGGAGGAGATCGATCCGAGGCCAAAAACTATAGCCAGTGTCGCTTACATCTCATCTCACTAAAATATTTGAAAGAATAGTTAGACAGAAAATCTACGACTTTTTGGAAACTTGGAAAAAATTCAATGATAACCAACATGGGTTTCGGTCAGGCAGATCATGCCTATCACAACTAATGGAATACTACAACAACATTATTGATGCACTTGAAAGTAATGAAAACTATGATGTAATATACACAGACTTTGCCAAAGCGTTCGACAAGTGTGACCATGGAACCATAATGCATAAACTGAAATATATGGGAATAACAGGAAAAGTAGGGAAATGGATATATAATTTCCTTAGTGAGCGGCGGCAAGTCGTTACAGTACAAGGAGTATCTTCATCAGAATCAGAGGTCCTCAGCTCAGTACCACAAGGAACAGTATTAGCTCCACTACTCTTCATAATCATGCTAACTGACATAGATGAGGACGTTACCAGAGACAGCACAGTAACATCCTTTGCCGATGACACAAAGATCAGTAGAAAAATAAGAAACCCAGAAGATATAGGATCTCTACAAACCGACATAAACAGAATCTACTAGTGGACGGAAGACAACAATATGAAGTTTAACACCGACAAATTTCAGCTGTTACGGTACGGAAAAAGAGAATACCTAAAATCCATGGAATATTATACCCAAATGGACAGGAAATTCTTTGAAATTCCAGAACAAAACATTTAGGGGTTGTAATGACAGATGAGGCGAAATTTGAGACACAAAATAAGATAGCAATAAACAGAGCAAAGAGAATAACGGGACAGATATTGAGAACCTTTAAACGAAGGGATAGGAATGTAATGATTCCTCTACTGAAAACACTGATCATACCCAAATTGGAATACTGCTCGGTCCTAACATCCCCATATAAAAAAGAAGACATTAGACAACTAGAAGGGATCCAGAGAAGCTTCACAGCCAAGATCAACGGGTGCAAAGAACTAAATTACTGGGAAAGGTTACGCGAACTAGACCTATATTCACTGGAAAGGAGAAGAGAGAAATACACCATTATTTACATTTGGAAAATAATGGAGAAACTAGTCCCTAATCTTACTCTAAACCCTATAACTCTCCAAACAAAAGTGGAAAGTAGAAACGGTAGATTGTGTTGTATTCCCAAATTGAAGGCGAGACAGGGAACATCCTTAACCCTGAAAGAAAATAGTTTTGTGGTGAGAGGACAAAACTGTTTAATCAGCTGCCCAAAGACCTAAGAAACACGAAGGGAGTTGCAGTGGACGTCTTCAAAAGAAGACTAGACGCCTGGCTCAGAACAATCCCCGATGAGCCGGGCGTACCTGGCTATGTGAGGTGGAGAGCACAAGAAACCAACTCACTACTTCACCAGGCCAACTCGAGAAAAGGGGCGACAAGCTTGACCTTCGCGAAATGAGGAATCATCACGCGGAACCTTTGTAAGGTTGTAAGGTAAGGTAAGGTGTGTATATATATATATATATATATATATATATATATATATATATATATATATATATATATATATACAGGGCGTCCCAAAAAAATGTATACACACTTTAAATAATTATAAAGGCAGTGTTTATTAAAATACATTTCATTTTCAAAATGTAATACAATCTACAGACATTATTTAATTGTTTTGTCAACGCCTGTTTTCAAACTGACGTCCGTTCTGGTCCAGGCACTGCTGATAACGCGAAGCAATGGAATCGCAAACATCACGAAACATTTCGTTTGGTATTTGTGTGCATTCTCGTTCAATGGCTGCTCTCAATTCAGCGACTGTTGCAGGTTTTATAGCGTAGACTTTGTCTTTTAAGTATCCCCATAAAAAAAAGTCTAGTGGTGTGAGGTCTGGTGAACGCGGAGGGTATTCTACGAAACCCCTTCGTCCAATCCACATCCACATCGTGCCAAGTACCACTCGCAATACTCCACTCTTCGGTCCGGATCATCTTCATTAATAGCATGGACTAATCTTGGAATGTAACTTTTCCATTGACAGCGCTTCAAAATGCGTTGGACAGACGATTCTGAAATTCCTACCTCACGACTCGCTTGCCGCACAGATTTTCTTGGACTTTGGTGATACGTTTCCAGTACTCTTTCTTGCTTTGTGGGGCTTGTCGATGTGGTCTTCCGGAACGCTTCTTGTGGACATTCTGAACAGTTCCATCGGCTTCAAACTTATCTCTAATTCGAGTGATGGTAAGTCGCGTTGGTGGATCTGTTTGAAACTCCCTCCTAAACTGTCTTTGCACTTCAACTGCGTTTTCACACTTCCAGTAGCATTTTAGAATGAATTTCCTTTGTTCAAAGCTTAGTCTGACTGCCATTATTAATTCTAATGGGTTTAACTTGGAAAGAAAGAAACATCAATTGAGCTATCAGCTGTTAAAGTGTGTATACATTTTTTTGGGACGCCCTGTATATATATAAATACGGTTTCTATATTAACTTGTATACAAAATGTGAATATATTTAAAAGGAACTATGTAAGAATATCCATAAACAAAATAAACATTAAAGAAACTGTCCAAAAATTCTAAAATAGTTAAAAATTGTCTCTAAGTTTCACATTTCAATTTTGTCAGAAAAAATGTGATCCCCTAATTTTATTACAAATAATGAAAATATTGTTTAACTATAACTGATACGGTTACGCACAACTTCCACACATACTCTATACAGAAGGTTGACAAGAGTAAATAGACACCGTGATGACTGTTCTCATGAACAAATACCAAAGTTCATCAATAGAATGCCAGAACGTGTGTCAACTTCATATGATGCAAAGAGGAAACCAACACAATTCTAAATATAATTCAATAAGTCTGTTATTATTTATTGACTTTTATTATAAAATAAAAAATATGGAAAATAACCCGTAAGGTGTCTACTTACTTTTGTTAACCGTCTGTGTATTGATACTTTTTGGCAATGAAGGACGATTCTGTACTGATCATGACTATTTTAAATTGACTCGTTAAATGTTAACTGTCTTCTAGAAACAGCATTTTTTGATATGTTAACTGAAATTAAATGTATACTTTTTCTGGACAGAAAACAAAAACCTTTATAAACTAATCGAAGCCCACCTTAAAAAAAAAAAGAGCAAAAAATCGCATTATAACTACTGCACACTAGTACCCTAACATTCACCCGCTAACACCCCACCGAGAAAAACAAAACCAGTGAACTGTAACTATTTTCAGTGTAAAGAGAGAAGCTACTGAACAAATACAAATGTTTAAATATTTAGAATGATATTATTTGTTCCTCAATTGTGATATCGTTCCAATGAATAAAAAACAGTTTGTCTATTAAAATAATACCATCACTTTTATGACTGATGCGTTCTGGCGTGCGAACGAATATAGTTTGTTTTTAGATACAAATTGATTTATGTCTGGGCAAAAAATGTTCGTACGAGTGTGCTTTAGAGCGAACTTTATGACAAATTTGAAAGCAAAATGATTGTCCGATTGTAATCTCAATACTTTATTTTTTCTCCTTCGTGAACCCGGGTTGTTTTTGGCGCATCAGCTATATTCTGATACATTACAGGTAGGCAAATAAGTAGACTCGTAAATTTAATCTTAATTTGAGAACTAACGCCGTGGAGTTACTCGTAAACGGGTAAAATGAATGTATTCTTACTCAGAAAGAGTTAGCGATTTTGAATTAAAATGAGTGTTTACACGCTTCAAAAGTAGTAATGGCGCCACATTCATTACCGTAATTCAAAGGTTTTTAAGAATTATTCAAGGATAGTAATGGGAAATGAGACATGTTTACGATTTGAAGTCCTATTTAATAAAAATAATATTAATTCTATTAGTTTTTTATAACATAGAAGCATCTATCAGTTACACATAACAGAGTGTGGCTTTCAAATGGAGAGACTGCCCTCCACTGAAAAAAATATATATATAGTTGCCTATTTTTATTTCTTGAAAACTAATTACCGAATATTTTCTATGGCAATAAAATATATCACCATCGCCTGACTACATTATATGTATACATGTCACTCACTTTCCTCATACTTCATTCAATACCGAAAAAAAAAAAAAAAATTTCAGTGATGCCCAACTAGTTTGAGATAATAAATCAGTTCAAAATTATATATTTAGTTTTAAATCATAATTAAATATATCGTAAGTATTTTAAAAACGTATATTTTAAGTGATCATAAAGTTTTTATAATGGGCACCAATAATTATGTTTTTGTTTAGGAGTGGGTATCAAAAATTTTCCTTTAGAACATTTTGCTTGGCAAAAGTGTTTGGCACGCGCTATTTTCTAGCTTCATAGTAGTCAAATAAATAAAAATATAACTCCATTTAATGTGCCCGCATAGACAGATCCCCTCCATATATATATATAATATATATATATATATATATATATATATATATATATATATATATATATATATCCTTACTTTTTGTGTATTGTAATTCCTAATATGGTTTACATTAAAAATCCTAAATACTTTGACTGAATAAAATTTAACTAAATCAAGTAATGAGACACTACACATACATATTTAATACATTCGTAGTCACTTTGAATTATTAACTATTTAAAACACTTAATATAGAGGCATTCACAGTACTTACTTCATTAACGTTATAACAGACCCCCAAACACACTTTTTTTACTCGTTTTAAACTGAATATTTAAAATACTCTTTTTCATTAAAAAAAAAACTCTTAACTGAATCGATAATTAATTAAAAACTAAGGAAGGGGCACCGCTGGGCAGAAGGTACAACTTGCCTTTACTAGTGCCATCAGTAAAGCCAGTCAGCCAGTCAGCCAGTCAGCCAGTCGGCTAATCAGCCAGACAGCCAATTGGCAGAGATTTAAAAGCCATTAGCAGCCAATTTTATAATCAAATTGCATGTGGCATAGACATGATTTAAATGCTTATAATAAATAGTGAATGAGTAAACCGAATACCGTACCTACTCTTATTTTTAAGGAATAATACGAAGTATATTTATAAACTGCATTTCATATTTGTATACATTTATTTCAGTGTAATTCTATACAATTAATATTCCCAATGGCTTTCATTATTAGTGTCCCATTTAATATATTCTAATCAATTTTAGTAATATTTATTTTTTATATTTGCAATGTCTCATAAATTATTTATTATAAACAGAAATTTATTTTTTTACTGATAAAATAAAGTGCATTGCAGTTCGAAAGCCTTTATATATATATATATATATATATATATATATATATATATATATATATATATATATAAACAAACAGGAACACCAGAGCTAAAATAAACGTTTCTTAATGATTTTTAATAAAATTTCCGACGTTTCGAAATTTTCCAATTCCATCCTGATAGACCTGTAATTATAATTACACACTTACAATACATTTAAAATATTTAAATTTATTTTAATGCCTAATGATAATTTAACTATTTAAATTTGAAATATGTAATCATAATTTCTTGTATTTACATTCCTGAAGATGGAATTGGCAAAACTCGAAACGTCGGACATATTAAAAATTATAAGGAATGTTTATTTTTCTCTCTGGTATTCCTGTGTGTGTGTATATATATATATATATATATATATATATGATGAATAAAACCACGAAGGAAAGGAAACACAAAATGGTGCTCAAGCGCTTTCGTCTAATGACATCCTCAGGAACACTGGGTGTTCCTGAGGATGTCATTAGACAAAGCGCTTGAGCACCATTTTGTGTTTCCTTTCCTTCGTGGTTTTATTCATCATAAATATTTTTCACGTGTTACCTTCGTGAAATAATTTTCATATATATATATATATATATATAATATATATATATATATATATATATATATATATTACTGTATATATACAGGGTACTTATAAAGTGCCTATTTATTTCAGTGAAAACGTAGCAAAAAAGTGTAAAATTCATAACAATATAATAGAAGGTATACATTTAATGAATAATTAAGCATATGATTCTACATGAGCACCATCAGTATCTCTACAGAGTTCGAATCTGTCAGCAGCATTGCGGAGCACATTTTGGAGCATGACAGGGGTTATTTTGTAACTGCTCTTACGATACGAGCACGTAAATCTTGTAGATCTGCAACTCTCGTTTGATAACCGTTTGATTTGATAAAGCCCCATGCAAAGAAATCCAAGAGCGTTAGGTCAGGAGATCGAGCCGCCCAGGGCCTGTTGCCTCCACGTCCGATCCACCGATTTGGAAATCGTTCATTTAGGTACTCCCGAACAATGTTTGCGTAATGACAAGGTGCCCCATCTTGTTGAAAGACGACGGTATTTAAAATGCCATTTGAATGAAGTTGGGACAGTTACGTGCTCGTATCGTAAGAGCAGTTACAAAAATAACCCATGTCATGCTCCAAAATGTGTTCCGCAATGCTTCTGACAGATTCGAACTCTGTAGAGATACTGATGGTGCTCATGTAAAATCATTAAGTAAGTATTCATTAAGTATTCATTAAATGTATGCCTTCTATTATACTGTTATTGAATTTTACCCTTTTTGCTACGTTTTCACTGAAATAGGTAGGGACTTTATAAACACCCTGTGTATATATATATATATATATATATATATATTATATATATATATATATATACAGGGTGTCCCATAAGTCCGGCATCATAGGATAAATTCATATTTTTCTATTTCTACAAACCATAATTCATATTTTTCTCTTTCTACAGGCCATAATGTCTGTGAGCAAGGAAGAATGAATCCAGATAATTCTACTCATAGGAAATCGGAGTCAAAGAGAGGCCGCTGCTGAATTTAACAGACTGCATCCAGACCGCGAGCCAATAACACAGAGTTGTGTTAGCAGACTTGTTGCAAAGTTTTAAGGAAACAGGATCCATAGAAGATAAACACGCAGTGGACCTTCAGGAGGTCCACTGACGATGATACAGCTACTGCTATCCTGGTTCATTTTAACAGAAGTCCCAATAAGTCTCTTCGGCGATTGTCCGCCGAGACAGGAGTGTCGAAAAGTAGCATCCATCGCATTCTTCAGGCTCACAAATGGCATCCATATAAACTTCAGATCCTACAGAAATTAAGCGCAGATGATGATCCCGACCGGCGGATGGAATTTTGTGAATGGGCTACGGAACAATATGCTCGGGATGCCAATTTCCCGCCCGTCCACCATTCTGTTCAGTGACGAGGCTGTTTTTTATGGAAATGGTGAGGTAAATCGACAGAACACCCGCTACTGGCCTCAAAACAACCCTCACTGGTATACCTCTTCAAAGGAACAAGGTGCATCTCGGGTGATGGTATGGTGTGGCATTTGGAAGGATCGCATCATAGGCCCCCTCTTTTTCGATGAACATATCACTGAAGGCACCTACCTACGTATGCTGAAGGAAGAAGCATTTCCCAGTGTCTTGAACGAAGGAGGAAATTTCCCAACATGGTTCCAACAAGACGGCGCTCCTGCACATTACAGCACCAACAGTTCCCTGGTCATTGGATAGGACGTCGAGGGCCTGTGGAACGACCAGCTAGAAGCCAGGATCTCACGCCACTAGATTTTTATCTCTGGGGCCACTTGAAAGCGCTGGTATACGCAGAGAAAATTAGGAGTGTTGAACATTTGCGGCAGCGCATTATTGGGGCATGTAACACCATTACTCTGACATCATTCACCGTGTGCTTGCTGACTGGGTATCACGTCTGAATTTGTGTATTGAAAACAATGGTGGACATATTGAGCACGTTCTGTAAATAAAAGCTTTTGTTTTGCCTTTTTTTATTATTTTTTCTATGATGCCAGACTTATGGGACACCCTGTATATATATATATATATGGTAGGTGCCAAAATTAAGAATTCACTTCGATTTTTTGTAATAACTGAAAAATAACCAAAAAGTGCGATAGAACTTCATTAATTCATTAGTTAATAACAAAAAAGAAAATTAATTTTATTAAGAAAAACAAATTAGTCTATAAATTAAGTCTACAGTATAGTCACCAATTTTTTGTCTGTCTTTTGCAGCCAATGGAGCAGCCACTCGTCGTGGCACTGATTCAGTCGTAGGTGATGGTATGTCGGGTGATCAAGTTTTAGCTTTGTTGCATAGATCAGTATATTCGTAGGGCGCTTTTTTTTATGCAGGAAGGAGGAGGAAAAGGGCGAGCGCCCGCAAAAGTGACCCCTCCGCAGAAGAAGGAGAGTCAAAAACAAGGTCTCCAAGGTTCAATGATGCCATTTTTCTTTTTTTTAACAAAGAAAAGATTGTTTAGTGTGTAAGATGCGTGTGTGTGTTGTGAGGAATAGAGGGAGAAGTTTGTGTTTGAGAGCATGCTGGACTGCTCACAGGGTAGATGAGACACGGAAAAAGATCAGCTAAGGAGGACAGTGACAAGAGAAACGGGAGTTCCAGCACTCCCTGTCTCCTGCCTAACATCCCTTCCCCCAGGAGTACTTCCCTGGTCGATTGGTGTCTACAATCTCCTCCTTAGAGATTTGAACAATGCCCGTAAGTTCTCAACTAGATTCAGATCGCGTGAATGTGGAGATTATTCCAGAATGGTCATCACAGTCTGTTTTTTTCTTTATAATTCAGATAATTCATGTACACTTATACTCAAGGCCATTATGTTATGGGAAATGAGGCTTTTAACTTACTAGGCTTTAATCACTTAGTATGACATAGTGAATTTGAAAGTGTCATACCCATTGAAGCAACCCATATCATTATATGGAGCTCCCAGCATGTTTCACAGGTCTTATACACACTGGCCAATTCCCCATTAAGTCTGTGCCTGATGTACTATCTACATACTAAATTAACCCATTTTGGATTAGTTTTTCTTTAAATCATTGGTACAAAAATATATGGACTTTACTGCTGACAAGTGGTAAAGGACCTTTTTTACGGATCTATCCAAATTCTGTTAGTTCGGTATATACACAAAAAGTATATCAGGTGTAGACTCTATGGGAAATTGGCACTACAGTGTACAAAAACCTTATGTGGAACATGCTAGTATCTCCTTAATGGTGTGATGTTGTTTTAATGGGTATGGCACTCGAGACATTCTAAAAATCAGGGATACCATAATAAAAATATTATTCCTTCCTAATTCACGAAGCCATATCAAGTGGTCAAAAGTTCACTCTTCGACAAGTCGAACCTAGGCATGAATTATATGAAGTATGAAGAACAGAATACGCTGACCATTTTAGAATGCTTTCCACAATCATGTGATTTGAATCCAGTTGAAAATTTATGATCACTGCTCAAATCTGAAAAGGAAAAACACGATCCTAACTACTTCACACTGATCTATTCAACAAAGCTCGAATATCACCGAAGATATTATCAATAAATTGGTTGAATTAATGCCACCACGAGGAGCGTCTGCTGTATTCGTTGCAAAAGGGAAACATATAAAATATGAAGTCATATTATTCATTTGTAGTCCAGTTTGTGTTTTTGAATAATAATATTTTTTGTTATTAAATTAAGAATTAATATGTCCCACCATATTCTTCTGTTATATTCCAGTTGTTATCCTGTATAGGTGTATGAGCGGAGCGGTGCTCCGTAAAGAGAGGGATGAAGTCTTTGCTCTTTACCTACGACTTAATATATTATCATAGAGTAAAAAACACTGAAAATTTCTGAAAAAAAATGCTCCGAAAAAACCCGAAAGGGAAAGAGAAATGATCTCAAGATAAATAAGAAGACAATGTTCAGAAAGAGAGAGAGAGTGACCGCAAAATTAAACAAACAAACGAAACATTTTTATTGCGGATCATCCACAATCCATAGCACTTAACCTAACACACAAATATAATCTTATTATACACTTAACCTAGTACGCAGATACAATCTTTGCTACATTACAAAAATAAGGCATTGTCTGAATAAGGATTCATATAGGTGAAAGGTACGCAGTATCTGAGGACAGGACATTGCACAATAACATATTAGAGCTATTTTTGACTCTAGTAATGAAATTATACATATTCTTCGGGATTAACATTTGGCTGGTAGGTAGGTTACGCGTAGTAAACATAAAACTGGCACTGCACCATTTTGGTTCCTATATAGCATCTCGAAAATATTATTATAAGCAACAGAAAGTTTATTTATAGCAGTTTTTGTATAGTTTCACCACGGATGGGATGCATAAAATGCAGTACATAAGTTCTAAAAATATAAGTTTTGAATGATGCTGAACAACTATCAAATTTCCTTACTAGCACGTTACTCTGTACGTACAGCTTTTTACGTTGCCTCACAATATCAAGCTCATCTTACCGTAGCTCGTGAGTAATTACATGACTTACGTATTTACATGTGTCTTTAACATTTATTATCTGCCCATTCATTTCTAAAGACCCTCATGATACACGTTTCAGTAGATTACACTTCTTATATAGCAAAACACAGTTCTTTACCCCATTATAGATGTTATTTTCTATACCATATTGTTCACATATCTCTCAACCCACGAGGAGAGGGTGACAACAGAACAAAGTCATCAGCATACTTTAAATGACTAATCTTTTCCTCTCTAATGATACAACTGGTACGTGTAGATTTTAGTTCATTGGTAAAGTCATCCATCCACTCAATTGTTGTCTCTGTACAGGGGTCTCGTCCGCCCCTGTATGGAGTACAGGGGCGGAAATTAGAAAATTCCCAAATTAGGAAAAATAAATTTAAAATTATAGATATTTTTATGAAATTAATTAGACTTTGCCTTTAATACAATTATTTTAGTTTTAACAATAAGGTTTTCCTGCAAAGGCAGGGCCTTCCCATGGGTTCACAATTTTCCCGTTCCTTCTTGTACCAGGAATTAACTGGTTCCACTAAGTGGACGACACTTTTGTTGACTTCGATAAAAACATGAACAAAGATAGAGTTCTGAAATGAAAGTAGTCTGCCTTTTTTGGATGTTTGGGCTGGCTGGAATGAATGTAACTACCCTCGTTTCAAAATTTATATTAAAAAAAAACACATCATCAAGATACATATATTCATGAGGATAGTGTTAAGAAGGGTGTTATATAACAGGTTTATTTCTAAGGGCGTTCAAAATTTATGATAACAATTTGTGAATGGGGAAGTAAAACATTTAATATCTGTGTTTAAAGGTTGGGGTATCATATGAATTTTAGTGAGAAAGCTTTATTCTCCCCTAGAAGGACTTTCTATGGTGCCAGATGAAGAGGTGAGATAAGACAGTGGAGAAATTTATATTTAAAAATGAGTCAATATTGTCTATTAACTAATTTATTTGGTCTAAAACAAATTTTAACAGGCTGGTGGGTAATTTAAGTGGGAGCTCCAACCATTCTTTAGGTTGTAGGTGCATTTAAGCCGTAACTTAGAGACTTAGAATCAGTTACAGCTCGTCTCTCTTTGTTTATTAAGCGGCTTATTATAGTTACCCTAACAAATATATCGTTTTCTGTGAAATAACTATGAAAAGCTGTAGTGAGAGTCACAAATTGAAGAAATCCCTCTGTATCATTCAAATGAGACTAATTTGAAAGTACTTAGTAAGGTTGCGTTATTTCGTTCGGAATTAAAAATGCCTTGAGTTGTAAACAAGTGTTTATTTACCTATTTAATATTTGAGACAATTATTTAAATTCTTAATGGACTAAAATGTATAAGTACGTAAACTGAAATGAACTTTATAATAAAAAAAACATTTAAGAAATTTCACGTTTGAGTAATAAAATTTAATGGGACATTTGATCGTTTATTTACAACGTTGCAATCCTCTCTTGTAAGCTGAGGCGCAACTCTGAAATAGATTTGATTCAATTGGTTTCTAATGTGAAGTACAGACGTGGGAATTAGTTTCATTTATTAAAAGTAATCGAACGAACCCGCGGTAAATGTTGTGTTCGAACAGCATTCGTGTCGCCTTGGTGAAGGAACGCAAACCCGTGGTACATTTTGCTCTTAATGAATAATGAACGAACTAACGATACAGGCAAGTAAATGATTATGAATTTGACCACACCTTCATTATGATGGAGCATTGTTACCTAAAGGGTGATGAACCACGTACGGAAGCCTTGTTAGTAGGTTGACCCTCTATACACAGAGGGTTAACAAAAGTAAACAAACCCCACGATGATTGTCCTCAAGAACAAATGGCAAAGTTCATCAATGGAATGCCAGAACGCGTGTCACCTTTACGCAATGCAAAGGGGAAACCAACACCATGCTAAGTATATTGATTCAATAAATCTTTTATTATTTATTAACTTTATCAAATGAAAAACTATGGAAAAACCGAAGGTGTCTATTTACTTTCGTCAACCCTCCGTATTTAGAAATTATATTGTATTGTATGAGAGCCGCTTTTACCCTGAATGGGTGCATGGGCCAATTTGGTCCATAGCGGTGCTTCGCGTAAAACAGCGCAACCTTTCTTCGAACTTAAACTCTATTAACACTCGTGTCTTAAACGTTAAACGTTGATAATATATCGAGAGAAAATTAATTTGAAAATACTTTTTCTTGATAAAAATGAAGTCAAGAAGCGTCCTCTCGTTATCGAAGAAAAAAATCTCGGCAAATAATTTGAAGTTTCATTAATCAAATTCTTAACGACTTTTAGTTCCTCTTTCACCGTCAGTAAAAACTCGCTCGAGAATAACTCTCTCTCTCTCTCTCTCTCTCTCTCTCTCTCTCTCTCTCTCTCTCTCTCTCTCTCTCTCTCTCTCTCTCTCTCTCTCTCTCTCTCTCTCTCTCTCTCTGCTCGTCACCTTGTTTCCCTGACGAGATGTACTGTTCAATACTCGAAAGACTTTGGAATGGCTTTTCTTTTTTCCTTATGGGTTTGCATATACAGTATATGAAACGATGATGAAAGTTATTGTTAAGTCGGTGCGCAGTTACCATCATTTTATAGTTTTTAATACAAATACCAATTAATTATTTTAATTAGGATACGTTACCATCTGTTAGCTGGTACTTTGCTATTTAAGAACTTCACAGAGATCAGTGTTCGAGCCCTCAACTGCGTTCGGGTCACTTATTACGTACTACTCCGTTCAATGGCACTAAGGTTTGGTTAGGTCATTCACTTTAAAAGATTGTGTGTGTGTGTGTATATATATATATATATATATATATATATATATATATATATATATATATATATATATTAAAGCGATAAAGGTAGCAACAAACGTTTGAAAATAGAATTGTGTTTCGTCATTTATGAAAGGAAATAAAATAAATAAAATTAAAAGATATAAAAAATAAAACATGAAAAGTATAAACAAATTTATTGTTATTTACACGGATGACTCATGCAAGCATAAAAGTCTATTATATATATATATATATATATATATATATATATATATATATATATATATATATACAGGGTGTCCCATAAGTCCGGCATCATAGGAGAAATTCATATTTTTCTATTTCTACAAACCATAATTCATATTTTTCTCTTTCTACAGGCCATAATGTCTATGCTCGGGATGCCAATTTTCCGTCCACCATTCTGTTCAGTGACGAGGCTGTTTTTCATGGAAATGGTGAGGTAAATCGACAGAACACCCGCTACTGCTCTCAAAACAACCCTCACTGGTATACCTCTTCAAAGGAACAAGGTGCATCTCGGGTGATGGTATGGTGTGGCATTTGGAAGGATCGCATCATAGGCCCCCTCTTTTTCGATGAACATGTCAGTGGAGGCACCTACCTACGTATGCTCAAGGAAGAAGCATTTCCCAGTGTCTTGAACGAAGAAGGAAATTTCCCAACATGGTTCCAACAAGACGGCGCTCCTGCACATTACAGCACCCAAGTAAGGGAATACCTGTACCAACAATTCCCTGGTCATTGGATAGGACGTCGAGGGCCTGTGGAATGGCCAGCTAGAAGCCCGGATCTCACGCCACTAGATTTTTATCTCTGGGGCCACTTGAAAGCGCTGGTATACGCAGAGAAAATTAGGAGTGTTGAACATTTGCGGCAGCGCATTATTGGGGCATGTAACACCATTACTCCTGACATCATTCACCGTGTGCTTGCTGACTGGGTATCACGTCTGAATTTGTGTACTGAAAACAATGGTGGACATATTGAGCACGTTCTGTAAATAAAAGCTTTTGTTTTGCCTTTTTTTATTATTTTTCCTATGATGCCGGACTTATGGGACACCCTGTATATATTTTCCAGTCAAAGTGTGTAATCAGCCATTTCGCGTAATGGCTGAAACTTTTAGTCATTTCGCGAAATGGCTGTTTCACTTGGTCATTTCGCGAAATGACTAAAATCTTCAGCCATTACGCGAAATGGCTGAAATTCCACCTTGGTCATTTCGTGAAATGGCTAAAAGACTTTTGTCATGAATGCACAGAAATAACAAACATCAGAATAAAACTGGAAACCTTTATTTAGCTAACTAAATCTGCTAAAACATACATACATCCACAGGTCTGTTCAAATAAGTGAGAAACACTTCAAATACACATTTGAACACATTTGAATTTGAATTTTCAATATAGAGGTTTTCAAATATTAACCGGGCATTCAATGTTATTCCGATGTCCACCACTGAAGGCCCGATTAGGTCAACTGCATGCCCTTGACAATTGGTTAGGTTAAGTCGTGTTATTTTCGTTAAAACTAACGAAAATAACACAACTTACAAGATTATTTGCCCGGTTAGGTCAACTGTATGCCTTTGACAATTGGTTAAATCGTGTTATTTTCGTTAAAACTAACGAAAATAACACAACTTAACCTAACCAAATGTCAAGGGCATACAGTTGACCTAACCGGGCAAATGATCTTGTACGAAATGACCAAGGTGGAATTTCAGCCATTTCGCGTAATATATATATATGGGATGAATTTCACAATTAAACACGTGAAATGAATGAATGCTACAAATCCACAAGGAAAAAGAAAAACGATTCCAAGTCCTTTCGTGTATTCAGAGCTACACCTCGTCAGGGAATGAAGAGAGAAGGCAAGTTGCCTATAAATATACAACGTAGCGGAAACCAAAGCAATTAGCACATACTTAACAAGAGTTAATGAGAGGCAGAAGGAATTTTAATAGGATATTGTAAATTTTATACATTCCCGCACTGTTATTGAAATTGTTTTTAAAATGAATAAATGCACATTCTAGAATATTTCTTTCTATTATATCTCTGTTTTTAACAAGCGCTTTAGAACTATCCCACTTGATGCTATGATTACATCTATACATATGGTTAAACAAAGCATTGGAATTATTAGCTGTTCTACACGCATATTTATGCTGTTTTACCCTAATATCTAACGTTTTACCCGTTTGGCCTATATATACTGAGTTACATTGTGTACATCCAATCGAATACACACAACCAACAACATTTTCTGGGCTATTCTTTATTAGGCATGATTTAACAGTATTATTATACTTAAAGACTACATTGATGCCTATTGCTTTAAGTAAAGTAGGGAGATATTGAAAATTAACATGGTAAGGTAGGCTAAGGATATTTTTACGCTCAAATTCCTTTACAGTTACATTATTATAATACCTATTCCTGGCTTTCCTAAGACAGTTATCTAAAAATGAAATAGGATAACATAATTTAGTACCAATATTCATGATATTGCATAACTCGGAATCTAAAAATTCAGGACTGACAACTCTCAATGCTCTAAGAAACATAGCAGAGAAAATAGAGGATTTAATCGAGGGATGATAGTCAGAATAAAAATGCACAAAGAGTTGTTATTAGTAGGCTTGCGATAGACTTCAAATTTGAACTGATTAGAGCATCTCCAAATTTTTAGATCCAGAAAAGATAGGCTTCCATCGTTTTCTCTTTCAACTGTGAACTTAATAGAGGACTAAATTGTTGAGCCTACCAAGAAATAAGTCAACATCCAAATTATTAGGCCAAAGGCATAAAATATCATCTATAACCTGTACCAAACCAGATTAAAATTAACAATCGAAAGCAAAATTCTACTTTCAAAAAATTCCATATATAAATTAGCTAGTACAGGTGAAAGGGGATTTCCCATCGCCAATCCAAACGACATAGCATAAAACTTATTTCAAACTGAAATTTACAATCTTTGACACAAAGCCTAATTAACCAATAAGGTGTGTGTTAAACAGGGAAAGAATATTCAGAGAGCTTATCTTTTAAAAAATCAAGTAGGTCATCAACAGGGACTTTTGTGAATAACGAGCATACATCAAAGCTTACCAATTTGAAATTAGGGTCATTAGGAAACTTCAGTTTGTCAATAAGATCTATGCTATTTACAATATGTGAATTAGAAATAGAACCAACTAACGGCGTTAATAAACTAACTAACCACTTAGATAGCTTATAGGTTACGGAGCCTACTGAGCTAACAATAGGCTCATGGGATATTAACTTTGTGTGTTTTACTAAGTCGTACAGATATGGTAGTGACGGATTGATACTAAGAAACTGCTGCGAAAACCCATTATAGTTGTTTTTTAATATTTCTCTTAATTTTCTGTTAAACATTTATTAACATCCTCCAATCCTCCAATTTCAATAACAGTACGGGAATGTATAAAACTGACAATATCCTGTTAAAATTCCTTCTGCCTCTCATTAACTCTTGTTAAGTATGTGCTAATTGCTTTGGTTTCCGCTACGTTGTATATATTTATGGGCAACTTGCCTTCTCTCTTCATTCCCTGACGAGTGTAGCTCTGAATACACGAAAGGCCTTGGAATCGTTTTTCTTTTTCCTTGTGGGTTTGCAGCATATATATATATATATATATATATATATATATATATATATATATATATATATATATATATATGCTGCAAACCCACAAGGAAAATGAAAACAATTCCAAGGTCTTTCGTGTATTCAGAGCTACACCTCGTCAGGGAATGAGGTGTAGCTCTGAATACACGAAAGGCCTTGGAATCGTTTTTTCATTTTCCTTGTGGGTTTGCAGCATTCATTCATGTCACGTGTTTAATTGTGAAATTCATCCCATATATATATATATATATATATTATATATATATATATATATATATATATATATATATATATATATATACACAGGTTGATTACAAAAGAAGTATACAATTTCCAAGCTTTATTGTGATCAAAGTATTTCTGACACAAAAATATGAATAGAAACAGTAACTCGCAAAGTTTTTTTTAGTTAATAGATGTTCAATAGGATTTCTGTGGGGTAACCCGGAAAAAACAACTGGAAAAAAACCGGATTTATTAAGCCATAGCATCCATTCACCGAGATATCTTACGGAAAGAGTGGGAAGAGTTTGAATATCGTTTGGACATGCCAGAGTTACCCACGAAAATCCTATTGAACATCCATAAACTAAAAAAACTTTGCGAGTTACTGTTTCCATTGACATTATTATTTTTTAATCAGAAATAGTTTGATCACAATAATGATTTGAAATTGTACATTTCCTTTGTAATCACCCTGTGTGTGTGTGTATATATATATATATATATATATATATATATATACCGGTATATATATATATATATATATATATATTAATGTAAAGAACGACGCTTGTGAAGAGGGAGAACGAGCAAATGAAAAATGAGGTACCTCCCAGGAATCGAACCTGGGATCATCCAATTGCCGGTCGGATATGCTAACCACTGCACCAAGGATTCCGATTAGTCAGTACACGTAATTCTCCTACATACGAGCGGAATCAAATGCCCTGAAGGGGCACCTTCGACATATATACATTTCAAATGCAAACAACACACAGTATAATTAATATAAAGAACGACGCTTGTGTAGAAGATTCCGCTCGTATGTAGGAGAATTACGTGTACTGACTAATCGGAGTCCTTGGTACAGTGGTTAGCATAACCGACCGGCAATTGGATGATCCCGGGTTCGATTCCTGGGAGGTACCTCATTTTTCATTTGCTCGTTCTCCCTCCTCATTATGCGGAACGCTCTTCTACACAAGCGTCGTTCTTTACATTAATTATACTGTGTGTTGTTTGCAGTTAAAATGTATATATGTACGGCATGCGAAGGTGCCCCTTCAGGGCATTTGATTCCGCTTGTATGTAGGAGAATTACGTGTACTGACTACTGACTAATCGGAGTCCTTGGTGCAGTGGTTAGCATATCCGACTGGCAATTGGATGATCCCGGGTTCGATTCCTGGGAGGTACCTCATTTTTCATTTGCTCGTTCTCCCTCATCATCTTGTGCGGAACGCTCTTCTACACAAGCGTCATTCTTTACATTAATTATACTGTGTGTTGTTTGCAGTTAAAATGTATATATGTACGGCATGCGAAGGTGCCCCTTCAGGGCATTTGATTCCGCTCGTATGTAGGAGAATTACGTGTACTGACTACTGACTAATCGGAGTCCTTGGTGCAGTGGTTAGCATATCCGACCGGCAATTGGATGATCCCGGGTTCGATTCCTGGAGGTACCTCATTTTTCATTTGCTCGTTCTCCCTCTTCATCTGTGCGGAACGCTCTTCTACACAAGCGTCGTTCTTTATTAATTATACTGTGTGTTGTTTGTTTACCTCTAATAAATTATGCAATTTACAATTAAATTAGCTTATAAGGCCCAGTCATGCACATTTCATGTAAAGTATTAATTACACTGGTCAACACTCATTTTATTGCCAATCATATTAGAGTGATTTTGGGGTAACTTTGTGGTGCTGATTCCGAATATGACATCGGTTTTTGCTAGATTGGCTCTAATTTATGAGATAATTGGTACCCCATTGAAACACGTAAAAATGCAAAAATTTAATGTTCAGGCGGAGCCTACTTACAAATCGCATTGAAATTGTCTCAAATCATACAAAAGTAAACACATGAAATACATAATGGCATTTTATTCGGTCTCACCATCTAGAATGTTCCGGTAGTTTCCCATATGCACGCGTTATGGTTACGTTTCCTATTAATTGAGGGTATTCATTATCTCAAGAACTAGAGCCAAATCGGAAAAACTACTTTCATTTTGGAATTCAGCAACCCCAAAATACCCTAAATTCGTACGAATTTCCTTGGCAACGAAAAAAAAATGTTTTTTTCGTTGACCTGTGTTATTAATGAACGAACAAATATATAAACCTGAAAATATAAATACCTGGTAACACAGAAAATTGAATGAAATTGTTCATTAAATTTCTGTGGCTGAAACTCTTGAGAAAGTTATTATTTTTATCATAATGAAAACATTAATATTAATTTTAATTCTCATGCATTGCCTGCCATAATACAATAGTAATATCACGAAATTTGAAAAATTATGTCATATATTCATAATTCTATATTAATTGCTAGATTAACTAAATATCCGCATCCGCAGATGTTAAAAAACTGACATCCGGTCCACCACTAATATATATATATATATATATATATATATATATATATATATATTAAAATGTAAGTCCGCTTTGAAATTGAGTATTGCTGAAGCAAATCCAACAAGAGCAAAGACGTCAATAGTTTGAGCTTAGTTTTAATATGTCCTTTTCACACTGTTTTGAGGTTTGATTGAACATCTTTTATGTGACTCGACCAAAGGCTTTAAGCCGGTGGTGACCCGGAAAAGGACGTTCAGAGCTCAGCTACGCTGTCGACAAATCTTGACATCTGAATCCGTGGAGAAAATTTAGAATTTTTTTTCTTACTTTATTTTAGGTATTTTATCACATATTTTTTACTTTGTCCTTCATTTTCTTCTAATTTCCTCTCTTTTTATTTCGTGTCCTCTTTTAAAGGAATCCCAAAAGCGTGGGTAAACGTTTCTTTTACCTTAAAATGCGCTCGTGTACCCGCATACATTCTAGTTACACAGAGCGATAACGGAGGCTGCTCGTAATCCAATTCCAATAAAGCTAAAACTCATTCAGCGTCATTAAATGGTCTAAACGTTACTTAAGTAACCATTTCGAAGCAAAAGCCAACTATAACCCAAATTATGCAAAATAATTCGTTTTTCAATTATCGTACTCATTAATTGTTTAATGCCGGGGTTCTTTTCCAATAATCGCTTTGTTAATTTTATTTTTCAATAATACTTTTGTTAATTTCACCCGCTCTAACGACTGTTCCCTCATTCCCATAAATTGCATTTTTTCCAATAACATTTTATGTACCCTTTCAAGAAACCTCACATATTCACACTATAATAATAATAATAATAATAATAATATATATATATATATTATATATATATATATATATATACTGGGAAAGACTACGTAAATTAAATCTGTACTCCCTGGAAAGAAGAAGAGAGAGGTACACCATAATCTACGTATGGAAAATGATCGAAAAACTGGTACCAAACTTCAAACTAAACCCAATTACCATCCAAACAACGCTGGAAAATAGGAAAGGCAGAATGTGTAGTGTTCCCAAATTAAAAGCCCGACAAGGGACCTCCTAAACACTGAAGGAAAATAGCTTGGTTGTCAGGGGGCCCAAGACTTTTTAACCAGCTTCCAAAAGACCTCAGAAACGTTACAGGGGTCAAAGTTGAAGTCTTCAAGAGGAGACTAGATACCTGGCTCAGGATGATACCAGATGAGCCGGGTGTACCTGACTATGTGCGGTGGAGAGCGCAAGAGAGCAACTCGTTCCTCCACCAAGCCAGGCCTAGAGGCGGAGCCACCAGCTTGACCTTCGTTTGGAGAGACCAACACACGGAACCTAAACGAGGTTAACGAGGTATATATATATATATATATATATATATATATATATATATATATATATATATATATATATATATATATATGTAGTGGTTTAGAATTCTTTCATTATAGGATTAAGAATAAGCCTATAATAGTATTATATGCTAATATTTGATTCACTGTGACTGTGTGAAAGTCTTTGAACAACTTGGCATGTTATTTTATTATATCATATATTTTATTATATACGAGAATATATATATATATATATATATATATATATATGTGTGTGTATGAAGAAAAGGCGCTAGTTAGTACACTACGACGGGATAAAAGTTAATACAACATGTCATATATTTAAACAACGGACGACATGTATAACGCTTTTGCGTCCAGAGGCATTTTACGTGTTACCTCCGTGGTGGGGCGATTTTTTCATCATAAAAATTTGTGCGTGTGTGTATATATATATATATAAGACCAAATTTTTGTACATTGTAACTTTATAAATAAGCCACATTTTCAAAAAATAAAAAACAATACATTAACTTAGTGATGAAAGTTGGCACGATTTGTATAAAAAAATTGACTTATTTTTTCCACAGGAACACAAAATGCTTGAAGTGTTATTCCTTTCGCAAATTACGTGACAAATCTGAGAACTGTAGTTTCTTATCACGGTCTCTAGCATTTCGGTAGAAATGGGGCCGGTGTGACATTTAGTCGCTGATTTTAGAGCTTTCAGTGACCTTGGATATTCTTTGATATGTGATTGAAGTAAGGTAACAAAGGTCATATGAAACCGCAGTCGTGAAGGAAAGTTTACTTGTTGGATGGAATTCTAGGGTCAAAAGTTTCATGCAAAAAAATCTAAATTGATTTTTGCTGCATGAAATCTTGCGTTGTCCTGCTGAAACCAAACTATGTCCATATCAGTGTTCTGGCCCAGAGGAAATAGGATGAATTCTTCTCGGAGAGAGAGAAACAGTGTGGTTCTCCCCAGGAATTGTGGAGAAATTTTATAGAATTCTAGAAAACTTCTGACTGGACTTCTTCTAGACTTTCATTTCAAAACCCTTCGTGAGTACGTAATCTGAACAATTTTCGACTCTAATAATTCAGTCAGAAGGGCCAGAAATTGTCACAGAGCTCAGGTCAACTAATGCATTCCATTGCGGTAACTTTTAACGAATTCTTCAGCGAAGTGAGAGCAAAACCTGCCTCTAACATCCCACCACAACGAGGACTTTCGATATACCAAAGAACTCCCTTCCCTCATTCTTCCTTCGTGTCTCCCGTCACGACATACGATTTAATGACGGCCATAAAACAACTGAAAAATAAAAACTGTACGCTGGACACAATCCCAAACAGAGTTTACAAAGAATGCGCGAACTTAATACGCAAATCTCATAAATTTATCCATTCAAAATGGTATCTTCCCGAACTGCCTAAAGGAGGATAAGAGTATGCCCTATTTTCAGATCAGGAGATAAAATTTTCCCTTTAAATAACAAACTCATGTCCGTCGTTCCAACCGTCAGTAAACTATATGAAAGAGTAACATATATAATCAAAGGCATCATTTTCAAGAACCTCGGAGACCTTGATTTCGGCTCTCTCCTTCTTCCATGGGGAATGGCATTTTTGCCGGTGCTTTCCCTTGACCCCTGCTTTCTACATCAAAAAATAATAATAAACTTACATAAAAACAAAATAATACAATAGCTTCCAAAATAAAATATTAGCTTCCCAAACACAACACCGCTTCAACACTAGACAATCAAACGCGTACATCAGAAAACCAAATTACACTCTAGATCAGTGGTTCCCAACGTGGGCGCCACCGCCCCCCCCCCCTCCCAATGGGCGTTTAAGAATTTTATTGGGGGTGCAAGGAAACTGTAAAATTGTTGCCTTCTATTAATAAATCACTCATCACTTATCCCGTTATATTATTATCGTTATGAGGAAGCACCAACAAATATTGATGAACATAAGGGGGCGTTGGCCTAAAAAAGGTTGGGAACCACTGCTCTAGATTGTGCGACTAGATCTTTAAGCTCCAAAGGACCCGACCTCTGGAACACCCTCGATCGGGAGATAAAAGATTCTAGAATGCTAAATTCTTGTAAAAGGAAACTAAAAGACAAAATTTATTAAATCCTACAAACCATAATACCATATCATTTTCATTATTTTCATACACGTTAATAACAGAAAGTAGAAATAGAAATAAATAAATAAATAAATTAGAAGAAACAAGAAATATAAAAATAAATAAATAGAAATATTATTTGTTGTAGAAATAAATAAATTATGGAAAAAAAAAACCAATTACATTAATGATAAATTAATTTATAATCCTGTATAGCAACACCAAAATGATAAAAATAAATAAAAAGGTAAAAATGAACGTGTTGTAAAGTCAACGTATCCAAGTTTTCAATAATGTTCGGTTGGAAAGTATTTAATATTTAGTTTTTTTATATCCAGAAAAATAAGAAGATGTAATTTTAACTGAATTATATATATACTGTGTGTGTGTGTGTGTGTGTATATATAATTTCTTACTACATCTAATGTACTCGTATTTCTAATACATGCATAATTTTCAACAACAATAAATTATAAATTATTACTAGCAGCATCGGGAGTCAAATCGCCAACTTTGTTTGCAGGGAAATGGTATTACTCACTGAGCTCTAACAAGAAATATACATTACGAACCCTTTCAGAAGGCTCATATTTTCATACATAACCTTTTCCATACAAAGCATTATTTAGCTGGCAACAATGCCCTTGTTATTCTTTCGTAAAACACCTTCCAAATATTATTTTCAAAGCTCTTCTCGTGAACGGCAAATTAAACCTTTTTTCAAATAAAATTTCGTGTACAAAAGCTTTCAAAAACCTCACATATTCAACTCTAAAATATTCTTCAGATTTTCTATTCAAACACATTTTAATAACTCTTTGCGAGGACTAACCCAGTACATGAAAATGTACCTATTTACATCTTACAAAAGAATTTCTAAAAATTTGAACGTAAGACGCGCTCTATTGAACCAAATGTCAGTCAAATTCCTTTTCAGTTTTGCCTCTTTTAATGTGTTGTTTCATGTAATTTAATTCTTTTATGTCAATCTAGATCAACATACTAACAGTAACTTACGTTTCAACACTAAATATATTACAAATAACGTGTAATAATACAATCTGGGTGCTACCTGGAATTCGAACCTCATTCTCTAAAGATGCGCACTCCAGCATGGTACATGACAATGGAAGACAAAATTTTTGCACACCCTTTCGTGTGTGTGTGATATATATATATATATATAATATAATATATATATATATATATATATATATATATATTTCAACTGCAAAGAACACGCAGTATAAATAACGTAAAGAACGACGCTTGTATAGGGGAACATTCCGCGCAAGATGAGAAGAGAGAACGAACAAATGAAAAAATGAGGTAACCACCCGGGAATCGAACCCGGGATCTTCCGATTGCCGGTCAGATATGATAACCACTACACCATGGTCCTCACTCGATCAGAAGTCGTAATTCCTCTACATACGCGCAGAAACCAATGCCCCGAGGGGGCACCTCCCGCATGCCGTACCTATATATACATTTCAACTGCAAAGAACACGCAGTATAAATAACGTAAAGAACGACGCTTGTATAGGAGAACATTCCGCGCAAGATGAGAAGAGAGAACGAACAAATGAAAAAATGAGGTAACCACCCGGGAATCGAACCCGGGATCTTCCGATTGCCGGTCAGATATGATAACCACTACACCATGGTCCTCACTCGATCAGAAGTCGTAATTCCTCTACATACGCGCAGAAACCAATGCCCCGAGGGGGGCACCTCCCGCATGCCGTACCTATATATACATTTCAACTGCAACGAACACGCAGTATAAATAACGTAAAGAACGACGCTTGTATAGGAGAACATTCCGCGCAAGTCATTTTTTCATTTGTTCGTTCTCTCTTCTCATCTTGCGCGGAATGTTCTCCTATACAAGCGTCGTTCTTTACGTTATTTATACTGCGTGTTCTTTGCAGTTGAAATGTATACATAGGTACGGCATGCGGGAGGTGCCCCCCTCGGGGCATTGGTTTCTGCGCGTATGTAGAGGAATTACGACTTCTGATCGAGTGAGGACCATGGTGTAGTGGTTATCATATCTGACCGGCAATCGGAAGATCCGGGTTGTTACCTCATTTTTTCATTTGTTCGTTCTCTCTTCTCATCTTGCGCGGAATGTTCTCCTATACAAGCGTCCTATACACACCACCTTGCAATAAGGCGAGGAGCTTTCCGGGCGGGCATTAATGGCGACTAATGGTCTCGTCCAAACCCTTCACACAGTTTGCTTCTTTCACGTAACTGACCATTCATCAAATTTACGATTCCATGTAGATATCGGGGAGAGGTGAGCAATTCCCCTTTCATGGGTAGATCTTGAAAGTCCTAATCCTAACTTCGGGTTACAGGCGGTAAATTGTAGCCCAATTAAAACCTACGGAGAAACGTTCCCTCATTCTCAATCTAGGAATACGTCATGTTTTTAGATTGGATTTTCTCACTGCAACTGTTCAACAACCAGTCCTCCTCGCAGTCGACATGAAACGCAGATAGCTCATTGATAATGCCACGAGCATCGCCGTACGCGGCATGACCACTTCTGCGTCACTCCCTCCACCAGTGTACTCGATGGCTGGTCTATCGACCATTTGATAATTTTCTGGCGGAATTCCCGACCGTGACGTATCCTTGCAACCGCGAAGTCCCTCTGAAACAACGTCGTGTATTACATTCAGACCACTGCCCCCCTTCCCCCTTATGCACGCCACGGCGTCTGGCGCCCGACCACCTATGGATCGCCAAGAATGAATTCGAATACACGCTGGAGCTTGGCATCGTCAGATTACAATTCATTAAATTAAAGCTAACTACAATAAATAATGAGAGTGAAACTTGAAACTTGGTACTTACAAAATTTCAAGGCGCGGCAAAAAAACAAAGAACCTACAGAGCAACAGAGTGACAGGCTAACAAAGACCATTAGATCCACTCTACGCTAGCCTGCGAAAGAAGTAGAGAAAATAAAAAAATAGAAATAGAAAAAGCAAATGAAAATAGAGAATACTGAAAACTGATCCCATGCTTACACTTATAGACGTGTAAATCTTTCACAAAAGAATAGCAGTAATACACTGTTAACAGAAAATAGTTGTGAAAGAAGATTTACAGGAAAGTAGGAGAAAGTACAATGAAAAGAATAGCTTCAAAGTTCATTCACACCATGCGTACACTTATCTCGTGTACCCAATTACGCATTAGAGGATTGTGGAAAATAAAGGAGATCATGAAACACTGAACTACTTAATCTACAGTAATCTATACCATCCATTTTCTTTAACAATTTTTTTTTATTTATTATCAACCAAAAAAGTGATAATTTCATCAATGCATCATCTCCTTATTGAGTACCGAAAGACTTGCTTTTGAAAATTTACTATTTATATTGCCATCTTTCTCGTTGGATTACTTAGATACAGAAGCAATGATCCAGAGGCACCTCTATAAACACTAATTAAAACTAAAATTATACTCTAGCTAAGTAGCTACCCTTAAGATGAATATGTCTATTCAGAGGTTTTGACTCCCGAGAATTCTCATCAAGCTTCCCATCATCTGAGAATCTCCAGTGCTCTAAAACCAGACCAGACCACTGCTTCCTACTACATTTGTTGCAAAAGGAAACATCACTACTTCTATATAAAACTAAAAATTTCTCTAACTGGCTAAGTTAAATATACCACAATTTTCCTAAAAAGTACTAAAAATCCTACACTCTACAGTATACCCAAGTAGCATCTCTGAAATTGAAAATGTTTATTCGGAGGTTTTGACTCCCGAGAGATACCATCAAACTTCCCTCCTCTACCAATAGGTATCACCTGAGAACTCGGAGTACTCTGAAACCAGACCTGACGAGCGCACACTGTTGAGCTGTCCATAAAATGTGGTTAAAGAACAAATTTTGAAAATTTGCGTTTTGGTCAAGATTTTTGCAAAATTTTAATCTATATTGAGTACAGTATCCAGTCTTTAAATTTTTTATTTCTTTAGCTATATTTTGCCCAAATCTATCGTTTATCTATCTACATTTTATCCCATTGATTTTTATTGTGATTTAACACCCTAATATTTTACTTTTAAAATTATATGTTACCCACAAAAATGAAATTTTTAAAGTAAATATAGCCATATTTTTCCAAGTATTTCAAATCTATACCTTCATACACATTAAAAGGGGATATCTGAATTTAAATTTTTCTTTACCCAAAAATACCTACAAGTGAAAAATTAATCAAAATCACACCTATCATTTCCTTTTGCATTTTCATCAATGTTCACGTTCTGACATGGATCCTGACACATGTCAATTAATTGAGTTATAAAAGTGACAGGTTTTTACATTAGGATGATGACGATGATGAGATACACAAATTTTTACTCGATTGGATTTCTAAATTTGTAAAATCATCAATTCTTTGTATAATATTTGATTTTATATTAGTTTGTATTATTAATTTATATATTTTTGTAATTCATAAATTCCCAATTATAAATAATTTTTAAGGAGTATTTTTATATTTATTGAAATAAAGATAAAAAGATGTTTTACAGTAAAATTAATAATTTTGGCCACAAGATCTCAACAGTGTGTAGCCCTCCTACTACATTTAGTGGCAAAGGGAATATTACTGAACTACTTCTACTCTATTCTGACTAACCCTTTCTCAAGCAGCTCCCTTTTAATAATAAAAAAAAAAGGGAAGGAACAAAAGAAAGAAAGGAGAGGGGTGGAGGGGCTTCCCAAAATAATTTAATATAGTTATTCGGGGGTTTTGACTACCGAGAATTCGCATAAGTTTCCGTCTGTACCAATGGGGGTATCAACTGAGAACTCCCAGTGCTCTGCAACCAGATCCGATCAGCACCTCCTACTACATTTAAAACAAAAAGTCAAATCGGCCAATTCCTCTACTAACTAAAAAATACATCCTCAATTTTCCCACCCTTTAATACAAATTTATGCTACTAAAATACCTATCCAACCTATTCTTAAACATGACGACCGAAGTGCTGGCCACGACCCCCGCGGGAAAGCTATTCCATCTCCCAACTATATTATAGGTGAAAAAGTCCCTCGCAATGTTTGTCTCAAATCTGTTCCCCCTTATTTCAAAACCACTGATTCTCGTAATGTTTCCATCGTAAAGGACAAGAAATTCGGGTCTTTTCCATTTGGGGCTAGCATCGAATTTAAATGAAAATTGGTATACTAATGTAGTTTTGGTCACCGATTTCAAACATAACTTTTTTTTTGGAGAAATAAAAAACAAACATGTTAGAGCACTTTAAATAATTAATACGTGTTTTAACTGAATGGTTTTAAATGAATGGTGAAGTAATTGAGGAAGTACAAGAGTTTAAGTATTTGGGTCAAACTATTACCAGCTCCTTGAGTGATGACTCGGATATAAGAAAACAATCTTGAAGCCTGTGTGCTAAAGCGAATATGACCATAAGGAACTTTCGTTTCTGTACAAGTGAAGCTAAAGACACACTCTTTCGTACTTTCTGCAGTAATATATACGGTCAGCAACTCTGGGTGAATTATAAAAAGGTTCTGGCAGAACCCTAAATTTGCTGTACAACAGGTCTTTTAGACTCTTACATAAATTACCCCCGAGATGCTCAGCTTCGCAAATGTTTGCTACCCGCAATGTCCCGATCTTCCCGGAGGTAACAAGACGTGCTCAACACAGTCTAATGCAAAGAATTAAAAAATCAACCAACCCGATCATCCAAGCTATCCATGAGTCCTGCCATTTATCCTCTAAGTCTAAGCTATGGTACGAAAACGTCTGTCTGTAGCTCCACTTAACTTCGACAGTGCAGTATTATTTCTAATCAAGTGTATATATTTCTATCCTTAGTATATGAACTGTCATTGTATTAATAATATTTGTCATATGGACTATAGTCTGCCAATAAACCTTTTCATTTTCATTTAACTAGCTTAAACTAGTTACAGAGGATTGTGTTAAATTTAGCCAGAGTCACAAACTGCTACTGTTTATGAAAAAGTGCTCTAAGTGTGGGAAAGTGCGTTCCTTTGATAAAAATACCCAGTTCTTTCGTTGCCAAAAGCGTCGGTCAAACGGTAAAAAGTGCAACTTTACGAACAACACGTTTTTTGAAGAATCCCGGCAGATCTGTAAAAGTAGCAGAAAAAAATCAAGATTTAATGCCCAGTTAGGTCAATTGAATGCCCGGTTAGGTCAATTGAATGCCCAGTTAGGTCGACTGTGTACTTAACTTTACTGTTGTGATAGTTTATACGCGTGACTCTACCTTTATTTATGTTAAATTTCATTTGTCACTTATTAGATCGCTATACTAATTTATTAAGATCGCGCTGCAAATTAATTGCTTTACCGCAATTTTAGTGTCGTCGGCAAATTTAGAAATTTTACTCACTAAATTAACATAAAGATCGTTAACGTACGATCCTGATGTTAATTTAGTGAATAAAATAATTACATTAGTCCACCCTGACTCTTCCACGTTAATTGCTATCTTCTGTTTTCTAACAGTTAACCAATTCAGAACTTGACCCTTTATTCTATAAACTTTTAAGTTATTTTCAAGAATTGTTTATGGGGAACTCTGTCAAACGCCTTTTGGAAATCTAAATATATTATATCTACAACTCTATTACAATCATTAAATACCGATGACGTCATGAAAAACTAACAAATTTGTTAAACAAAATTTATTTCTACTAAACCAAACCCACGATGCTGACTTTGTTTAATTAATAAGATAAAGGGGAAAATGTTGTAAGGGCATCCACGATCATGAGTTGCATTCGCAGGCAGAATTTGCAATCTGGCAAAATACAAACATAATACTGACATAATTTACGTCTAACTGCAGATGGCCAACTTTGACTTCCAGTTTTATTAAAAGAAAAGAGTAATATTAAAATATACACTGCGCCCTCGATATATGCGAGGGATAGGTTCTGCTAAATCAGCTAAAACCTCGCATAATGCAAATTCGCATATATCGAACTTATAGTTAAATGAAAAAAATAGGAATGCGTTCCACAACCAGTTTTTTTTTTACCCTCCCGGCACCCCCAACAATAAATATGCCACTTTTTATACCAAAAACATTCAACAAGATAACAGTAATGCTATATTACATCAATACTGTACAGTATAAATATTAAAGGACATAGTAAGCTGAAGGCCCAGTACTAGGCAGAGGACGTTTAGAAGCCATGTCTACAATAAACAGTAAGACAAAACTGGAAAAAGCACTCAAAAATAGCGAAAAATACAACACAGTCTAGACTCTAGAGCACAACGCACACGCTATAACGGTTTATGCGGGACTGTTGTTGTTTGGCGGGAACACGTCGGTGCGCTCAGCGGCTCAGCAATATTTCACACTAGGTGGCGCATAAATGCGAATTTTTTCCGCATATACTGAATTCTTGGTAGAAATAGGGTCTTCGCATAACGGCGAATTCGCATATGCTGAAGACACATATATCGAGGGCGCAGTGTATGCGGAGTTCTGCTGATAAGAGATATACCAGTGTATACGTAACCTCGTTAATCTCGTTGCAGTTCCGTGCGTTGATCTCTCTTCACACGAAGATCAAGCTGGTGGCCCCACCTCTAGGTCTGGCTTGGTGGAGGAGCGAGTTGCTCTCTTATGTTCTCCACCGCACATAGCCAGGTACACCCGGCTCATCTGGTACCGTCCTGAGCCAGGTATCGTCTTCTTTTGAAGACTTCAACTTTGACCCGTGTAACGTTCCTGAGGTCCTTTGGAAGCTGGTTAAAAAGTCTTGGCCTCCTGACAACCAAGCTATTTCCCTTCAGTGTCGAAGAGGTCCCTTGTCGCGCCTTTAATTTGGCAAACTACACATTCTGCCTTTCCTATTTTCCAGTATTGTTTGGATGGTAATTTGGTTTAGTTTGAGGTTTGGTACCAGTTTTTCGATCATTCTCCATATGTACAGTAGATTATGGTGTACCTCTCTCTTCTTCTTTTCAGGGAGCACAGATTTAGTTTACGTAATCTTTCCTAGTTGTTGAGTTCTTTGTAGCCATGAATCTTAGCTGTGAAATGTTTCTGAGTTTCTTCTAGTTTATTAGTTTCTTTCTTTTTATATGGGAACGTCAAGACTGAGCAGTATTCAAGTTTTGGTATGATCAGTGTTTTCAGCGGGGGAATCATTACTGTCTTGCCCCTTCTTTTGAACGTTCTTATATATACGAGTACACACACACACGCACACACACACACACACACACACACACACACACACACACACGAGGGTGGGTTGAAAAGTAATGCCTCCACTCAAATAAATTTTAAACGGGTTGAAGAATTTTATTAAAACAAAAGCAGATATGTACCTCAGAGTTTATTCTTCAAAACGATATATTTACTTTTTTATAAAATCACCCTCTACCTCGATACATTTACGCCAGCGATAAATGAGTTTTTGAAATCCATCCCGGTAAAACTCGGAGCTTTGACTACGAAACCAAAATTTCACATCGGCCTTAACTTCGTTAGACTCGTAGCGATTTCCACGATGTTCTTTAAGTTTAGGAAAGAGGTGAAAATCGCATGGTGCTAAATCAAGGCTATATAGGGGATGCAGCAAGACAGTGAATTGCAGATCCTCAATTGCTTCTCGCGTTTGAACACTGGTGTGAGGCCGTGCGTTGTCATGGTGAACAATGACTGCGTTTTTGTGGGTGCGAACCCTCCTGATCCGATTTTTCAACTTCTTCAGTTTCAATATAACGTGCGGAGTTGATTGCTGTCCCTCTTTCCATAAAGTCTTCGAGAACGACACCATTGACATCCCAATAAACAATCATCATCACTTTTCCACCCGATTTTTCAACTTTGAATTTTTTTGGTTGCTGTGAATTTTTGGGCCGATATTCCATGGATTGCCATTTATTTTTAGGGTCATAATGGTGGACCCACGTCTCGTCTCCTGTCACAATGCTGTGCAGAAATTCATCTTCATTTTCGAAGCGCTGCAGATTTCCTTGGCAAATGCATGGTCTCTCAGTTTTCATCTCGGCAGTGAGCATATTACCTTTCGGTAGCCGAGAATACTGATAATGTGTCCCACTCGCTCTTTGGAATTGTACCGAACTTTGGAAAGCCGGAGTATTCACACACACACACACACACACACACACACACACACACACACACACACACATATATATATCTTACTCTGATTTTTTCCAGAAAAAGTCACAGATTGGAGAAAAAGATTTCACTGCTTGAGAGAACACCCGCTCCACCCATACACCCATTCATAGTACGAGCAGCTTGCAGCATCATTGTTAAATA
Source organism: Bathynomus jamesi (assembly GCA_023014485.1). Lineage (NCBI taxonomy): Eukaryota > Metazoa > Arthropoda > Malacostraca > Isopoda > Cirolanidae > Bathynomus > Bathynomus jamesi. Next base: position 380,601 of record JAJOZX010003182.1, on the reverse strand, counting down.
CATTAGGATCAACGTGCTACCGAGGCTTCCGTACGTAACTTTGATTTATCTTATTCCAGTGTGTGGTCCATCCTATAATCCTTTCACAGGCGCGTATCGTAAGTTTGTGTTGCAGATATGACTCGTTTTATGAATCTACGTGTGCATGATTCAGCAACGATAAGATGCACCGCAAGTTTGTGAGTCTTCCCCCTGAGCCAATAAAAATGCGCCCATTCTATTCACAAATATATTCATATCGCCTTAGTCTTGCTCTACACAAATTGAATCAAGAGCTCAGATTAAATGCAGTTTCAAATCCTCCGCTTACATCGGCTTCTTTGTTATTTGAAGGGCTGGGTTGAGACGGTGTTTATTTTAGTTCCGTTTAATATTAAAATAAAGTCACAAATAAAATTGTTTATAACATAGAATTAATTTATCTATAATATCTATAAAAAGACAAATATGGTTTTTATTATTATATATATATATATATATTTTTTTTTTTTTTTTTTTTTTAGTTCAGGAAGAACCGATTCGCCTCTATTTAAAGGGCATATCTCAGCGGAAAAACAAAGAAAAAGTGAGAGGAAAGACAGAGGAAAAAGAAAGGGTGGAG
>JAJOZX010003182.1:347500-375000 GCA_023014485.1 Bathynomus jamesi | reverse complement strand
CCCGTGTGCTTCAGAGCCCACGTAAAGCTGTACGTCCGCTCCATCATATGACCTTAGCTGTTGCGAAAGAGGTTAAACAACCTCATCATTATTATTTCAATACGAACTATCTTACTGTTAATTACTCTAAGTAATTATTCTTTAATTTTTGCTAACTTAACAAAAATCCACAAAGCCTATTAATCTCATTTATTAATGGCGTTATTTATTTGATCGAAAGAACAAATTAGTGACTCCTAATGTGACAAGAATCCAGCGGGATTCGAACATCTTCGTAAAGTGAAAATTTGTACAAACTTCTTTTTTAGTGACATTTCAACACATTTTGTGCAACGACATTTACCTTTCTTTAACGAGCGCGCGTTTGAAATTTTTCAACCGGAGGATGGCAACATTCATCGTACCCAACGTTTGAGCATCTTCGGCCAGCGACTCCTTCCACCTTTCTTGGAGGTTTTTCCCTCACTTCCCACTTCTTCATAGTGGGTAACGAGCCCGCTTCAATTCTGATTTCCCGCGTTGTAAGAACAGTTTTCTGCGCTTTTCTGATCATGCAGTTTTTTCCTTGGAATTCCAACTCCGGAACGACACCAAACACCAGCGAGAACTACTCCACCCCATTTCTTATCCCCCCCTGGCACTAGGGGCAACATGTACCCCTCTCCACCACCGGCGCTACAGTAAGTTCGTTCTTTCGTAAGGCCTGCAGTTTTCGCTTTCATGTCCGCCAGAATAATCGAACGACCCTACGCGAAGGGACGCCGAAATGTTATTCATTTGGCTGGAATCTCCTCTAGCGACGGTCCCCTACACCAACAATCCAAACTTGAAGCATAACGTGTCTTTTCCCCAACCCCTACAAGAGGGTTTCAAGACCGTTCTCGTCGGCAATCACACACAGCAAGCAGCTAGCACCTCACCAACCAATCATCACGCACACCATCAACCATAGCTCGGTGGCACGCGTTCCGTCATATTCAATTCGTGCTTGCATCATTTCAGTGGAACGCCCACAACCTGTGTTTCTTTGTTCTCAACCAGAGACATCGTATCGGAGCTCTCCATTTCTGCTTCACATTTCCGCGACGATGACGACTCACCAATCACCATACCCTCAAGACATCGAAATCAAGTTACTTACCTTCAGTCACAAGCTGGCCTCCGTCATCTAACGATCATTTTAAACACGCCCTACAAGTGAGCATATATTATGACATTATTCAGCTGTCATTTATATACCGTGTATTTGTCCTTCAATACATTTAACATTTGTTCTCGATAATTCAATCTCCATAAGTAATTGCTCATTTCAATTCGAAAACTGTAACGTTTACGACTAACTTTTATCAGTGATTTTTTGCTTATTAAGAAAACTCATTCTATTAATCTCCCTTATTAATGACATTTATTTATTCTGATCAAAATATCATATGGTGACCTCAATCAAGCAAATCTTAATTACTTAACTTAAAAATGTAATTACATTTATTATAGGGCTTACCGGCAATAGGCAAATACATTATATATATATATATATATATGTAGCGGATACGACAAGAAATAGACCAACAAATCGACAGACATACTTTCTTTCCACGCTACCATAAAACAGTTTGGAACACACGTGGGCTAACAAACAATGGAAAGTCTGTTCCTTCTCAAGGCGCGAAAGTAAGTCTTTATCAACCCAAAGACGCGTGGACAAAGCGTCTTAAGAATGAAGTCTACGTCACAGGCCTACGGTATAAAAGGAGCTTCCACTTTATACTCACTCTCACTCACTCGGACGCACGTCATCACGTGAGCAGCGCGTCCACCAACCGCTTTCCGGCCCCCTGGCCGAGGGGCCACGGCCGCTACTTTCTTCAGGGCCTACAATTTGTCTTCACGTGAGATCTACAGACCACCTGCAGAAGCAATCTTTCGAGGCCCAACCGGAATCACTTCGGGCCTGCAGTTTGCCGGGTCGGCCTTCAAGTTTCTCTACATTCCTCGAGATTATTCAGCACCACAGGCTGATCATAAGGCCAGCCTGCACCTCGAGAAGTAACATCACCTCAGGTCTCCACGAAGCCTACATCCATCATCTCAAGAGGCATAACGAACAACGACAGCTCGAATCTGCGTAATAGGTTCTGTCTTCAGCCCGTCTTCAAGTTTTTACATCGCCCTATAAGCTAAGTACATCATATTCGTAAGTACTCTTGAAACCAACATTAGCCTACCGCCGAACGGTAGGCTATACTCCCAAAGTGTCTATTTACGCGTTCCAACTGACTTTCGTGAAAGAACGCAGTAGGCCTATCATCCAATTCAAGTGTCATTTCAATACCGTTGTGTCCGCGTATCATCCGTCATTATGTTCAAGTCATATTTGTGTGTTAAATATTCTCTTGACGTAATCATTTAACATCACATGATGTTCTTATATATAAATGATACTGTGCAAGCATTTCAATCCATTATAATTAGGCCACATCAATTATTCTATGTGCATCCATGCAATCATTTAGCCTACTTAATCAGTGTCATGTTTTCCATTCAATGTACCAAACGCACGTGCATTCTTTATATCATTAACTAGGCTTATTCAATGTTCTATGTTGCATGCCATTTACATACCATCGATGAGTATTACATTATTTATTACGTGTCAATTAAGCTATTAACATTTCATCTTATTAGCTAAGCCTATGCCATAAGCATAACGCAAAACTACCAATTAATTACTGTCAATTCTTTGTTTTATATCACAGTGAATAAAATAACGGATATATTTTCATAATAAACTACAAAAGTAAGGTGTCTTTCATAACCTTAATATTAATTTGCTTGAGCGTAAATCAAGCTGGTGACCCACGCTGCATTTCCGGTCACTGCCAATAGTATGGTGGATCTAATCAAATAACCAATTCATTCCAATCGGTGATACTGTATTACATCATAAATTATTAACCCAGCCTATCATTATAAAGCAATCAGTCATTGCCTAAATCAATCGTTGCATACAATTAAATCATTATCACCTTAAACGGCTAAAACTAGCTCCACTATATATATATATATATATATATATATATATATATATACGAATGTGTATATATAACATGAAAATACTTTTTTTTAAATAATTCAGAAAGTCACATTTAGAAAAAAAAACTTGACAAAATTTTTAGCGGATTTATTTTGATGGCGGATAAACGAAAAAGTGTGTCAACATTTTAAGACGTGATTCAAATTCACTGCAACTTTGAACTTTGGCTGAAATGGTAAACATGTAAAAAAGAAATATTTTACAGTCATAATTTAAAAAAAAACAGATTTAGGATAAATAAATTTAACATTAAACAAACGAAAACGATATACAAAGGATCTTTAAAAAGCAATTTTCGAGGGGGAGGGGAGGGGTTCTTTCAATGTGACCCGAATTAAAATGTCCATGGAATGGAGGAAATCTTCTCAACGAATCTTGAGACATCTCAACCACTAATTGGTATTCGAATCAAGCCTAAAGAAAATGAAATGCTGAAAAAATATTTGATTTGAATTTAAACAATTTTTTTTTATCTTACGGTGTTGCAACAGTTATTTTTAATGTTTAAGCATTCGCATAGAATATAATTAGTAAAACAAAATTGTAAACTTGTGTAAATGGATGGATGCTTTAGCTTTAAATATATATATATACATATAGACGAGGTCCAGTCAATAAATTCGCAGAATGACCATTACCGTCTTTTTTAATGAAACAATTCCGCGAATTTATTGACTGAGCTTAGTATATTACTTTTTTTCATGCTAAATGCAACTCCGCGAGAACCGTAAAATTTCAGTCCGATTAACCATTAGATAAACCAATCAAGGCTCTTCTCATTCCTCGTAATTTTATTTTCGCGTATAAAATCTGCGAGTTATATCATACTTTGAAAATTGATCCGACATCATTGCTTAAGTAAGAGCAGTCTCAACAATGATGATCGTCTTGTAATGAGATTACAATTAATAATAATCTAAGGTAGGCAGTGTAGCAGGATATTTGAACCTGCCAAGTATAATAACCTACTGTTCGTCAAAGAATCCTTTGATGTATTTTTTTATAGTTTTATAGGATTTAGTAAACACTCGTATACTTTTATTTTGCAGCGCATACGACTATAGCCTTTATGTTTACTTACCATACCATACATATTAAAAATCAGCGATTCATCTAGATTTTTCAAGGTTGTATTTTATTCCACCCAAAATATATATTTTTTGGGTGAATGCCGCGCAGGAAATGTAATCTATTGTTTAGAATTTTTCTATGCGGGAAGGCGGGGCCAAGGGCGGATGCCCGCAAAAACGCCCCCTCCTCCACCCATAGAGGAAAAGGAGAGCCAAAATCAAGTCCAAGGCTTTCGAGAAAGATTGGGGGTCAGAGACAGGGGGAAAGATGGGTTGAGGAAGATTGTTCCAGAGTACATGAAAAATTGAAAATACCAATTAACCCTTGCGTTAGACAGTTGGACAGAAGGGGAATAAGAGTGTGTAGAAAGCCTGGTACTGCGTGCTCTCCTTAAAGGAGGAGGCATGCAGTTAGAGAATTCAGAAAAGTAGTGTCCGTTATAATAGCGATATTAAGAGAGCGGCAAAGAGAGAGGGAGTAAAGACACTCAGTAAGAGGCGGGGAATTGATGAGATGAAGAGCCTTTGATTCATTCGGTCAAGTAGAGCTGTGTGGGTTGAGCCACACCACACATGAGAAGCGTACTCCATACAGGGGTGGACAAAACTCCTATACAGAAAAAAACAACTGAGTCGGGGTTAAGAAACTGCGGAGCCGGTACAGTACATCTAACCTCTTAGAAGTTGTTTTGAAAAGAGAGTATATGTGATCTTTCCAGGAAAGATCACGAGAAAGGAAACGCCAAGAATGTTAAGAGAAGAGGAAGGATTGAGTTGTATATTGTTGAAGGGAAGGGGTAGTCGTGTGGAAGATTGTGACGAGTAAACAGACAAAGGAACTCGGTTTTTGAGGCATTCAAAGCCACAAGGTTTTCTCTGCCCCAATCAGAGATAGTAGAAAGATAAGAGGTCCGGTGTTCCATAGCTGTCCTACGCGAAGCATAGAACATTTGCCTATTGAGAGGGACACTTTGTGAAGCGGGTGGAGAAGTGAAGAGTGGAATAGGATGGAATCGGCATAGGAGTGGATAGGACAGGAAGTGCGACTTAATAGATCATTGATAAATAAAAGGAAAAGAGTGGTGACACGACAGAACTCTGAGGAACACCACTATTAATAGCTTTAGGAGAAGAACAATGGCCATCTACAACCGCAGCTATAAATCTGCCAGAAAAGAAATCAGAAGTGAAGTCACAGATAGAAGGATAGAAACCGAAGGAGGGCAGTTTCGAAATTAAAGATTTCTGCCAGACTCTATCAAAAGCTTTCGATATGTCTAGCGCAACAATAAAGGTTTCACCAAAATCTCGAAAGGAGGTTGACCAAGAGTCAAAAAAATATGCAAGAAGATCGTCAGTCGAGTGTTCCTTGCGGAACCCATACTGACGATCTGAAAGAAGACTGTGGGAAGAGAGGTGTTTAACAATCTTCCTATTAAGGACAGATTCAAAAACTCTAGAAAGGCAAGAAATCGAAGCAATTGGATGATAGTTGGAGGGTTGAGAGCGGTCTCCGCTTTGGGACAAGCTGAATGAAAGCGAACTTCCAGCAGGAAGGAAAAGTACCAGTTGAAAGACAAAGACGAAGGAGTTTGCCAAGGCAGGGTGTCAGCACAGAAGCACAGTTCTTGAGAACAACAGGAGGGATACCATCAGGATCGTACACCTTCTCCCAGGAGGGAAAGTAGAAGTACAGTTGTTGGAGAGGTTCTTGGTTGGCTTGATGCCAGAAAGAACGAGAAGAATTAGAATTGGATAGGTTTTCACAATTTTGTCTGATGAAAGAACTTTCGGCGAGCCGAAGAACAGATTCTGAACGATTCCGGGCAGAAATATAAGCTAAGTGAGAGTTAGGAGTTGGTTGGCGACGGCACCTTCTGAAAACCTCCCTTCTATTGTGAAAAGCATTACAGCAAAGAAGGTTAAACCAAGGTTTTTTTGCATTAGTAGTAGGAATAGAATATGGAATGTACGCCTCCATGCCCGAGAGAATCACTTCCGAAATGCGCTCAGTATACCCGGAGGGGCCCCGGCCACGGAAGAGTAATCATTCCATGGGAAATCAGAGAAGTGCTGCCTCAGGGCCTCCCAATCAGCAGCGACAAAGCCAAAGGCGTCTCCTCTTGGGAGGATCCAAAGGACGAACTGGAGCGATAAGGCAAGAAGTAGATATAAGATTGTGGTCGGAGGAGCCCAACGGAGGAAAAAATTTGACAGAGTAAGAAGGATGGGTGGTGAGAAATAAATCCAGAATGTTGGGCCTACCTCCAAAGCGACCGAGGATACGAGTAGAGTGCTGTACAATCTGCTTTGGGTCATTCAGGATGGAGAAGTAAGCTAGTTCACCAGGGATGTCAGTGAAATGGGAGGAAAGCTAAAGGTGGTGCTAAAGAATGAAATCTCCTGAAATGGAGATTGCAGCAAAAGGAGAATGGTATAGAATGTATTCCATTTTGGAAGTGAGGTAGTCAAAGAGTTTAGGATAGTCAGCAGAATTAGGAGAAAGGTAGACAGCGCATATGTATTTAGTTTGAGAGTGGCATGTAAGCCGTAGCCGGAGGGTATAGAATGCTGAGGATTCAAGCTCGGGAATACGAGAGCAAGTTAGGTCGTTGCGTACATATACGCAACATTCACCTTTGGAGTGAAATTGAGTATGATAAAGTTGGAGGGTACAGAAAAAGGATTGCTATCAGTCGTCCCAGACACCTGAATTTCAGTGAGGAGGGGAAGGTGGGGTTTAGAGGGAGAGGTGGTGTGCAACAGACTGAAAATATAAGGAAAGGCTGCAAATGTTGCAGTAGTTTATGAAAAGTGAATCAAGCAGAAACCCAGAACATCTCGAATGGTCAAATAAGCCGACCGCTCGAGGCGAACTCTGGTTTGGCGCCGTCCTTGTCAAAAACTTTTAGCATTTATTTGGAATCGTATTTTAGGAAACAATGCATATTAATATTATAATCAAGCAATGCTTTTAACTTAAGAACAATAATGTCCAAGAGTATGGCACCGTTTCTTCAAATTCTCTTCCAAATAAGTGTATGGTTTCTTTAAAAATGTAAATGCCAGTTTCTATGGCAACCAGGAGTTGATGGAAACTATATCTTTGAAATTGTTGCATACCTATCTTTCATGTTCGTTTTGTTTTGAGTATGGAGAAGATAATAATAATAATAATGATTGGGTTTGTTTAACATCCTTCACAACATGTAAGGTCTAAGCTTAACTTCGCTGATCAACGGGAAGCGGTGTTACGACATTGGCTACAACGTAGCCCCCACGGGGGACAGGAATTACGAAACCGAGTAACCTCGTAACAGAGTTCCGTGCGTTGGTCTTTCTTCACACGAAGGTCAAGCTGGTGGCCCCGCCTGGCTTGGTGGAGAAGCGAGTTGCTCTCTTGGGCTTTCCACCGCACATAGCCAGGTACACCCGGCTTATCTGGTATCATCCTGAGCCAGGCATCTAGTCTTCTTTTGAAGACTTCAACTTTGACCCCTGTAACGTTTCTGAAGTCCTTTTGGAAGCTGGTTAAAAAGTCTTGGTCCCCTGACAACCAAGCTGTTTTCCTTCAGTGTTTAGGAGGTCCCTTGTCGGGCTTTTAGTTTGGGAACACTACACATTCTGTCTTTCCTATTTTTCAGTGTTGTCTGGATGGTAATTAGGTTTAGTTTGAGGTTTGATATCAGTTTTTCGATCATTTTCCATGTATATATTATGGTGTACCTCTCTTCTTCTTCTTTCCAGGAGCACAAATTTAGTTTACTTAGTGTTTCCCAGTAGTTGAGTTCTTTGCAGCCATCGATCTCGGCTGTAAAATGTCTCCGAATATCTTCTAGTTTATTAATTTCTTCCTTCTTGTATGGGGACGTCAAGTTAGCAGTATTCAAGTTCTAGTATGATCAGTGTTTTCAACAGGGGAATCATTACTGTCTTGTCCCTTCTTTTTTTAAAGGTTCTTAGTACCTGCCACGACTCTTTCTGCTTTGTTTATCGTTATCTGATTTTGTGTCTCGAATTTCGCATCATCGGTCATTATAACCTCCAAATCGATCGATCGCTTTCGTGCTTCTCTGAATTTCCTGTCTGTCCGGGGCATAATATGCTGTCTGTTTAAGTTCCTCTTTTCTACCATATGTCAAGAGCTGGAATTTCTCGGTGTTAAATGTCATGTTGTTCTCTTCTGACTATTTGTATATTTTGACCATTTGTGTGTGTGGTGTGTGTGTGTGTGTGTACACACACACACACACACACACACACACACATTATATATATAAGCGCTCATTAGTATTCGTACAGAGAAACATTTCCTTATCTTTTGTATCATGCATGGGATAGTTATGAAAAGTTTACCGTTCGTTTGGAAAAATTTAACAAATAAAAAAATTAGTTCAACTCCAACATAGTAAAACATCAATTTATTTGCAAAATTATTTAATACTTTGTGTGTCCACCTTTGAAGAATTTAAAATTTTTATCAGTAGTTGGCAGTTCACTGATTAGAAACCGCTGACACTTCTGAATTCTAGAATTTTCTCTGTGAATCTTCATGGAAGACGGATGACTGTACAAGACATTAGTAAACAATTGGTCGTCGTGGTAAAGAGTTGTTTACCGATCTTAACCCTTTGCCTGTCCAAAGCATTTTCATAAGTTTGGTCCAAACGTCCATGCTTGTTTTCAGACTTTTGGTTATAGGAGGTTTATTTGGTTTAGTTGGTGGGTAATATGTGATCATAGAATGTATCACACTAAATATTATTTATGATGCGCTCTGTGTATCATATGTGATGCATGTATCACATGTGATGCACGGGACAGGCAAAGGGTTAAGAGATCTGTTATTGCTGCAAACGAGTCTGGAAAGAGTTATAGGAAGATAAGAAAAAACTTCGAATTCCATTTACGACGGTTGCTGCAGTTGCAAAGAAATTGAACAATCAAAACTCTACCAAGATTTGGACGATCTTGCAAAATTTCAGAACGTATAGCTAAATGGATTGAAGGAATGGCGGCTGCGAATCCACGAATGACTGCAGGTGATATATGCCAAACATTAAGAAAGAATTGAGAAAGAATGGTCTGCATGGAAGAGTTGCACTTAAAAAACCTCTGCTATGAAAAACGCAAAAAGAAGCTCGTTTAAATACGCTTGGTTCATCAAAATGATGGATTTGCATTCTGGAAGAAAGTTCTCTGAACACACGAGACCAAAATTGAATTATTCGGGAACAACGAGCAACAACGGTATGTTTGGTGAAAATCAAATAATGCATTCGAGGAAGGAAACACATCTCCTACCGTTAAACACGGTGGTGGTAGTTTGCTTCTTTAGGGATGCTTTTGTGTTTCTGGTTCTGGAAAACGTGTTGTCATCAATGAAATCTTGAATTCGAAGAAATATCAGGAAATTTTAGAAGAAAATGTATTGCTTTCAGTTCGGGGGTTGCGAATGGGTCGCAATTGAGTATTGCATCAAGATAATGATCCAACACACAACAGTAAGAGCGGTACCATGAAAGGGTTTCAACAAAAGAATTTTAAGCTTCTCGAGTGGCCTCAGTCGAAGCCCAGATCTCAATTTAATCGAGAATTTATGATTTGATTTGAAAAGAGCTGTCCGCATGAGAAACCCTTCGAATCTGAATGAATTGCGACAATTTCCTTTAGAAGAATGGTCAAAAATTTCTACCGATATATGTATCGGAACTTGTAGAAGAATATCCAGAACGAATCATTGAAGTCGTTCATGCAAAAGGTGGATACACAAAGTATTAAATAATTTTGTTAGTATATGTACGAAAACTTTTGCATTTTGACTTTATTTTATTTTCTTCAAAGTCTTTGATGTTTTACATTATATGTATTATATGTTAAGTTAAACTAATCTATTTATTTGTTAGATTTTTCGAAACGAACGGTAAACTTTTCATAACTATCTTACGCATTGTACAAAAGATAAAGACGAATATAACAAACAGTTCTCTGTACAAATACTTATGAACGCCAATATATATATATAAACAAGGCTGGAAAAATACATTAACCTTTTACTCGCCAAATTTTCCCATTCATATTTCATTGTAGAGTAATTATAATGCATTTGCTGTCCATAATTCAGGAAAGAGTTTAAGATAAAATAAAATTATATTTCCTTAAATATGTCATTTTATTCGTCAATGATATCGTATGAAAACAATCATGATGGGGTTACCAAAACGATCATTCCTAAAAAGGTGTTCACCTTCTGATCGCGAGAACTGCGAAAAATGTTATCAGTCATTTTTGTTAACAAACAGAGAAACAAAACTGAGTTAGCTTATTCTAAACAGTTAGTTAAAGGTAAAAATAGAACTTTAAATAAGATACCTATAATGTGAGTTCAAGGTTATTACATTAAGATAAAGTTTTAATTAGAAAGTAATTAACTAGACTATCGGTAGTTCACCTGTTACGCAAAAATAATGTTTATTCCTCATATTTATTTTTAGCTCGTCAAAAATATTAGGAGCAATAAAATGCCTCGTGACTGATTTTGGCTTCATCATAACCTCACAAACGCCAGATCAGAATATTTTGAGTCTATCTTAAACGAACTTATGAAAATAGGCCTAATTATTGGCAAAGCTACATAACTAAGGTCTGAGAAGTAGGCTACGTAACTTAGGCCTAAAGCCTACGAAAACCATAGACCTATGCTGTTGCTAGGCAGGAAATGACATTAAATTTTTTGTCTTTTAAAAACTACATTTACTTAAATCGGATCACCTGAAGATCAGGGCGCCCAGCCTTCTTTAGTTAGCTTTATAAGGCTAACTAACGAAAATATCACGACCTAACCTAATCAATCGTCAAGGGCGTACAGTTGACCTAATGACTGGTTAGGTTAGGTCGTGATATTTTCGTTAGTTAGCCTTATAAGGCTAACTAAAGAAGGCTGGGGCCCTGATCTTCAGGTGATCCCTTAAATCAAATCCAGATTACAAAATAAATGCATTGTTTACATGTCCGGTGAGTACTGTAATTCTGATGCACGTTACATGGCAGCTTATATAATATCCATAGGGTCTAGTCTAAAATTAGTTTTGAATGTTATGTTTGTAAACAAAAGTAATCATAAATCAGCTGATTTGCAATCTATTTAGTCACGGGTTTTGATATCCTGTCAAAGCAAAAAATGCAGCATTGTCATGACGAATAGATGAAAGTTTATGTTCATCTGTAAACTTTGATATAATCATAGTTTAACATATATACCTAATCATTTCAGTTTACATCCATTCTCTTTCATGTCATACTTTTTCATTCACTGAAGTTAATCAAAGGCCGCAGTACCTCCGTTAGGCGTCCGCAGGAGACCCCACAAACAGCCCCCCCCCCCCCCCCCCGCCATCCAATATCGTCCGGCAATGTTAATTTGAATGTTAATTTTTTTGTTTTTCTTCAGTCTAGTTAGTCTTCGATTACTTTCTATAACTTTATGTTTGTTTTCAACCTGTTTCGCTACAAAGTGACTTTTACTTCCTGCTGCTCAATTAAACCGGACGTCAACTGCCATTGACATTCTCACAACTGAAGTTCGTAAAAAATTATTTACGTTCTACAATATCTCAGGATAGGCCGTCAGATCTTTCGTTAATCAGTGAAAAAAAAATGTAAGCAGAAAAACTAAGTTACGCGGACACTATTGACGATTTTGAGTCTACAAAAGTTAGGAAAAATGTAGAAGTGCCGATGAAGAAATGTAGAAAAATGTAGAAAAAATAGAAAAGTATGAAAATGCAGATGTTTTACTTATTGTTATAATAATGTTATAATGTTTCAGACCAACAAAGACCCTAGGATCCACTCATGGCTGGTCTACCTAACTGTGTTCGTAATTGTGTATTGTGTATGTCCTCCGTGGTGGCGGAGGGGATCTACTGATTAAGTTGCGTTAAGTTTTTGTTACAAAATAAATTGTTACTCAAAACTGATGTCTTCATTTGATTGGTCCGCTCAAAAATAGGGGGGGCCCCACATGAGGTCTCGCGGGAGGGGAAGGGGCCTGATAAGAGGCCCTGAGTGGCGCCCCCTTATAGGTCGTGGTTTGAAATGAAATTCAGTTACACTTTTTAATTTTCATGGAAAGTTGCAGCTAAGGAAGTTGAATGAATTTCATATTAAGTCTGGTTCTTAAGGGAATTTTCATGATTGCGTGAATTAGTTAGGGCTGTAATTCTATTCAAATTAAAGGTAAAAACGACCACAGAACATTCCATTCCTTTCCCCGAGACAGAAATTTCCGCGAGTTGTTGGTAATGAAATGTATGATAGAAGCCTTAACTTACTGAAACACCCAAAGTGTTGAAACTTTTTTGCAATTTGTGAAGTTTGCATTTTACTGAAGAACATTAAGTCAAGAAATTAAGGAAGCAGAACTACGCTTTCATTATTCAAAGAGGATATATCTTTTACAATTTAACCTAAATGGTTTCACACTCACTGATGGCTTAAGATAGATCAGAGAGAACAGAAAAAACAGGTTGTCAGGTAGGCCTACCCCAGTAAATGTGCGTGTGCGTGTGTGTGTGTGTGTGTGTTTTACATACAATCATATGCATTTTAGTGCTATGATTGATCACGTTATTAGCCACTAATGCGGTTTGACATTTCAGTACTCTACTTTTTATTTACTTATGATTCATTTAATTTGTAAATATTTTTGGTCCTTTGACAACTATTCAGTGTATATATATATATATATATATATATATATATATATATATATATATATACAGGATGGGTAAAAAAAAGTGACCCCTTAGAGGTAAACTGTCATATTAAAAAAAGTAAGGGGATAGAGCTCCCGAACTTCATAGATGCTTACCTTAGCATGTTGTTCGTCTTAATTGAGAAGTTGCTCGATGTGTCCCCCTTCCTGCTCAACGCAGGCCTCTAAACGTGGACGCCACTGATCAATACACCTGTTTACATATCGTTGAGACACCTTCTCCCAGTCGAGCAGAATTCTTTCGCGTAGTTCATCTATGTCTCTTATATTGGTACCAGAGATGTAAACTTTAGACTTCAGGGCTTCCCAAACACCATAATCAGCGGTGAAAGATCGGGTCTACTAGCCGGCCACATATTGGGTTCGATAAAATCCGGTGTTTCGTTCTCAAGGAATGTGACAGTTTGGCGCGCTCTGTAAGCAGGGGCTTCATCTTGTTGGAAAGTATAGCTTTCACCACTAATTCGTCGAATATCAGTTAGATAGAGTGAAAGATATATTTTCCAACAAGATGGAGGCCCTGCTCACAGAGTACGCCAAATTGTCACATTCCTTGAGAACGAAACACCGGATTTTATCGAACCCAATATGTGGCCAGCTAATAGCCCCGATCTTTCATCACTAGATTATGGTGTTTGGGAAACCCTGAAGTCCAAAGTTTACATCGCTGGTACCAATATAAGACATAGATGAATTACGCGAAAGAATTCTGCTCGACTGGGAGAAGGTGTCTCAACGATATGTAAACAAGTGTATTGATCAGTGGCGTCCACGTTTGGAGGCCTGCGTTGAGCAGGAAGGGGGACACATCGAGCAACTTCTCAATTAAGATGAACAACATGCTAAGGTAAGCATCTATGAAGTTTGGGAGCTCTAGTCCCCTTACTTTTTTTAATATGACATTTTACCTCTAAGGGGTCACTTTTTTTTACCTATATATATATCGGGTGGTCCGAAAAAAATGACGCATTTTTTAAAAATTAATATCTCAGTAACCCCCTTCCTTATCATGACAATTTTTATATGCAAGATACTTTCAAACTTCTTTTTTTGAATGCAAGAAACGGAATTCTGATATCTTTTATAGTTTTCTCGCAATTAACAAAAGTAACAACATGGGTCAAAAAAACGAATATCATGAGAAAGGAAAAATTTAATCAGAAATTTAACTAATTAATTTACAGTAAATGATCGATTGGACCACCACTCTGTTGACACACTAATCTAAGTCTTTTCTTCCACACAAAAATATACTTCTTACTTCATTAATGCCAATTTCTTGCCAAGATTCAAGTATTTTACTTTTTAATTCTGATTCGGTGAATTTTTCTCGTCGACCTCGGTAAACCTTCTCTTTTAGTAACTCCCAAATTGAGTAGTCCATAGGATTACAATCTGGGCTTTGTGGTGGCCACTCATTTTTCGTTATTAATTTTGGTGTATTGCTAATCAGAAACGACTGTGTGGCGTAGCTTGTATGCGACGGTGCTCCATCTTGTTGAAATATGAAATCATTTTCTTGATACAGACGACGACAATCCGGCAACAATTTTGTTCTTAAAAGTTCAATGTAATTTGCAGAATTCACCTTTGTCTTTTCAGTTTCAATAAAATAAACATCTGTCTTGCCATTCCAAGAGACCCCTGCAGATATCATAACCTTTTTGGAGAATCTTGACGTTTCATGATACAATCTGTTTATTGAAATGTCACACTTTTTACCACGCCCGTAGACAACATCATTTTGACGGTTTCGCGGAATTTCTAGAGTGAAATCTTTTTCATCCGTGAAGACTATCTTTTTAATATCAACGACAGAGAAATTATCAAGTAACTTTCTGCACCTTGTTTTTCTTTTATCCTTAACAGTATCACTTTTTCTAGAAGATACTATTCTTTTGAAGGCTTTTAGTTTTTGTGCTTTAATTATTCGGTGTACAGAAGTCTTTCCAATATTCAAATGTTTAGCAATTGTTCTTTGTGACAAATGACTTCCTGGTTTATCTTCTTGAGAGCAGATTTTATCGTTGATGTAATCCACATTTTCTGGAACCGAAGCTGTTTTAGGTCTACCGCTTCCTGGTTTTCTGGCAGTACTTCCCGATTCGCGAATCTTCTTTAAGAGTCTTTCCACTGCACGCCTTTTCCACTTTTTGCCGGGAAACTCTTGCAATAACCTTCCAGTCTTCCATCCTTTTTCACAGTAACAATTTTTAATGAGAATACGATCTTCCTCTGACAACATCATTAAGGGTACTGACGAATTGTTAAAAAATAAAAATATCCACAATTTGACTTGTTCATTCCTGTAGAGTGTAGAGAATTTTGTAATAACTTGCAAAAATATCGCATGATATCGTATAAAAATGATATCGTATAAAAAACGGATATTATATTGCGATTTTTGTTTTTTTGACCCATGTTGTTACTTTTGTTAATTGCGAGAAAACTATAAAAGATATCAGAATTCCGTTTCTTGCATTCAAAAAAAGAAGTTTGAAAGTATCTTGCATATAAAAATTGTCATGATAAGGAAGGGGGTTACTGAGATATTAATTTTTAAAAAATGCGTCATTTTTTTCGGACCACCCGATATATATATATATATATATACACTGTAGATATAGAGTGTCACCTTCAAAAATAGGTACACACTTTAGTTGCAGAGAGTACAATGATAAATGGGTATTATTGGTGTTTAAACACAGCTCAATATAAACTAGCAAAAGTGTTCAGAATGTTCTCATTTGCATTCATGTACACCTGAAATCGAGAAACAACAAAATGATACACATGTACATTGTACACATATATCGGCCGAGATCGTAGCGCAGACGTCGACAATGCATTGACGAAGTTTTTGCAAGGAAGCCGAGTTACTGGCGTAAACTGCGTAGGATCTGGAGATCTCTGTGTGGTTCAACAGCTCCATGGCGCCCTATCCAGCGTCCATGGCAATCCATCACCAAAAAAATGTGTACACAAGTTAAAAGCATTGGTAATATGGTTACATACAGTATTTATCAACAGATGACACTTTGCAATGATTTGATAATATGCTGCAACTGTCTCCCACCAGTCAATTTGTTAATCAAAATGTCAAGACATTCTTGGGCGGAAGATTACCTGGATGACGCTGGATAGGGCGCCGTGAACCCGTTGAAGATCTCCAGATCTACACTCCTTGATTTATTATTGGGGTGAACTGACGAACAGTGTTTACGCAAGTACATCAGCTTACTCTGCAGGATCTTCGCCAATGCATTGTCGACGCCTGCGCTACAATCTCACTTGATATACGCGCACATGCGTGTCGTTCTGTTGTTTCTCGATTTCAGGCGTGCCTGAATGCAAATGAGAACATTCTGAACAGTGGACTAGTTTATATAAGTTGTTTCTTGCTTTTCTGAAACACAATAAACACCAATAATTGTTGTATATATATATATATATATATATATATATAATATATATATATATATATATATAAGCAAACAACCACAAGGAAAAGGATGTGTGTGTGTGTGTGCGCATGTGTGTGAAAAAATTAATGATACACATTAATAACTTCATAGCTGAAAATCTTTCTATCGAACCTATTCTTTACTTTAATTGCCTATAATAATCCACTGTAAGTACAAAGAAAACGTATGGCAGTTGTAGCTACCGTGTGGGCGAACTTTACAAAATTAATACGCGAAAAGGAAAACGCAGAATTGGGAAGAATGCGAAAAGTAGTTATTGGTCGATACCGATCAATCACAGCTGGTTTTTGAAACGGAAAGGAAAAATGAGAACAGGCATTTAATTTAGAATGTACATTTAAATAGTGTACATCAAGATCCGCCCCGCTCTAATATAACTTCTTTATTCGTACCAAATTTACATTCTCAGCATTTAACATTCAAGGTAAAAGGTCAGTTCTGGAAAGGTCACAGAACCACAAGTAGAACGATATAATGCTTGCAGTAAGTGATTAATTTACATGCATGCAATTCCACTTAATATACTAACCACTCAGTGGAACATAACCTCTAAATTTAAAAAAAAATCCTTCCATGCCACATTATACTTAGGTATAAGGATTTTTACAGAAAAGAAACATATGAAAGATTATATATATATATATATATATATACAGTATATATATATATATATATATATATATATATATATATATATATATACTAGCCAAAGGTCTACTGACACGGATATATTCCTTGGTTACCTTGGTTTTGTGTCCGCCTGAATTGTTCATTCTGACGATGGTCAAGCTTGTCACTTAACCGTAGACCTACAGTTTAACGTGGAATCCATTATATATATATTATATATATATATATATATATAATATATATATATATATATATATGGTGATTCAAAAGTCAGGTTACATAGGGCTTTTCTGTTTCTTTGCAGGTAAATGAGTTATGAGATGTTATCGAAGGAGGAGCGCATTGATGTGATATTCCTAGCTGGCTGCACAAGTGCATTGCCGTTACGGTGGCCATATCGAACATATGATGTGACTATTCCCCTGTATCATTACATAATACAGTATTTCCCTATGTAACCTGACTTTTGAATCACCCTGTATATAATATATATATATATATATATATATATATATATATTTTTTTTTTTTTTAACTGCAAACAACACACACAGTATAATTAATGTAAAGAACGACGCTTGTGTAGAAGAACGTTCCGCACAAGATGAGGAGGAAGAACGAACAAATGAAAAATGAGGTTACCACCGGAATCGAACCCGGGATCTTCCTCATTTTTCATTTGTTCGTTCTTCCTCCTCATCTTGTGCGGAACGTTCTTCTACACAAGCGTCGTTCTTTACATATATATATATATATATATACGGTATATATATATATATATATATATATATATATATATATATATATTAGGGTGGTCTTATTTTTCGAAATTGCAGATTTCTCCATCTCATCCCCTTATTATATTCCATTTGCCAAAAAAAACAAAATACGCAAAATCTCAAGTAATTATAAATATTCTTATTGGTGCCGCACAAGGACTGAAATTTAGTTAATTATTGAAACATAAATGCACGAATTTTTTATTAGCGTTCCACTATAAGGGCAAATAACAGCATACACTAAAATGGACATTGACTACTGGTTAATTAGAAACTGAATGGAACTAAACATTTTAGGAATGAAAGCATAGTAGATTTGGCCTAGTAGGGATGGTTGCTTATGAGGCACCCTTAAATATTAATTGATTTTAATAACACTTCTTTGGTGCACGTTTTATATTAATAGACAAAAAATGCGGGGGGGAGACCCCCAAATATTGGTTGATTGGGTGGTTCTTATATGTATAGGAAAAATTAAATATATAAAATTTCGGGGTTTCACCCCCGCATTTTTTTCCTGTTAATGTAAAACGTGTACCAAAGAAGTTTTATTAAAATCAATTAATATTTAAGGGTGCCTCATAAGCAGCCATCCTTACTAGGCCAAATCTACTATGCTTTCAGTCCTAAAATGTTTAGTTCAATTCAGTTTCTAATTAACCAGTAGTCAATGTCCATTTTAGTTTATGCTGTTCTTTAACTGCTGTTATTTGCCCTTATAGTGGAACGCTAATAAAAAATTTATGTATTTATGTTTCAATAATTAACTAAATTTGAGTCCTTGTGCGGCACCAATAAGAAAATTTATAATTACTTGAGATTTTGTATATTTTGTTTTTTTGTCAAATGGAATATATTGACGGGGTGAGACGGTGAAATTTGCAATTTCGAAAAATAAGAACCATCCTAATATATATATATATATATATATATATATATATATAATATATATATATATATATATATATATATATATATATATATATAAGCTTATATATATATAATATTGTTATTAATTAATTATTAATTTGTTGCATGGTGTGTCAACAATCGTCAACATCCAACAGAAAGTGTTCAAAACACTAATATGCTGTAATTTTGGCTGGGTAAGGGCAATTGCATGGTGCTGTATAACGAGTAAAAAAATATACGAGGGATTAACAAGGGCTAACAAGGGAAATTAAAAAGACAGTTCCTGAACTATTATTAGAGTTATTTACAAAGTATATGAATGCACACTGAAAGAACATTAATTTCAGTATTTTTTAAACAATAAAATTCGTAAATAAAGAAGAATATGGCAAATGTATTATCATTTCTGGATCTAAAAACGTGAAGATTCAATTCAAATTTGAGGTGTTCCGCAAACCGACAAATAATAACTCATATATTCACTTTCATTATAATCCTCCTCCTTCGATAAAATCTTGTTTTTCTGTTTCTTAGAGAGATCATTAAGCGTTATTAGCCCTAAATTTTTGGATTCGAAGTTCCGCGATATATGACCATTGGTACTAAACTATGTTATCCCATTTCATTTTTAGAGAATCGTTTAAGCAAAGCTAGAAAATAAATTTAATATAACGGCCGTAACTCAAACGCAAAAATAATTTTTAGCCTTCTACACCATATACATTTTTAACATCTTCCGACCTTATTAAACAACTGGAATTAACTTTGTTTTTAATTATAACAAAATGTCACTAAATTTCGCTCATTTAAAAACAGCCCAAATAATGTATGCAGTTCGGTGCGTCTCCCGTACCGGATGTAAATACCGTGATTAATTAAGTACATTTCAGACAGCGGTAAAACTTTAGACACGAGAATAAAACAGCATAAATACGTTAGTAGAACCGGGAATGCATCGTTTATATATACAGAAATAACTATCACTAAAACTAAAGACGTAACTGAAAGAAATATTCTAGAATGTGGATCTCTACTTTGTCAATAACTTTAACAATAGTTCGAAAATCTGTAAAATGGTTCATGTCTTATTACGATATCTTTTTACCTCGATTAACACTTGTTAATCCCAGGTGCGTGTCCAAGGGGAGCGCGAGGGACGCGCGCCCCCTGTAAATTCTATAATTCCTATAAATTCCAAAGTAATTGTCAATTCACTACTTATTAAAGTAAGACTTATTATTGTTCTACAAATGTTTAAATAAAAAAAAGTCAGAAAATGAGTGTGAATCTCATCCTTCAGCTACTTAGTTATACGCTCCAGATGTCACCAGAACGCGTTTCTGAGTACTGTACTGTATTTCCAAAATTTTCTCCAGCCCTCCCCCCCCCTCCCCTTAATTTTTGTACACTCCCCTGAATCCTGTTTATTCCTCTTACCTCTACACACACACACACACACACATTTGTCCAGAATTCCATCATTAACTTTTTCCATCATAAACAAAATTAAGCGCAGCTAAGATCTTTAATTTATTCGAAACATGAAGAAAAAAGCTCTCGACAATGTCTTTGTATAAATTCTATTCATTAACAGATCATTAGAAGTACAAGATGTATCTCAAGAAAACTCACACCTCAGAATTCTCAACAACCTTAAATTTTCAAACTATATATATATTAATATATATATATATATACTCGTGTGTGTGTGTGTGTGTATACACACAGTATATATATATATATATATATATATATATATTATATATAATCTCATATTTTTATTCTCAGACTTTTTACCCGCCCAGAAAAGAATTTATGATTTCAAAATTTTAAAAAAAGGTAAGTTATTTCGGTTTAATATGGCACGCATTAATTTTACATATTTGAACACTCTTCAAGATTTACGTAATGGGTGTCTGGTTTAAAATTTTAACGGAGTGGTCTCATTATGATGTCCTCAAATTATGACTTTTCATAACAGGTTTCCGCTATACGTATATATTTTTGTATGGTTAAAATGTCATTATAATTTGTATTCCGTTCATTAATGAGGAAATGATTAATAAAAAGTATGTAAAAAAATGAATGAAACGTAAATCACTGAATCCTCCAACGAAAGTCTAGGCCTAATTGTATCTTAACTTCATCGCTTTATTATTTATAACGAAATCACTCGAACTGATTTCTGTTGCCTTTGTTGTGAAATAAGACAATCTACGAGAAGGAAAAGTACTTACTCTGTTTCTAACTCTAGAGTGAGAGCTGATCCTTGTTTCGTTAAGGCATGGGCGGCTGATAAAGTAAGTGTTGACGTAGGCGTACCATTTATGCTATTAACCTTCGAGCCCGCCCGTACACCCGCACTGCTGGCTTTTCCGTTGCTTGTAACCTTTAAATTAATAAAAACAAAAATATTAAAAAGTTATACCTCCAAAGTTGCCTTTTATGCATGAAAACAAAGTATGGTATAATATTTAGCGTAATGCTTACATCGCTCTTCCTTCGTTTGCTTGGACAAAATTTAAGCATAGTTGACGGAGAGCTTTTCGTTTTCTTTAAGAAATGCATCAAAGAAAACGAGATTCGGCAGACCTGGTAAACACTAATTTGAAGGCATACTATGATAATATAAAAATATTACTTAACTGATATATTTGTAATTTTGTTTTGTATACCTGTTATAATTGATTTTCAGTGGATTTCATACGAAACTACAATTAAAATTCAAAAATCATTTCAAATATGTTGAAATTTGAGAGTCTTTTCTAGGCTATGAAAATTATTTCAAAATATTACTTTAAAACGAGTCAACATTTCTATTAAATTTTAAATGTCATATCCACGAAAGAAGCTTTAATAGACCTACATTATAATCCTTCTAAAATTAATTTTTTATTTCCCTTATTTGTAAAATGAAGGTTAAACGCAAATATTTCATTTTCTTAAAAAAAAAAATTAAAAAAAAGCCGAAATCTAAATGACATTTAAATAAAGAAACCACTTTTCCCAAAATCCTTTTGTTAATTATGAAGGATAAATAGTTTAACTCCCGTCTATATGGCTTAGGCCATTAAATAAATAAGGAAGACACTTCTGGACAGTGACCGACACGCCACGGAGCAAAACAATAAAGACGCTCGTAATTGGAACCCAGTGTTTTCCCATCGCTAAGTTAATGATCGTTGTTACAGATCTACACGGTGTTCCACATACGACAATAGGTAACGGTATCGAGACCCTATTCCCTAGCCGAGGTTGTGCAAATTTAATTTAGTTTTCCTTATACAAAAGCTACCAATGATAGTACGATCCTTACTCACTCACAAATCACGACGGGAGTGAATTCATTTACTTAAATGAAACTCGGTAAACATTTACCGCAAACAAAACAACAGAAATCACACACGATTACTACCTATTGTATATGTATGGATATATACACATATTTCAAACCCCCAAAATGGGCTAATCTAATTTGCATATAAGACTGCAACGACATGACTTCTATCTATGAATATTTAATCAGGGAGGAAAGGGTACGAGACAATGGTTAAACACCGCGCTCGGATCAGATAAGATAGAAAAGAATGTTTTTCAGTATATCAAAAGGAATTAGTTTAGCTTTTTCTTAAAAGATGAATAATTACCGTGACTTATTTACCCGAACAAACAAATATTTACTCTCTCAGAGAAGTATGTAATATTATTAACATAATATTAATGTCTCTCTCTCACACTATTATACTGCGTATCTTGTTAACACAATAAAAGGCCCGTGAATTATTTCAAAATTTACCGAACATCTTATTTTCTGAGATTCTAAAAATACTTTCAAAGAAGGAAAACGATTCTCACGACCATTTTTTACTTATATTTCAAGGCTTTGTTTTCTTCCACGAGTAACTTTCCATTCATAAACAAATAATCTTAACATATTCGGCACAACAACACTCCTCGCGCCGTATCCACCTTCCAGCAGCCAGCTGGCTTCACTCAGCTGGTTTCGCTACACTGTCCTTCGCCAACTGGTCCTTAGATGGCACGATCCGAGTGGCATTCCCCTTTTTCCAACTGCCCCTCCCTTTTCCCATTAAACCCTCATTTTGCAGATAAAAAGGTTTGTCTTTTATAAGGTTAAAAGAATATGAGAAAAGGTCTTTCAATTAAATATCAACTATGAAGCTTTATAACTCGTTCTTCTTTACGCTTCCTTTATATATAAATGAAGTTCAATTTGGACGTGAAGGCAACTTTACACCCGTATATACAATATACACAATTAGCGAGTAACATTTCACAAATACGACAAAGATTTACAATTACGATTCAATGCTTTATCGACTATTATCTTTTATGTTTCTGTCTCTCATCCTTATGTTTATTCCTTCGATTTATAGGCACACTTTCCCCCCGAAGATGTACGCACGTGCGTACCGACACTGTAAAAACTATGGGTTTTATCTACGAGGATCCAACGTTGCAAACCTTATTAACGTAATGGAATGACGATACAACAAACCTCGACCAATCGTTGTTACGTATTCTGTCACATGACCACGCGGGGGCGTGAACAGGTTAGGTTACGGTGCGAGGGAATACAAATGGGGTTAGTTTCTGACCCTCATCCCTCCCTAGAAAGGATGATATAAAATTACTTCCAAATAAAGCAAAGACTATATTAAATTTTAAGTATACAAACATACCCCATGGAGGTTTCAGTCCCAGCTACACGCATGCATTGCTAAGCCTCGCGCGTACTATTGAAATCCTTAATTTATGGGACAAATACTCGACACAGGTACAAAAATGGTGTCTCGTTCAACATTAGTCTTCACAATTTATTAAACGAAAATGTATAAAATAGACTTTTTTAAATGACTTTAATTTTAATTTTGATAAATAATGTATAATTATAGACTATTTAATCATATAAATACTTTATTTTATATATATATATATATATTATATATAATGATTCTGTACTCTGTAATTAATGGATATTTTTTTAAAATAATTTACAAAATGAACTAATGTTAAATATGCTCCTAAGGGCATGAACCACATTGATAGAAATTTACTATATATTATATATATATAATATATATATATATATATAAGTAGCACCAATAGTAAGCCACTTTTTTTTTACCAATTAGGTCGAATTTTATAATCTAACCTAAAACAACTCAGTGTGTGTCAAGGACGACTTATTTGACCTCGAGTTGGGTCAATCCCAGAATAGGCACCTGATGTACCTCAATCCCAGATGAAGCACCTGCGTTCAACCTCAATCCCAGAATAGGCACCTTGCAAGGAATTAAATAAAAAAAACCTGATGATTACAAAATTTATTGTTTATACAAAGTTTATTACAAATGTAATAAAGGCAAAGTTATAAAAGGTTTAAAGTGGTTTAATGAATAAAGAAAAATTTTAGATATTATAAATTCCTGCAATATGAGCCCGAATGTTTCTGAATCCATCTGAAGCAAATCTATCTTGCCACATAAATTGGTATAGATATAGGCTAGGTTAGGTTAGGTTAGAGTTGATTTTTTCAAATATTGATAAAAACAATGAAATTATATCTCTAAAAACTGTTTATATTTTTTTCTCCTCAATTCCAGATTAAGCACCTGTGTTTTGCCTCAATCCCAGATTAAGCACCTAAAAATGATTTCAGGTGCCTATTCTGGGATTGATCCCTCGAGTTTTTTAATTAAAATCCTACCGCTGTAAAAAATATGAAAAAATAATCATTGTATATGGTAAAAAAAACTCTTTAAACTTTCTTATATCATAGAACCCTCCTCCATACTTTAACACAAGCGAAAGTGATTAACCATCTGAAAAAAAAAAAGTATATAACCCGTTCGACCTATTAGATAAAAAATGGCCACGGACGAAAACTTGCACAAATGTTCGACCAACTTGGACATTTATGACATATTATATATTATATATATATATATATATATATATATATATATATATATAGATATATATATAATAATTTATTTACATACGAGTGATAATTGAAAGACAAAGACGACCCTAATCTCAAAATAAAACCAATGACTTCACAAACTGATGTGGAAAAGGGAAAAAGAAGAAGGAATTGACAAATACCAAAACCTAAAAAAAGGGGAGAGAAACGAAAGGAAAAATTAATTAATGTAACCGTGAAAGAAAATAATTTTGTGGGTCAGAGACCCAAAACTGTTCAACAAACTTCCAAAACTCAGAAAGATAAAGTGAGAGAAGCGTCTTCAAGAAATACCTGCATGACTGGCTCAGGATAATATCAGGTGAGTCAGACATGCCCATTGCCCAAGTACGTTAAATATTGAATTCAAGAGAGAAATTCGCTCCTACACCAGGCAACGACTAGAGGTGGAACATCAAATCTGACCTGCAAAACCCTGGTAGGATATATATATACACATATATACACAGTCTATTGACTGTAGGCCCTATAATAAATCATTCACTCCAGGTTCTCCAATTTATAAGGCCTACAGTCAATAGAACACTAAACCATATATATATATAATATATATATATATATATATAGTGGTGGGCACCGTTAACCAAAAAGTTAACTTCGATAACGATAATCCGTTAACCCCAATTTTAACTCCGATAACGATAATCCGATAATTTTACTACAAAGTTAACGGAAGTTAACGATAATCCGTTAACGATAACTATTTCTTTACTAACATTTAAAAAAATCAAGGAAAAAAGCTTTAAAACCCATAGAAAATGTTTATTTATGCAAAATCCAACAATAAATAGGTATTTAACTGTATTTTTATCAAGTTTTGCAACTTTTTTGCTTAATAACTTTTTTTTTTAGTTTTAATAAAAAATGTACTGATTACATGTTTTGAAACCCTTGTAACCACTAACCATTAACTAAATTTTAATTTACCAGAGAATTATTATGGCGGGAACTGAAAGGTAAAATTAAATTTTAGGCACATTTATTAAAGACTATGACACAATGTGCTGGTTGCCCTTCAGAAAGACCAACTTCTCAAAGTTAGGCCCAACTGCCAGTCTTGACCTCTTGGGCCTCAGGATGTCCTTGCCGAGAGAGAAGAGCCGTTCCACTGCGGCAGAGGACGGAATTGGCGTATTGTACTTCAGGAAGAGGTTGATGAAGATCTGCTCCCCCATGAAGTCAGAGTCGGCCATGTCTACCTTCTCATCAGTGTCCAGCCAAGTGTCGACAAGTCTCTTGGCCTTCTGCTTGACACTGGTACTTGAGCCACCGGCCGAATTCATTCGCGGAGCGGTGATCTTCCGTGAATGACTCCTCGCAGTTAACGTGTTAACGGACTTTAACGGACTAAATATCGAGTTATCGGAAGTTAACTGGTCCGATAACGATAAATGGAAATTAACTTCCGTTAATAGTCCGTTAAAAAAAGTTAACTTCGTTAATTAACTGTTATCGGATTAACGCTTTAGTGGCCAACACTGTGTATATATATATATATATAATATATATATATATATATATAGATATATATATATATATATATATATATGTATATATACCATAACGACACAAAATGAGTATTGTCAAAACATGGTTCTCGGTCTATACACAAAAATTCAAATGAAGTCTCTTTATGTAACGAAGAAAAGGGGTTTTGGAAAGCAAACTGGCAAAGGTTTCGAGGTTTTAGTAGTTGATGAGGCTTTAGACATAATAATCATGGCATGCAAAGTAGATTGGAGCGGGAATCCCGTATGAAAACCCCTTCATAATCTATGCAAATTTATGTAAAAAAAAAAAAAAAAAAGGAAAAAAAAAATTCACGACAACGAAAAAAGGAAAAGAAAAAAAAAGAAAGATTTTCAAATGTCTTTCGTTTACATTATTTAAATGAAACGGCTTTTTGCCCTAATTAAGTTTAATTTGAGACGTCTTCCTCTAAATAATGGGAAACGAATCATCTACTCTACAAAAATTTAAATAAAAAATCTACTACTACTATATATATATATATATATATATATATATATATGGTGAGTGATGTTTTGCCTCAATACTATTTATTGTACAGTTATTTTTGAGGTAGAACATTTAACTCACCATATATATAATATATATATATATATATATATATATATATATATATATATATATATATATATATATGATACACACAGACAGTGCATGGAACAAGGAACTCTTCTGGGATAATTAAATCCACTATAGTCCGAATAAGTAATGGTAAATGACAAATACCATAGTTTTTCTTTTTCATGATGCTAGCCCGACGTGGGCAACGGGTCACTCGCAAAGAGGTCCCATAAATATAGCTTCCCTCACCAGCTATCTGCAAAGCAGACAGGATCCAGCTTTGGGACATGGATCTAGGGTTTAAAGCACCTAGCCCCGCTACATTTAGAACCTCAATATAAGCAAAAGACTCGCTGCCTTCACGTCAGATTGAATGCATCAAAGAAAAAGGGGTAACTATTATATTTTTAGCCAAAAACCAAAACTTAAACCTCAACTGGCAGAATTGAGCGTCCACTTTTCAAGGCTGAAGGCAGCGAGTCTTTTGCTTATATTGAGGTTCTAAATGTAGCGGGGCTAGGTGCTTTAAACCCTAGATCCATGTCCCAAAGCTGGATCCTGTCTGCTTTGCAGATAGCTGGTGAGGGAAGCTATATTTATGGGACCTCTTTGCGAGTGACCCGTTGCCCACGTCGGGTCATTTCGGACTATAGTGGA
>JAJOZX010003182.1:335000-342500 GCA_023014485.1 Bathynomus jamesi | reverse complement strand
TTTCTGGCGTTTCTAACAAGATACAAAATGACTTGATTGAAGCAGTAGGCATAGCTGTAGAAAATAATATTAAAGAAGATATCGCAAGATCCCCATTCATTGCTATAGAAGTGGATGAATCGACTGATATTTCAAATACAGCTCAATGTTCCACAGTTTTAAGATATGTATTGGATTCTGAAATTAAAGAGGCTTTCATAGGATTTGACGAACTTAAAGACAGAAGAGCTACTGGTGTAACAGAATGCATATTTAAAAATTTAGATAAATACAACTGTGCTGAGAAGCTTGTAGCACAGACATATGATGGAGCATCGGTAATGGCATCGCATTTAAATGGCGTTCAAGCTAAAGTAAGAGAAAAAGCATCATCAGCGTTATTTACCCATTGCTACGCTCACAAGTTGAATCTTGCTCTATCTCAGTCAGCGAAATTTATACCTGAATGTACAATCTTTTTCAAGACCATTGATGGTCTTGCTGCATTTTTCAATTACTCTACAAAACGAACGCAATTTCTTGATGAAATAGTACATAAACGCATTCCAAAGGCTGCACCAACGAGATGGAGTTCTAACTCAAAGCTAGTGCAAACTATTTTACACTATCATAGTGACCTTTGTAAACTTTTCAACAACATTGACAGCAATCCTTTATTGTGGGACTCAGATACTTTAGTGAGGAGTAATGGATTTTATAATTGGCTAACGAAAGATTCAACATACTTTCTTCTCATGGTATATGATAGATTTTCATTAGAACTGACACACTCTTCAATATCTTACAAACTAAAATTATAGATATTCCATATTGCATTGAAAGAATCAATGAAACAATAAATTCCCTCGAGGGTCTGCGCAAAAATTTTGATGATATCTATGAGAAGTTTGAAGAATGTTTCAAAGAAAATAACTTGACTGAATCAAAATGTCGTACAAAAGGTCCAATTAAAAAAGAAAGAGAAAGAATATTCTGTCTAATATTGAATGATATACTGCAGCATATGGAAGCAAGATACAGTGACTTCAAAAATTTACAATTTATTTCATTAGTTGATAGTAAAAAGTTTCTAAAACTAGCTACAAAAATTGATAAGGATGCACTAGAAAGTTTAGAGAAGAATTATGGTAACTTCTTCGATGTCATAAGATTGAAAACTGATCTAGCTGGAATTTATAGTGCACAAGTGTTCAGGGATAAATCAATTAAAGATTTGCTTGCTTTCATATTTCAAAATGGACTTGAACTAACGTTTCCTGAAGCGGTGAAGCTGTTGCAATTGATTTTAACAATTCCAGCTACAACAGTTTCTGTTGAGAGGTCATTTTCAGCTTTGAAAAGAATTAAAAGCTACACCAGGAAAAAATTACAGATATTTTTGTTACTAACAAAGAGAGAAGAATGGAATTCATCTACAAATAAAGCGGTAAGTAAAGATTTGTTGTTGACCAAAAATTAGCACAAATGGTGCGGAAGGGGTTAATTATGCTTAAAATTCGTTGGTGGCTGGGGCTCCGCCCCGGAACCCGCTGGGGAAGCTCGCGCCCACCTCAGGCCCCCTAGCTTGGAACCGCTCGCTTCGCTCGCGCATTGAGTCTGCCTACCCTGAGTATTTTCTCACGGCCACGTGCCTGATATATTATATATATATATATGGTGTCCCATAAGTCCGGCATCATAGGAGAAATTCATATTTTTCTATTTCTACAAACCATAATTCATATTTTTCTCTTTCTACAGGCCATAATGTCTGTGAGCAAGGAAGAACGAATCCAGATAATTCTACTCATAGGAAATCGGAGTCAAAGAGAGGCTGCTGCTGAATTTAACAGACTGCATCCAGACCGCGAGCCAATAACACAGAGTTGTGTTAGCAGATTTGTTGCAAAGTTTAAGGAAACAGGATCCATAGAAGATAAACCACGCAGTGGACCTTCAAGGAGGTTCACTGACGATGATACAGCGACTGCTATCCTGGCTATTTAACAGAAGTCCCAATAAGTCTCTTCGGCGATTGTCCGCTGAGACAGGAGTGTCGAAAAGTAGCATCCATTCGCATTCTTCAGGCTCACAAATGGCATCCATATAAACTTCAGATCCTACAGAAATTAAGCGAAGATGATCCCGACCGGCGGATGGATTTTGTGAGTGGGCTACGGGACAATATGCTCCTCGGGATGCCAATTTCCCGTCCACCATTCTGTTCAGTGACGGGCTGTTTTTATGGAAATGGTGAGGTAAATCGACAGAACACCCGCTACTGGTCTCAAATAACCCTCACTGGTATACCTCTTCAAAGGAACAAGGTGCATCTCGGGTGATGGTATGGTGTGGCATTTGGAGGATCGCATCATAGGCCCCCTCTTTTTCGATGAACATGTCACTGGAGGCACCTACCTACGTATGCTCAAGGAAGAAGCATTTCCCAGTGTCTTGAACGAAGAAGGAAATTTCCCAACATGGTTCCAGCAAGACGGCGCTCCTGCACATTACAGCACCCAAGTAAGGGAATACCTGTACCAACAATTCCCTGGTCATTGGATAGGACGTCGAGGGCCTGTGGAACGGCCAGCTAGAAGCCCGGATCTCACGCCACTAGATTTTTAGCTCTGGGCCATTTGAAAACGCTTGAATTTGTAGATTCCACTTACAATTTTTGTTTTTTTTATCTGTTGGTTTATTTCTTTATGGTTATTTAGGCTGTGACGTTAGGCCTGTCAAAAATCAACTTTTTCTTATTTCCATAGGTTTCTGTACATTTTCCCATGCTTTTTGACCTGAAAAAGCCGAAAATCACAACTATTTTGACCTAGCATGTTGGAAGCATTGCCGCATGGAACTTTAAATTTTCTGCCTTGAAATCGGCCAAAGCGCCAATTCCGGGGTCCCTTGAATTATGTTTTGCACTTTAACTTTTGATCTAAACAAGATAGAGCAACAAATTAGGTATCAAATGAAAGAGCATAAAATTAATAATAATAATAATAATAATAATATAATAAATAATAAAATTAATAATAATAATAATAATAATAATAATTATCTATCATTTTTCAGGAAACAACAGAAACTCAATCAGAATCTAGAAAACCATCTACAAGTTACAACTTCACAATGGCATTAAGCAAGAGCTGAGGGAGCTCCGTGGGCGCACAGTTGATATCTCAGAACCTCCACGTACTGTCCACAGGCAGGTGTCAACTGGGCCATCTACCAGATCTCTCACTGAAACTTTCCTGGTTGGATACCCTTCAGCTTTTATCAGTGGTTCCCAGCTTCCCACCAACAGACAGGCGTTCCAGTATTTCCTTAATCTTCAGAATTTACCGGAAAATGCAGGGAGGCCCATGGTTCAAGACCTTGCATATGAAACAGTTGAATCTATCATCCCATTCTGGCAGATGGCTAGGATCAAGACAATGACCAAGTACAACGCAATGAAGCTCTTCATGAAACTACATGAGAAACATCGTGCTCTGGTGAAAGCAAAGGAAGAGCAAGTAACCCTGGAGGAAAAAGAGGAGCATTTGTGCTGGAATTAGACAGCCTGTTCGATATAGGAGCTCCAGATGCAATCCAGGAAATACAGAACAACAGACTGTTATCCAGAGAGAAGAAAGATGAGGATCTCAGGTTCTACGAAGACCAAAAGACTGAGAGGAAAGGTCATATGTCTGGTCATGACAAGATTTTTGAGACAAGATCCCTGCAGCAAGCAGCGAGGAATGAAAGACTGCAGCATAGACAAGAACAAGGTAAACTAATTACTTTGAACGTTACAAAAAGTTTTAAGTTTACTCCATTGCGATATTTAACATGTACTTAACAATTACTGTCTTAACATGTTGTACTATTTTACAGCTGCAGCAGAACGAGGCAGTTGTTCATGTGGATGACATTACCTGGGGTGACTCAACTGACAACGACGCTAACACAGAGGACATGGATTACCATCAGCCTCGTCCTGGATGTTCTCACCATCAAGACACTGTGACTAGTGTGACTTTGACGTTTCCAAGGAAGGTCATGGAATGTGATGTCATCTGCAATACAGCTGATCGTCTTGGTTTATCAGACAATCAAGTTACTGCCATGGTTTCTGCCACCTTGAAAGCTGGAGGGGCTGATCTGGATAACTTCGTCATCTCAACCTCACAACACGTCGCAACAGAATGCTGTCCAGGTATAATATCAGCCAGAGTCACATGTCCAAGTTTTGTGAAAAAAAAACCACAGTACGCTGCCTTACACTGGGATGGAAAGTTGCTCAAAGATGTCTTGGGCAGTGAACCTGGAAGTACCTCAGAGACTTTAGCTGTGCTAGTGTCTCTTCCACCTTCATACAGTGCCCGCGAAAAGTATCCGATCACTCAAGAAAATACAATATTTTCCCTTGATATTCAGAGACACATAATTCACTTTCTATTTGTTCTAGCGACATCTGGTAACTTTGAGGTTGCTCGCTGATATGAGAGCTATCCAACGCATTCTCAAATTAGTGTTCTGGTAGCCTTCGTTGCGGGTGGCTGTGTCTCAAAGTTGTCAGATTTCACTGTTGTGTAAATTTATTGATATTTTGTTATTTTTTACAGAAAGTGGTGTAAATAAAATATATAATGTGTGCTAAAAAACAACTTAAGAGTGATTGTCGAGGTGCTATTGTTGCTTTGCATACATGTGGGAAATCACAGAGACAGATAGCTAAGGAATTAAACATATCCCAAAGTACCGTTAATTTATGGGTTTCACGGGCTAAGAACAATGCCGGCCTAACCACGCCAGTCCCTAAAAAACGATCTGGCAGACCGAGAAAAACAAATTCACGAACAGACAAACTTATGAAACGTTTAGTATTGAAAAACCAACAATAACTGCGAAAGAAATAAAATTTAATATGAATAATTTGTTATCTGGTGTTTCTGAACGAACTATCCAGGAGCGGCTCCAAAAAGAACTCGGATTACCATCTCGCCATGCTGCTAAGAAACCGTTCATTAATGAAAAAATGCGTAAAAAACGTGTCGCATTTTGTAAAAAATATATTCATTGGACTGTTGATGACTGGAAGAAGGTTTTATTTAGTGATGAGTCGACATTTTTGACATTCAGAAGTTGTCCAAAAAAGGTTCGCCGGCCCATTGGCTCAAATAGGATGGACCCTAAATACACCCTAAAGACAATGAAACACCCTCCAAGTGTGATGGTTTGGGGTTGTTTCGGTTACTATGGGCGTGGAAACCTATATTTTCTTCCGAAGAACACAACTATGAATGGTGCACGGTATTTAGCAATGCTACAGGATAAACTTCCAATGGCAATGGCAATCCAAAGGACAAAAACATACATGCATGATGGTGCACCATGTCACAGGGCCAAAATAGTGACAAAATGGATTACTGACAATAAATTTGATATTTTGGATTGGCCTGGTAATAGTCCAGATCTCAATCCGATAGAAAATATGTGGCTAATAATAAAAAATAAGGTTGAATGCCACGACACTGGCTCAGTCGAAAAATTACAAGAAGCCATCAAAAAGGTATGGTGCAAGGAAATATCAGTGGAAGTTTGTCAAAACTTGATTAAATCCATGCCAAAACGTCTAGAACAAGTCATCCAAACCAAAGGACAGATGACAAAATACTAATATAAGGTTAGTATACATTTAAACATTGTTTTTTATGTAAAAAATACAAATTTCCAGGGTGATCGGATACTTTTCGCGGGCACTGTACATTGAAGGAAAGTTATTGGGAGTACCTGTCATCGACAATTCTTCTGGCACAGCTCAGGCTGAGGCTTCAATGGATTTACTGGAGAAATGGGAACTTACGGATAATGTTACTGCCCTTGTTTTTGACACTACATCCAGTAACAGTGGAGTTCACAGAGGAGCTGCCAAACTGCTAGAGAAAATGCTGAACAAAAAGGTGTTTTATCTGGCCTGTCGACATCACATCCTGGAAATCCTAGTAGGAGCAGTTTGGGAGAAGCTGTTTGGGAAGGTGAAGGGGCCAGATAATCCCTGGTTTGAGCATCTGAAGGATGTTTGGACGGACTTGTCCAAGGAAAACCCAAAGATGCTGGCTATCAACAGCAAATGGCTGAAGGAAAAGAAGAAGAACAGTGAAGAAATACTCCAAGACATTCTAACAGCAGAAAGGCTTCCAAGAGCCGACTACAGGGAAATGGCTGAACTGACAGTCATTGTTCTTGGAGGAACGCCTCCTCGAGGTATTCACTGGAGTCGACCAGGCGCCATTCATCAGGCCAGATGGATGGCCAGAAACCTGTACTCCATGAAAATGCTGATGTTTGCAGATCAACTTGAGTACGACGAAGACACTGTATCAAAGCTGGAACGACTCAACACCTTCCTTGCGCTGTTCTACACTCGTGTATGGATGATGTCAATGTCTGCTGCAGATGCTCCCGTGAATGATCTAAGTCTAATCCAGGACATGTTGAAGTACAAGAAAACTGACCAGAGCTTGCTGATGCAGTACTTAATAAGATGGAAAACCACAAATGGTACCTGACGCAGGAAGTCGTGCCATTTGCCCTGTTCAGCAGTAGATTGAGTGACACATTGAAGCACGACATTGCTGCCCAGTTACATGCCACTGAGAAGCCAGACAGCTTCAGAACAGGAAAGCCTCTATTCCAGAGAGTCACAGCTAAGACCACCCTGGTTGATCTCATTGGCCCAGAATCACATTTCCTGCTGGACACACTGAACATTGGATCCGAGTGGCTTCTGGAACCTGTCACGTCTTGGCCACAGAATGAGGACTACAGAAAAGCGTTGGACTATGTTAAGAATCTGAAAGCGGTGAATGACATTGCTGAACGTGGTGTCAAGATGATGAGCGACTTTGCAAATGTCATAACAACAGATGCCAAGCAAAGGGACTATCTCCTTCAAGCTGTGGAGTTCAACAGACGCCGCTTTGACAGCTTCAAGAAACAAACTCTCAACAACTGACTGTGTAAATGTCATTATGAAATTAATCATCATGTAATGCTTTCACTTCTTGATCGATTAGACTTGTGACAAAATGTTAATCTCAAATTTGTGTCATGAATAAGGCGCCTTGTCTGCCTTGAGTGTGAGAAAACGAATTTTGTGATATTTCTGAAATCTTTGTATGTACCAATATGCCATTTCTTGTTCCAAGACTATCATAATTGTATAAGTTAGAAAGAGGATTAAAAACACTTTAATTTGGTGCCTATTTTTTGTTGCTCTATCTTGTTTAGATAAAAAGTTATAGTGCAAAACATGATTCAAGGGACCCCGGAACTGGTGCTTTTGGCAAATTCAAGGCAGAAAACTTAAAGCTCCATGCGGCAATGCTTCCCAACAACCTGGGTCAAAATGGTTGTGATTTTCGGCCTTTTCAGGTCAAAAAGCATGGGAAAAAGTACAGAAACCTATGA
Organism: Bathynomus jamesi; assembly: GCA_023014485.1. Classification (NCBI taxonomy): domain Eukaryota; kingdom Metazoa; phylum Arthropoda; class Malacostraca; order Isopoda; family Cirolanidae; genus Bathynomus; species Bathynomus jamesi. The sequence goes on along the minus strand of JAJOZX010003182.1, from coordinate 335,060 downwards.
AAATAAGAAAAAGTTGATTTTTGAACAGGGCTACAGTGTGACGTATATATCACTAAGGCA
>JAJOZX010003182.1:165000-330000 GCA_023014485.1 Bathynomus jamesi | reverse complement strand
TTCCGTCCATAATTAGGGACTGACTAATTAGCCGTAACACCAAAGATTACGTTCAAATTAATGTCTGCATCGTAATGAAGATGTCACGAGTGTGGCTGTTTCCCGAAAACCAATTCTTCTTTGGAAACGACCTCTAGTCGCGATCAGGACTTGACGCCCAATTTGTAACGGAGGTTGAGTTCGGATATAAACTGACTGCAGACAGATTTCGGAACACATACTCTAAAGTCTAAAAAATGCACTACAATTTAGACTTTCAAAGATGAAAGAGATGGATTTTTCTTCCGCAACAGAAGTTTATAGTCAGAGAATAGAGGAAACGGGTTGAATGGCTGTAAATAAGATCTGATTTATCTTCGTTATCAATTTTGCTTTATTTTTTAAGAAATGAACACATATCGCCTACTTTTGGCCATATATAGTATATATATATATATATATATATATATATATATATATATGGCCAAATGTAGCGATCGGGGCGTTTAGAAATGTACAGGAATTAGAAATGAAGAATGTGTTCCAAAGAATATTTATGACGGAATTCGCACAAAATTTGCCAAATAGAAGCAGCTAGGCCTAGAATAATCACCTTCGGCCTAGCCTAGGCTATGTGGGATGTAAGCAAACTTCATAATGACGTAGGCTATCAAGTGGATACATCATGGAAGATACAAGTTCTTTTATAATCGAGGAGCGTCTTGTTGTGGGTGTTTGGGTTTACGAAAGAGAACGTACTGGTAAAACTTATAATGATATAAGAGAAGGTTTTGCAATGTGTTTTAGTAAAGCAGCTCCGAGTGAGGAAAGTTTACGTAAAATAGGGAAAAAAAAAATTCACAACCGGATCTCTTTTGGATGCCAAACGATGTGGGAGACCGCAGAAGTATGCGGACGTTAGTGCTGGTTTAAAGGAGTCAATTCTTTAATCACCCCAAAATAAGAAACGACCTGCTGAATTCAATATTCCAAGAACTTCCATGCGACGTTTGATGAAGAAGAAAGGCTACCATAAGTATAGGCCCGTATTAATCAATGAATTATTTTATCTGATCACGATATGAACGCAAGGCGGCAGTCACGTCAAATTTTATTGCAGGAATTTCCAACCTTAGCTTCTCGTCGAAACATTACGTTCACTGATGAAGGTGCCGTATCTTAATGTTTATTTCTGGGCGAGAGAAAATCCTCATTTCTTTGAAAAAATAGCACAACACCCTTCCCATGTTATGATGTGAACTAGTGTCACCTGTGAACTGATTGCTGGTCCATATTTTTTCGATGCGAATGTGACTGGTCAAAGTTACCTGGAGATGTCTCATTGGTTAATTCCCGAACTCGAGAAAGTGGGCCTCGTAAACAGTGTTATTTAACAACAAGACCAGCCCATTATGCTATTAACGTGCGTAATTCCTCACCAACCAATTTCCAGTGTGGATTGGGTGAGAAGGATCTCTCAACTGGCCCCCAGAAGTCCCGACCTCACAACTTGTGATAACTGGTTGTGGCCTTTTGTGAAGAACAAACTTGGCCACATCCGCATGCACTCTGTTGAAGAGTTAAAAATGGACATTCTTCACATATTCTCAACCATTACGCCTGAAGTGTTTCGAAAAGCTTCACGGCGCACTTGACGTCGAATGCAATTATACGACTCGCTCGCGACTTTTGGCCATCCCTGTGTGTATATATATATATATATATATATATATATATATACAGGGTGGGCGGAAAGTAGCTCCCTAATTTAAATTACATATAAATTATGTATAAATTGTGATTGTATTGTTATATTGTTATGGTGTGTTCTCTAAAGTGGTACAATTGTAACGGTAATCTTTTTTTCTCTAGTGTTCTCTAAAGTGGTACAATTGTAACGTTCATTTTTTTTTTCATTTCAGATTGAAGGGTAACATGGCTGAGCGTTTAACACTGCAGGAGCGTGCCCAGTTGGCGGCACGGTACGAAGTTTGGCAATCTGTCGTTCGAGTTCAAAGATGGTGGCGGGCCATTCACGGACCACGTGCCTAAGTGGACCCGAAAACAATCAAGAACTGCCACTCGAAGCTCATGACCACGGGGTCTGTGGCAGATGTTCGAAGATGTGGTCGCCCTTCGACATCCAGGGCCCAGGAGACGGTGCAGGCAGTTCAGGAAATGTTCGCACGAACTGTGCTGAAGAAGGAGCTGAACTGGCGTGCGTGGAAGCCGCATTACTGCCAATCTCTCTCGGACGAGGACTGCGACATTCGCATGGAGTTCGGGGAAATCATGCTGGCTTGGCATGAAGACTGGCCCCATCTCTTCCGCAACATCCTCTGGAGCGACGAGGCGGTGTTCCACGTCGGAGGCTTTGTCAACCGCCACAATTGCCACTACTGGGCAGGAGAGGATCCCATGGTTACCGCTGAAAAACGGCAGAATCGGTTCAGTGTAACGGTGTGGTGTGGTATGACCTCAGATCAGGTTGTGGGCCCGTTCCTTCTGCGCAATACCATGAATGCTGAGCGGTACCTTGCTATGTTGCGAAACGAGGTCTGGCCGGTTGTCAGCACATGGGAGAACATCGACGATCTGATATTTATGCAAGATGGCGCCCCTCCGCACTTCGCTCTTGTTTCCGTGAGTGGCTGGATGCCCACTTCCCTGGGCGTTGGATGGGTCGTCGTGGTCCACATCAATGGCCAGCCAGGAGCCCCGACTTGACACCGTGCGACTTCTTTCTTTGGGGGTGGGTAAGGAAGAAGTATACCGCACCAAACCGAGGACATTGGAAGAACTGGAGGACCGAATTCGGGAAGTCATGTCCTCCATCCCGCCGGAGTTCCTGCTAAAGTCAGTGGACGCCATTCCTGGGCGGCTCCAGAAGCTGGTGGAAAGAGTTGGAGCCCACATTGAATTTTAGAGAAAACCTACCATGTATGCCTACCTTTTCATATTATTTCTTCTGAAATAAATGGATAATATACGTATGTTTTACCAATCCAAAATAGGAGCTACTTTCCGCCTATATATATATATATACTATATATATATAATATAGGAGCTATTATATTATATATATATATATATACAGTATATGATGAATAAAACCACGAAGGAAAGGAAACACAGAATGGTGCTCAAGCGCTTTCGTCTAATGACATCCTCAGGAACACTGAAGTACATAAAGAGCAGTGTTGGGCACTAAAGCGTTAATCCGATAACAGTTAATTAACGAAGTTAACTTTTTTTAACGGACTATTAACGGAAGTTAATTTCCATTTATCGTTATCGGACCAGTTAACTTCCGATAACTCGAAATTTAGTGTGTTAAAGTCCGTTAACACGTTAACTGAAGATCACGGAAGATCACCGCTCCGCGAATGAATTCAAACCGCCATAACTTCAGTCTGCCAATTCCGTCCTCTGCCGCAGTGGAACGGCTCTTCTCTCTCGGCAAGGACATCCTGAGGCCCAAGAGGTCAAGACTGGCAGTTGGGCCTAACTTTGAGAAGTTGGTCTTTCTGAAGGGCAACCAGCACATTGTGTCATAGTCTTTAATAAATGTGCCTAAAATTTAATTTTACCTTTCAGTTCCCGCCATAATAATTCTCTGGTAAATTAAAATTTAGTTAATGGTTAGTGGTTACAAGGGTTTCAAAACATGTAATCAGTACATTTTTTATTAAAAATAAAAAAAAAGTTATTAAGCAAAAAAGTTGCAAAACTTGATAAAAATACAGTTAAATACCTATTTATTGTTGGATTTTGCATAAATAAACATTTTCTATGGGTTTTAAAGCTTTTGCCCTTGATTTTTTTAAATGTTAGTAAAGAAATAGTTATCGTTAACGGATTATCGTTAACTTCCGTTAACTTTGTAGTAAAATTATCGGATTATCGTTATCGGAGTTAAAAATTGGGGTTAACGGATTATCGTTATCGAAGTTAACTTTTTGGTTAACGGTGCCCACCACTGATAAAGAGTTACAGCCTATATATAGGTTACAGAAAAAAAAAAAAAAATAATATATATATATATATATATATATATATATATATATATATATATATATATATACAATAAACGGAAAATAAAAAAAAAATAAAAAAAAAAATTAAAGGATTGCGAGAGGAGCATACAAATTTGTAAGGAAAAACTATCGATTTTTAGCACAAGATCAAATTAATTGTTTCCAACCAATGTTATAAAAAAATACAAATTTATACTGGAAATCTGCCCGGGTTTTAGCACTCTACCATTCTTGTTTAAGGTTCGATGTAAAAATAAATTGAAAAATAAAAGTTATTAGAGTAGCATACAAGTTTACCAAAGATTTAGCGTTCTACCCTTCTTATCTAAATCTGTTCTGAAGGAATTCAAAACAACAGGATCGAGTTGAAAAGACCTTTGCTTATGTTGAAGTTATTTGTAAGTTGGATAATGGCAGACTCAAGAATATTTCTATTATTAACAATGTTGCTAGAGTGAAATAAAACTGAAGCATTATTCCAATCAATACAGTGGGATAACTCTGACAAATGGACAAAAAGGGCACTGGGCGACTGTCTGTTCTAACGGAATATTGATGCTGTTTTGTACGTGTGCGCAAATCCTTTCCCGTTTACTTTAGAAGTGGAACAAGACAACTCAATCCCGTTTTTGGATGTGCGTGTACATAGGGAAAGCCCAGGTTTTAAGTTTAGTATCTATCGGAAAAAAAAAAACAATTTGTCCTACGTACACTTTTACTCGGGACATGACACCCCCACTAAGAAGGCCATTTTTTCTTCAATGTTTCTCCGCGCCCTTACGATCGCCAGTCCGGAATACATCGATGCCGAATTATAAAAAAACAACGGTATTGGAAGTGATCTGTGTTATCCATCTGCGTTTATGGAATCTTGTCTCAATAAGGCAAAACGAACTTTCTATCGTGTCAATAATAACACTCGTACTTTGTCAAAAAATATTTTAGTACTTCCATTCTTCCCGGGCTTTTTAGGCATTGTTAATGTACTTAAACTTTTGGATATTAATGTAGTATTTTCATATAACAATATTGTGAAAAATATCATAGTAAAAAATAGCCCTACCAATAATTCAGGCATTATCTATAAAATTAGTTGTAAACAATGTGATTCCTTTTACATAGGTCAGACGGGAAAGGATTTGCACACGTATAAAACAGCATCAATATTCCGTTAGAACAGGACAGTCGTCCAGTGCTCTTTTTGTCCATTTGTCAGAGTTATCCCACTGTATTGATTGGAATAATGCTTCAGTTTTATTTCACTCTAGCAACATTGTTAATAGAAATATTCTTGAGTCTGCCATTATCCAACTTTCAAATAACTCCAACATAAGCAAGTCTTTTTCAACTCAATCCTGTTTTGAATTCCTTCAGAACAGATTTAGATAAGAAGGGTAGATCGCTAAATCTTTGGTAAACTTGTATGCTACTCTAATAACTTTTATTTTTCAATTTATTTTTATATACATCGAACATTAAACAAGAAGGGTAGAGTGCTAAAACCCGGGCAGATTTCCAGTATAAATTTGTATTTTTTTTATAACATTGGTTGGAAACAATTCATTTGATCTTGTGCTAAAAATCGGTAGTTTTTTTTTTTATAACATTGGTTGGAAACAATTAATTTGATCTTGTGCTAAAAATCGATACCTAGTTTTCCTTACAAATTTGTATGCTCCTCCCACAATCCTTTAATTTCTTTTTAATTTTAATTTTAATTTTTCCGTTTATTGTGTGTTATATATATATATATATATATATATATATATATAAATTTTCTGTTACCTATATATAGGCTGTAACTCTTTATGTACTTCAGTGTTCCTGAGGATGTCATTAGACGAAAGCGCTTGAGCATCATTCTGTGTTTCCTTTCCTTCGTGGTTTTATTCATCATAAATATTTTTCACGTGTTACTTTCGTGAAATAATTTTCATATATATATATATATATATACAGGGTGTTTGAAACTTTCTGTACAAATTGTAATGGGGGATAGGCAACACCAAGACAAACCCTTTTCGTCTATAAGTGTATGTCCGCTGACGTCACCATTCGGCGCGAGAGGGCGCCGCTGCAATTGGCTAAAAGGTGAAGTGGGCTAGACTCGCGCTTGCCGCGGGCATTCTTAAATCGGACGTAGTACGCGTAACATGGAGCGCTTCACGACTGCTGAGATGGCTGACATGCATATGGTGTATGGGGCTGCCAATGGAAACGGAAGAGCTGCTGTGAGGTTGTACCGACAGCGCTTCCCAAACAGACGTGTGCCAAACCACCAAACGTTTGCGCATTTGCATCGGCGACTGCGAGAAACTGGAACATTCCATGCAAACATGCATGACACTGGTCGGGAGAGAAACGTGCGCACTCCTGACATGGAAGAAAAAATCCTATGGCGATTTGAGGACAATCCAAGCGCAAGCACGCGAGGTGTTGCACGTATCCTCGGTGTGAACCACGACCTGGTCTGGATAGTGTTGCACGAGCAGCAGTTACATCCGTTTCATCGTCAGAGAGTCCAGGCATTACAACCTCGGGATTACCTCTTCGTGTGGAATTCGCACGCTGGTTTCTGCAGCAGACAGCGGTGCAGCCTAATTTTCCGGCTTATGTGCTGTTCTCAGATGAGGCCTGTTTCACACGTGAGGGTGTGTTTAACATGCACAATTCTCACGTGTGGGCGCACGCAAATCCACATGCTACACGGGTGCATGCTCATCAAGAACGGTTCGCCGTCAATGTTTGGGCGGGTATCGTCCATGGCAAGTTGATTGGGCCGTACCTGCTGCCTGCCCGACTCGACGGGCGGGTTTATCGGATATTTCTTGAAGAAACGTTGCCGGAACTGCTGGAAGATGTTCCCGTGGCTATTCGTAGACGAATGTGGTTTCAACACGACGGGCCCCAGCACACTCCAACAACGATGTGCGGGATTATCTGAACGCCACTTTTGGGGACCGATGGATAGGCCGGGGTGGGCCCGTAGCCTGGCCACCGAGCTCGCCCAATTTAACATGCCTCGATTTCTTCCTGTGGGGACACATGAAGAACCTCGTGTACGAGACTCCCATTTACTCAGAAGAAGACCTCGTAGCAAGAATCGCTGTCGCCGCTGGAACTGTTCCCGAAATGCCGGGAATCTTTCGACGTGTACGTCGGTCAATGCTTCGACGCTGTCGGGCATGCATTGATGCTACCGGTCGCAACTTTCAGCACCTTCTTTAAATAAACATGCCTTCTTTAAATAAACATGTTACGCGTACTACGTCCGATTTAAGAATGCCCGCGGCAAGCGCGAGTCTAGCCCACTTCACCTTTTAGCCAATTGCAGCGGCGTCCTCTCGCGCCGAATGGTGACGTCAGCGGACATACACTTATAGACGAAAAGGGTTTGTCTTGGTGTTGCCTATCCCCCATTACAATTTGTACAGAAAGTTTTCAAACACCCTGTATATATATATATATATATATAATATATATATTATATATAATATATATATATATGTGTGTGTGTGTGTGTGTGTGTGTGTGTGTGTAATTGATGTGTTCCTAAATTTTTTAAATAATAATATCTTAATAAAGTGTTAGAAGTAAATTTCCATATTAGATCCTGATCGTGACGTCATAGATAATTCTTTCTTTCACAACTGAACACTGTATAAATTCTAATAGCAGTATTAAAGATCTAAAAAGTATTTCAGAGAACGTAAAGAAATCTGTATGAACGTACTCCCTATATAATAAAATTCATATTTGACCTATTAAATTTATTAACCTTCTTAATTCAATTCAATATAACACTAGTGCACATTGCAAAAAAAAAAAAGGGGGGCGCACATTTTAGGGAGGAACAGAATGCCCGGATATAACTCCCCTATCAAGCCTGTTCGTTTGTGATTACTAAGATAGCATTAAAATTTGAGAGCAATTGTTCATCTGTGATAACATTCAGTGTGGCGTATTTAGTTCGCTAATACTGTAAAAATAAATTCCTCAAACAAGTTGTTGAATTATTTCCAACTGGGTCTTACGCAAAGTTCGTGAATTTAACTACCACCCAATCGCTTATTTAAAATTAGATGTTACAATATTACAGTTTCTGTTATGTTACAATAATACAGTAATACGAATATTACAATACTGTCAATGGGGCTATTTATTTTATATAACTGGGCCCTTATCAAGCTGTAGGCTTTACTGGACTCTCAGATTAATGACGTATAATATATAATACGTAAGTCGCGATTAAATTATGATTAATACACAAACGAACTAATAGCGAGAATAGAGTATATATTAAGGTTAAGTTATTATTATAGATATGAAACAAATACAGACAAAGTCATTATTGCGGATATGATACCAATACAGAACAAAGAACTGATATACTTAGACGCGAAAAATGAGACAAGTGTCTCCGACTCACTAAGCGAGGAGAAGGGACTCCATGACACTTACATCTTTGTTGTCCGGATCTGGCTCAAGGCAAGTGACGCCACCTCTCGCCGTTTCTGCTCCCAATAACGACTTCACCTTCCTCCAGCGTCTTGTTAGGTATGAAAAAGAGAATCCTGCCCTCTCCAAAGTTGTCTATAATAAATTCGCAGGACACCTGTAGTATCTAAGCGAGAAACTCGGCGGGATGGCATTCTTTGATCCAACTGTGTCAACGGAGTCCAATCGGGCTATAATTTTAAGACCCTTAATGAGAAAGAGGTCATGGATGAATCCCTAAACCGCATCCAGCTGGAAGTAAGGAAGTCTGGAGGCATGACAATTGACAACTTCTTCACCAAGAACACGAGGGAGTTCTTCCATTGCGTCGGCATTCCGACTGGATTCCTGGATTCTGACCCCGAGTCCTGGGGTCTCGGAGAAGATTACAGAGAGGATCTGGAGACGCTTCAACACTTGAGGGTGGTGAACAACAATGTCAAAAGTGGGTGTAGCCCTTACTGAAGAATACAATGCGATTATAATGAAGAAGGAAGAACGGAAGCAGTACTTGTTTCAGGTTCGTACAGCGGCGGTGCTTCCCAGACAGTAAGAAAGAATCGATGACCAGGCAGCAGAGTGGCTGGCGACCATAATACCCAACCTTCCGTGGGATTGCCCATCAATAAACTGGAGGGGACCTAGATGCCAGAGAATACTTTAAAAAAAAAGAAATTTCATACTGGTCATATATTTATAAACGGGAATCATGGTCCGTTTTCCATTATGGAACAAAAATTCAGCCTTACAGAATGATACCTAAATAATATTCTAGTTGATTGAAATTTTGCAAAATTATTTTTACTTACAGTGGAATAAAATTAGGCGAGACCTTTAGAATACCGGATATAACTCAGTTGGTGTCTGGGTTTCCCCTATCAAGCCTGTTCGTTTGTGATTACAAAGTCCTCGCTCGGACTCGATCTCACAACCTCCGGATCAGCAACCCAATTCTTAATCACTAGGCTATATATATAATGCAAATCCACAAGGAAAAAGAAAAATGACTCCAAGGCCTTTCGTGTATACAGAAGTACACCTCGTCATTCCCTGACGAAGTGTATTTCTGAATACAAGAAAGCCTTGGAATTATTTTTCTTTTTCCTTGTGGGTATGCATCATTCATTCATTTCACGTGTTTAATTGTGAATTCATCCATATATATGTTCCCTGACGAGGTGTACTGCTGAATACATGAAAAGTCTTAGAATAATTTTTCTTTTTCCTTGTGGATTTGCATCATATATATATATATATATATATATATATATACTATATATATATATTATATATATATATATTATATATATATATATATATATATATATTATATTGAACTCAGAATGGTCCCTGAGGTTCTTTCATGATACACACAGACCGTGCATGGAACAAGGAACTCTTCTGGAAAAATTAAATCCACTATAGTCCGAATAAGTAATGGTAAATGACAAACACTATAGTTTTTTATTTTTCATGATGTAAGTCCGACGTGGGCAACGGATCACTCGCAAAGAGGCCCTAAAAATATAGCTTCCTTCACCAGCTTTAGGACAGGATCTAGGGGTACACGGTCTGTGTGTAATAAGTAATATATATTATATATTAAAGTGGCCCTTATTTTCGAACTTCCTATTTTTTATTGGGGTACCCCGCGGATTTGTGAGGATTAGTGAAAAACTGATCGGGACCAATTTTTTGCAAAATGCATTCAAATTTAGAGTTCGTTACCAAAATTTCAAAGTTTTATCTTGTACCGTGTTTCAATCGACTCAACTCGTTGAAGAGGTTTAGTTTGTTTTCTCCGTTGAAATTACATCAGCTTTTAATTTATTTCTGGGATGGATTAATAAATACTTAATAACTTACTCGCTCTTCTTTCTTTTCAGATAAGCAGACTTTTTTGTAAATTATGATAAGATAAGAAATCTTTCTTTTTGTATAAAAGGTTAAGAATTAAAAGAAAAAAGTAAATTTAAATTAGATATTAGTAATAATTTTTTTATTATTTGAGGGTACAACAGACGAGGGATTTAGAATTTCGGAAGACTTCATTAAGGTGGTAAACTAAAATATATTTTCTTTTGTAATACTGATTGTTTGAATTCCGAAAAATAAATTGGATAGGTATCATTACTAATACTAACAGTCTGCTTATTGTATCCCTTTTTACCCCAACTGGGTAGGAATACCCGATGCTTTGTTTGGATTACCTGTGCACTCCCCTTTCAAGAAGGGTGAGTTCATTAATTTATTTTTTTTTTTTGTAACTATACTGCATAAGATTTTTCTGAAATACATAATTAGTTATTTGATATAACGGGAGTAATGCGATTATTTCTTTTACCTTCCCCAATTCGGATTCTCTGCTTCACTGATGGCAATTCTTTATTCTATCCAAAGATTTGAAATCGGTACATATGTGTATCATGGCTACTTCTAAGCAGACTCGGAAGGCCACGGATATTCGGCTTGTAAGCCCTTACCAAGCTAGTTCACTGGCATGAAGCTTCCGTCCGAAAGAGAAGTGATGACTCTCTTTTCTCAACATCACCTGACTGAGAAGGAGACGGATCGTTCAAGTGCTTCCTCCGGTGCGGATGCAGTTCTGGAGGTGTGGGACAGAACTAAGATTCTTACGCGGCTCAAGAACCACATAGTTGACGACGTCAAGAATCTCTTCGATGAGTGGATAAAACTGAAGAACAAGAAAGAAAACAAGGCGAAACGGTTGGACACCCTGAAAGCCAGGGAGAAGAGTTTCAAAAAGAACCTGGATTATCTTTTTCACGTTGCCCACGACGAGGCACTGGAGATAATGACAACCGAAAAGGACGAAGAGTTCCTCTTGACGCAAAGGGAGAAAAGACGTCTCTAGGCAAAATGGGAGCGGCGGACACCACTTTGCCCAGAAAGGAGAAGAGGAGGAAGCGAGAGGAAGAACTGCACCAACAACGTGTCAAAGAGAATCAGCATCAGAAAGAAGACGGAGACGGGACATCAGTACTAGATGAGTAGTACTGATAGGACTGATACCGATGACAAAGACTTCGCTGTTCCCAGTCCCTCCACATCTAGGTCATCTGTGACCCAGAAGCGAGCTCGAACAACCTTTTTCAGTCCTGGATTGGTTGAAATACTGGACCGCACCTAAGTGAGTGATCGAAAAGCTACTTTTCTCTTGACTTCAGCCGCGGATAGTTTGGGTCATGACATCGCAGGCTTGAGTTTGAACCGTTCGTCGATTCAGAGGCAGCGAGTGAAACTCCGGGAGGAAGAAATTGCACGGACAATCAAGGAGTCATTAAACCCGACCCATCCCTTTACCGTGCATTGGGATGGAAAGCTGCTTTCAGAAATGACTGGGAGTGAGACACTGAATTGACTCCCGATTTTTGTGTCTGGAGGAGAAAATGAACAACTTCTTGGAGTTCCCAAGCTGGGACGTGAAATTGGTGTGACGAGGGCTACTGTAGTGGAAAAGGCAATCCGATCTTGGAAGATTAAAGGCAATGTACGAGCCATGTGCTTCGATACCACGGCCTTGAATACTTGGAAAACAAATGGAACCTGAGTCCTTTTTAAAAAGAAATTCAATCTCACGACCTCTCATCTGCAGCCCAGTGTCTTAACCACTAGGCTACCCAGGGTACCCATTTATCTACCAACCAATTTTTTTTATTGTGTGGAAGGATAAACAGCTGGGTTTTGTTGCGCGCCGCCTGCCGTCACCGGATCTCGATCCCGGAGCCGATGCATTAGTAGTCAGCGATGCTAACCACTACACCACCGAGGTGCATAATAATCTATTTATAATATAAATGAGGCAAAGTCTGTCAAAAAAATTATTTCAAAAGATGAAATCGGATCCCGAAGATTTTGAAAAGAAATTATTAAGGCAGTGAAAGCTTAATATTTACTTTAAGTTCACGAGAAACAATTACTGGGGCTGAAAGCCCCAGCACCCCAGGTCTAGCTAAATGCAGGGTTGGCAAAAACCCAGCAAAAACCCAACTACCCAGCAAAAACTAGTTGGGTTTTTGGGTTTTTGCTGGGTTTTTGCCAACCCTGGCTAAATGGGCTCGTAGGGCCCACTTAGCTAGAAAAGAACGCAGCAATAAAAATCTTAAGCTTCACATCCGCTCATTGCATCAAGATTTGTGAAGCTTAAGATTTTCATGGCTGCGTTCTTTTCTATAGTTTTATTAACCGAATAATTGACTCGCAGTAATTGGGGGACGCAGGCACGCCAATTACTGAGGCCGAAGGCCCCAGCACCGTAACGCCCACTTAACTAATAGGCATATATTATTATTATTATTATTATTATTATTATTATATATCGCTAAAAGTTACATTCGTTCTTATTCGGTGCTGTTTTGTATCACTTTCTTTCTACACGGAAAATAGCTGCTACTTTTTTGTAAGAGATTTTTTGGGAGATTCAGTTTAAGTTAGGTTACGTTAACCAAACCAGGCCTAACGTAAAATAAAAAAATAACAATAAACTGGGTGTGTAAAATCCTGAGCTAGCATGAAGTAATAATAATTTGATTTTAAATTTTTTAATTAAAATCTTAACGTAAGTGGAATTCGAAAAAATAACCCTTATATACGATAAAGATAAAAAAAAGAGCATTCTCTAAATTTTCTAAGGGAAACCCCTCCCTACCTTAAGGCAAGCGTAAGTGATTAAAAATTTGAAAAAATAAAAGACATTACATGTAGGAGCTAAAATAAGTTCAATGACCACCGAGGGAAATGTAGGTGTAATTTGGCGATTTAGGAATATATATGTACAGGTGTGTATAAAGTAACGCACCTGAAGAGATCTGATTTGAATTGGTTTAAACTGGTTTTTCAACATCTCTTATAAACCTTACTATCGACTATACAGTTGTTATAAAGTACACGTAATAAATATTACTCGTCCATGTTCATTCGCGTTAATATACTTCAAATCGGATTTGTCTCTTCACTCGCGGCACTTTATACACACCCCCGGTATTATATAATTTTTTTGTAGTCAATAAAACGTTTTCATCGTTAAAAGATATATCCATTAACGATGGTCTTGGACTTGATGGTATCGAAAATGAAGAAGAAACATTTTCGTTCGTATTCTGTAGAAAATATCCGAACGATGACGATAATATCAGGATTGAAGGAGGTGAGTGGACTAGTTTAAGCATGCTTTAATGATCAGGTTTAATTTCATATCTGTAATTTTTTTTCTCTTTACGCTTCATACATTTTTTTTTTTTAGGATATGCTATGATTTTTTATAATGCACTTGCTACGTGTCAAAATTTGTGTAACAACTGAAAAAAATGGGATGGAACTTTATTCAATCGAAATTTCATAACAAAAGATAATAAATATTATTAAAAAAAAATATATATATTATATATATATATATACACAGGCCCGGATTTAGCTATATAGGCGAACTAGGCGATCGCCTAGGGCCTCGCGCCAAAGGGGGCCTCGCTCAAGCCGTTTTGCGCGTTCTGTTCAAGTGATATTAATGATTTAGAACTCTATGAAGAACTTAAAGTACTTTGCAGGTTTATACCTGAGAAAACAGATCTCGGAAATGCCCTTGTTTATATAGTGCAAAAACAACTAAGTGAGATTTATCCTAATGTTTATGTTGCACTTCGAATAGTATTAACCATCCCAGTTACTGTTGCTTCGGCTGAAAGAAGTTTCTCGCGTCTCAAACTTATTAAAACATATTTGCGTTCCACCATGTCTCAAGCGAGATTGCAATCATTAGCTATGTTATCAATAGAAAACGATATAACAAATTCATTAGATTATTCTCAATTAATTGAAGAGTTTAGCTCGAAGAAAAGTAGAAAAGCATTGCTGTAATATTCAAGGAGCATCTGAACCAAATATTAAAGCATTAACATTTAGCCTGATAAGTCGATCGCTCACTATTATAAAAAATGAAATGTCAACATCTCTTATACATCACATATGAAAAACGTTTGTATACTATGGAAAGTCATTAGTCATTACCTATAATATTATATAAATCTTAGAAATCATTGTCTTATATTTTCGATACAAATCTTGATTCATATTATAATTTATACTTATTTGTATGGTTTATTTATATTTCTTATACAATTTCCATGCGTGATTATTTTGGTTTGGTTTAATTTTTAAGTGCTGGCATAGTTCTGTCTATGCGGGATTCTAATATTGCTGGTATAGTACCGATAATTAAGTCCATATTTTCATATACATAGGCCTAGGGCCTCGCAATTTCTAGATCTGCCTAGGGCCTCGTAACTTCTAGATCCGGCCCTGTATATATATATATATATATATATATATATATATATATATATATGTAAACACACAAGGAAAAAGAAAAATGATTCCAAGGCCTTTCGCGTATTATGAAGTACACATCGTCAGGGAATGAAGGGAGCAGGCGAGAAGCCCGATATATATATATATATATATATATATATATATATATATATACACATTTCAACTGCAAAGAACACGCAGTATAAATAACGTAAAGAACGACGCTTGTATAGGAGAACATACCGCGCAAGATGAGGAGAGAGAACGAACAAATGAAAAAATGAGGTAACCAGCCGGGAATCGAACCCGGGATCTTCCGATTGCCGGTCAGATATGATAACCACTACACCATGGTCCTCACTCGATCAGAAGTCGTAATTCCTCTACATACGCGCAGAAACCAATGCCCGAGGGGGCACCTCCCGCATGCCGTATCTATATATACATTTCAACTGCAAAGAACACGCAGTATAAATAACGTAAAGAACGACGTTATTTATACTGCGTGTTCTTTGCAGTTGAAATGTATATATAGATACGGCATGCGGGAGGTGCCCCCCTCGGGGCATTGGTTTCTGCGCGTATGTAGAGGAATTACGACTTCTGATCGAGTGAGGACCATGGTGTAGTGGTTATCATATCTGACCGGCAATCGGAAGATCCCGGGTTCGATTCCCGGGTGGTTACCTCATTTTTTCATTTGTTCGTTCTCTCTTCTCATCTTGCGCGGAATGTTCTCCTATACAAGCGTCGTTCTTTACGTGTTCTATTGTGAAATTCATCCCATATATATACAGCGTGTCCAAAAGAAATGTATACCCACTTTGTTCGATAATACCAGCTATGAGGATAATAAATATATTACTTTTTATATGTTTTTTAATAAAGAATTTTCTCCTGAATCTAAATATGTAATTATTTTTATTAAAAATTGAAGAACAAAAAGTTACAGATGTTTAAATTATAATTATTATTTTCGAGACTTCATGTGCGATATTTTAATATTTTAACCGACTGTTTTGAGATACTTATGTTTAGTGTTGATATTGAAGCATAAATGTTGTAATTATTAGTTAATTCAAAAAATTTACAAATTCCATGGTTAAATGACACTTTATCTAAGATGTTCGACGTCTTCCAGAACGTTGTTTTTGTAAGTTTTGCACAGTGCCGTCGGTTTCAAACTTATCTCGTATACGTGCAAAAATATTAGAAAATATCGCACATGAAGTCTCGAAAATAATAATTATAATTTAAACATCTGTAACTTTTTTGTTTTTCAATTTTTAATAAAAATAATTACATATTTAGATTCAGGAGAAAATTCTTTATTAAAAAACATATAAAACGTAATATATTTATTATCCTCATAGCTGGTATTATCGAACAAAGTGGGTATACATTTCTTTGGGACACGCTGTATATATATATATATATATATATATATATGCATTTAACTGCAATGACCACGCAGTATATAAATGAATAGAAACGACATAATATTAAGGAACGTTTCTGCACACGCGGAAGAGAAATAACGAATAAATGAAAAATGAGGCGAACCGCCCGGGTTCCGCGTGTGCAGAAACGTTCCTTAATATTATGTCGTTTCTATTCATATATATATATATATATATACTGTATATAAAAGCTATAATTCCACATTTTGTATGTTTTCCTTTTGAAACCAATGCAGCAGACACTCCTCGTGGCAATGATCCAGTTTTGTTGTGTCACTTCGCGTAGATCAGTAAAACGTTATTGGGATTCGGCTTTTCTTTTTCAGATTTGAACATCGTCCATAAATTCTCAGTTAAATTCAGCTCAGGAGACTGCGGAGACCATTCCATAAGAGTTAAACTCGCGTTTTTGTGTCATTATCTAATCGAAAAATGAAAGTTTGACCCACGTGTACTAGGCGTTGACCATTTGATATGGAATAGTGACCTAAAATGGAATGTTATTGTTCTTTCTTTATGATACCGTTGATTTTTACAATGTCTGAGTGCCACACCCTTTGGAACAACTCAGTACGATTATGAAGCCCCATCATCATCATCATGCCTCACATAAGTTTTTATACATTGCAAGACCAATTTCCACACTAAGTCTGCGCCGAATGTGAGTACCACCAAACAAATCAATTTTGAACTCGTCTGTAAAATGGACTCTCTTTACGTCTTCACCAGTGAAATCCTTATAATTTTTGGTCTGCTGCTTAAAAAAAAAAAAAAGAAAAAGATTCCTATGGAAGGAAAACATCAATAAGCGAGTTTTCTAAAGTAAGAATTTTTTTATTCGAATCTAAATAAATTTCGTCTTAATTTTGTGGTGTATTTCATTAATTTCAATACAAGTGACCAGAAAGGACAATTTTGTTTTTAGCTGTCTCCATTTTCGTTACATTCTAGGCTAGGTTTTAACAGTGCCTCCAACGGATAGTCTAACCTACCATGAAAAACTGTGATAGTTTGATAGTTAAACTTTATATCGCTGTTTACTATTTTGTTTTATTACAACTTGGTAAAACGATATTAAATTTTGAAACCCTTCAAGCACTTTATAACAACTATATAATAACTTTATAATAACTATATATATATATATATATATATATATATATATATATAATATACACTGTTTAACAATGCAGAATAAACAGAAATTTAATTTCAGTAAATTCTACCATTTTCGGTCGATGCACAAATGGACGCTGGATCCCGATTCCCATTCGAGTATAACGGCCCTAATTTTATTTCCTTCGTCGTCGTTTGGTCCCTTCTATTTTCCCCCCTCCTAAACTTAATGTGGGGGTTTTCTCGCGTTCCGGAATGCCTTCTAGTGGCAAAATTTTAATTAGCTGCAGTGCAAATATACCCCAAAAAAGTCTCACGACGCGGTAAACAGTGATTCGGTGCTCTTGTGTTAGAGAAGTACGCACGTGTACACGAACGCGGACGGAATACGAGAATAGAGGCATACAAGAACGCGAGTATACATGATAAGGGAGAGAGGCGCGCGAATACGCAGGAATATAAATATACACGAAGAGACACATGGGAACGCAAGAACGCGCGATACCCGGAAGTAAACATACATTCAAGGAAGAAGACTTAAAATAAGTAGTAACTGATGGGTAAAAGGAACGTAAACAGAGAGGGGGTATCTTTGCACCCCGAAAAAAACACTAAAGTGAATAAATAAATAAACAAATAAATAAAACCTAAATAAGGACTAAAGCTTCGAAACCCAAATTTTAAAGATGAAATCTTGAGCCCCCTTTTTCCGCCATCTCGTATCAGTTCCCCTCCGAATTTAAAAGCTCTCCAAATGGAGGGGAAAATCAAAAACATTTTTACTCTACAGTTCAGATTGATATTGAATAGGAACTGCAATAAAATGCGCGTAATCAAGGGCGTGGCCTGTCATTCGATAGACGTTGCTCCGATAATGGGCAAGCCATTTGGCTAAGTGCTTACAAGATCACTGCACGAAAAAGTGCAAAAATTAATTCCCACATTTATTTATATAATAAAAAAAACCTACGAATACAAAGGTAGAACTAACGATATGCAGAAACGTTCATTGTTAACAAAGACAAAGAAATTTACATTGTTGACGTATGTCATAAATAAGTATACAGGGTGTCCCGTAAGTCCGGTCTCATAAGAAAATTAATTTTAAATTAATTTTACGAGAGTAATAATTAGAACTAAAACAAATGTTCAAATTGATGGCATGTTTTGGAACCTTTTTTTTTGTTGCGGGTAGAATAACACGCATTGGCTAATGTGGAAGCGAGTTACACTGGTAAGGAAAAGGCCTCCGGAGGCCTTTTCCTCAGGAGTGTACCTAAGTTATTAAACCTGCAACAAAAAAAAAAAAGTCCCAAAATCAGACATGAACTCGAACATTTGATTTAGTTCTTAATGTATTATTTTTATAAATTTAATTTAAAATAAATTTTCCTATGAGACCGGACTTATGGGACACCCTGTATATTAATCTGGTTGGGAGACGATGTCGAGGTTAAACAGAGAGAAAAAATGAAATAATACTTCAATTTATTTATTTCTGAAAGGCATTACTGACGTTACGCGAGAGACTGACTCAACTTTAATTCAAATTGGAGAGTCGGTCCATGTTTTTTCCTTAAAAATTCATATTTCTTTCTTTGATTCGAGAAAAGAAACGTCGTATAAATGTTACAGTCAATATGTGAAACCAGTCATTTTACGTAATGCCTAAAAATTTCAGGCATTTAGGGTAATTCGATTAAGCGATTAATGACTTCGTGAAGGTTAAGTTAGGTTAGATTAGGGTGGTTAGGTTAATAATGCGTACTACCTACGTTTAAGGGTCACAGGTATTACGCGAAATGCCTGAAATTTTTAGGCATTACGTGAAATGACTGTTTCACGCATTGACTGTAACATAATACAGTACGTATATATATATACAGGGTGTTCGAAAATTACATGATAAACTTTTTTTATGTCTGTCGATCAGTAGTTGGACGTTGTGAACAATGTGTTCAAATTGAAGGAAGACATTTTGAACATCTCAAATAAACAATTATTGTTGCTTTTCTTATTGTTGCTGTATTTGAAATAAAATTGTTAAATATCGCATAATATTTGTTTAGATATTGTGTTCATATAAAGTTTACTTGGTAATTTTAGAACACCCTGTATATATATATATATATTTAAACACAGACCGTGCATGGAACAAGGAACTCTTCTGGGAAAATTAAATCCACTATAGTCCGAATAAGTAATGGTAAATGACAAATACCATAGTTTTTTTCCTTTTTCATGATTTTAGCCCGACGTGGGCAACGGGTCTCTCGCAAAGAGATCCCATAAATATAGCTTCCCTCACCAGCTATCTGCAAAGCAGACAGGATCCAGCTTTGGGACGTGGATCTAGGGTTTAAAGCAAACCTAGATCCCTACACTCAGAACCTCTATATAAGTAAAAGACTCGTTGCATTCACGTCGTGTTGAATAAATCAAAGAAAAAGGGGGTAACTATTGTATTTTTAGCCAAAAAAAACCAAAACTTAAACCTCAACCGGGACATTGAGCGTCCACTTTTCAAGGCACGAAACACGTCCGTTTAGTATACACAACTCAGAATGGTTCCCTGAGAACATTATATGTTAAACACAGACCGTGCATGGAACAAGGAACTCTTCTGGGAAAATTAAATCCACTATAGTCCGAATAAGTAATGGTAAATGACAAATACCATAGTTTTTTTTCCTTTTTCATGATTTTAGCCCGACGTGGGCAACGGGTCTCTCGCAAAGAGATCCCATAAATATAGCTTCCCTCACCAGCTATCTGCAAAGCAGACAGGATCCAGCTTTGGGACGTGGATCTAGGGTTTAAAGCAAACCTAGATCCCTACACTCAGAACCTCTATATAAGTAAAAGACTCGTTGCATTCACGTCGTGTTGAATAAATCAAAGAAAAAGGGGGTAACTATTGTATTTTTAGCCAAAAAAACCAAAACTTAAACCTCAACCGGGACATTGAGCGTCCACTTTTCAAGGCACGAAACACGTCCGTTTAGTATACACAAACTCAGAATGGTTCCCTGAGAACATTATATGTTAAACACAGACCGTGCATGGAACAAGGAACTCTTCTGGGAAAATTAAATCCACTATAGTCCGAATAAGTAATGGTAAATGACAAATACCATAGTTTTTTTCCTTTTTCATGATTTTAGCCCGACGTGGGCAACGGGTCTCTCGCAAAGAGATCCCATAAATATAGCTTCCCTCACCAGCTATCTGCAAAGCAGACAGGATCCAGCTTTGGGACGTGGATCTAGGGTTTAAAGCAAACCTAGATCCCTACACTCAGAACCTCTATATAAGTAAAAGACTCGTTGCATTCACGTCGTGTTGAATAAATCAAAGAAAAAGGGGGTAACTATTGTATTTTTAGCCAAAAAAACCAAAACTTAAACCTCAACCGGGACATTGAGCGTCCACTTTTCAAGGCACGAAACACGTCCGTTTAGTAAACCCTAGATCCACGTCCCAAAGCTGGATCCTGTCTGCTTTGCAGATAGCTGGTGAGGGAAGCTATATTTATGGGATCTCTTTGCGAGAGACCCGTTGCCCACGTCGGGCTAAAATCATGAAAAAGGAAAAAAACTATGGTATTTGTCATTTACCATTACTTATTCGGACTATAGTGGATTTAATTTTCCCAGAAGAGTTCCTTGTTCCATGCACGGTCTGTGTTTAACATATAATGTTCTCAGGGAACCATTCTGAGTTTGTGTATACTAAACGGACGTGTTTCGTGCCTTGAAAAGTGGACGCTCAATGTCCCGGTTGAGGTTTAAGTTTTGGTTTTTTTGGCTAAAAATACAATAGTTACCCCCTTTTTCTTTGATTTATTCAACACGACGTGAATGCAACGAGTCTTTTACTTATATAGAGGTTCTGAGTGTAGGGATCTAGGTTTGCTTTAAACCCTAGATCCACGTCCCAAAGCTGGATCCTGTCTGCTTTGCAGATAGCTGGTGAGGGAAGCTATATTTATGGGATCTCTTTGCGAAAGACCCGTTGCCCACGTCGGGCTAAAATCATGAAAAGGAAAAAAAACTATGGTATTTGTCATTTACCATTACTTATTCGGACTATAGTGGATTTAATTTTCCCAGAAGAGTTCCTTGTTCCATGCACGGTCTGTGTTTAACATATAATGTTCTCAGGGAACCATTCTGAGTTTGTATATATATATATATATATATATTATATATATATATATATATATATATATGGCGCCCCCCAAAAAGTCTCTACCGAATGGAAATCACATTAATTAATTACATAACATTAAACGTGCTTCGAAGTAAATTGGAAATATTTTCAACATTTATCACAATGGTTCCATAAATAAATGTATTTTCCATCGGGTTACGAGTTTCAATGTATTTTCAACTGGGTACTGACTTTTCCGACATCAAATATATATATTATTATATATATATATATATATATATATATATATATATATATATATATACAGGGCGTCCCAAAAAAATGTATACACACTTTAACAGCTGATAGCTCAATTGATCTTTCTTTCTTTCCAAGTTAAACCCATTAGAATTAATAATGGCAGTCAGACTAAGCTTTGAACAAAGGAAATTCATTCTAAAATGCTACTGGAAGTGTGAAAACGCAGTTGAAGTGCAAAGACAGTTTAGGAGGGAGTTTCAAACAGATCCACCAACGCGACTTACCATCACTCGAATTAGAGATAAGTTTGAAGCCGATGGAACTGTTCAGAATGTCCACAAGAAGCGTTCCGGAAGACCACGGACATCGACAAGCCTCACAAAGCAGCAAGAAAGAGTACTGGAAACGTATCACCAAAGTCCAAGAAAATCTGTGCGGCAAGCGAGTCGTGAGGTAGGAATTTCAGAATCGTCTGTCCAACGCATTTTGAAGCGCTGTCAATGGAAAAGTTACATTCCAAGATTAGTCCATGCTATTAATGAAGATGATCCGGACCGAAGAGTGGAGTATTGCGAGTGGTACTTGGCACGATGTGGATGTGGATTGGACGAAGGGGTTTCGTAGAATACCCTCCGCGTTCACCAGACCTCACACCACTAGACTTTTTTTATGGGGATACTTAAAAGACAAAGTCTACGCTATAAAACCTGCAACAGTCGCTGAATTGAGAGCAGCCATTCAACGAGAATGCACACAAATACCAAACGAAATGTTTCGTGATGTTTGCGATTCCATTGCTTCGCGTTATCAGCAGTGCCTGGACCAGAACGGACGTCAGTTTGAAAACAGGCGTTGACAAAACAATTAAATAATGTCTGTAGATTCTAATACATTTTGAAAATGAAATGTATTTTAATAAACACTGCCTTTATAATTATTTAAAGTGTGTATACATTTTTTTGGGACGCCCTGTATATATATATATATATATATATATTATATATTATATATATATATATATATATATATATATATATATATACTGTATATATAGGGTGGCGCAAAAGTCAGGAACCATAGGCACATTTTAATAATTTGTGTTTTAATATGCGTTTTGTTCTTTTCAGATTTGTTTTTGAACCATGGCACAGAAATTGACAGTAGATGAACGGGTGGAGATAGTTTTAATGTGTGCAAGACGTGGTAACACACACCGATCAGTTGCTACTGCTTTTAATAACAAACACCCTGAAGGCCGCCAGTTGTTCAGGCATCAGTTGGAAAACTGTTCACTCGCTTCAAAGAAACGGGAAGTGTTCATGATTGGCCGCGTAGTGGCCGGCCAAAAAGTTCAACCGATGCAGCAACCTCGAAAACAGCCCGCGTAAGTCCTTAGGAAAGTTATCCCAGGAAACGGGTGTCTCCAGAAGATCCATTCAACGAATTCTTACGACAAATCGTTTCCACCCCTACAAAGTCCAACTCGTTCAGGAACTGCACGGTGACGACACAGGCCGTCGTGTAGAGTTCTGCCAGTGGTTTCTACAACATCGACAGCTTCAACGAAGGATCATGTTCAGCGACGAAGCGATATTTCACCTCAGCGATCGTGTCAATAGGCATAATGCACGCTATTGGGGGAAGGACATGTGCAATTCGATCCACGAATTATGGTGTGGGCTGTGCTCTTGGGGGGATCGGTTAATTGGTCCATACTTTTTTGATGGCAATGTAACAGGTGAAACATATCTGCATATGCTGCAAACATTTCTAATGCCCATACTGGACGACATTCCATTGGCAGAATGGGCGATGTAGTTTCAGCAGGATGGTGCACCACCACATTTCACAACCATCGCAACCATCGTGTGTGTGTGTGTGTGTGGTGTGTGTGTGTGTGTGTGTGTGTGTGTGTGTGAGTGCAAGTGATCGGACGGCGAGGGCCCGTCGAATGGCCACCTAGGTCTCCAGACCTCACGCCTCTTGACTTTTTCTTGTGGGTCCAACTCAAGTCGGTAGTCTATGTTGATCGACCCAGAACTATACGTTCTCTAAAGGATAAAATCACATGTGAGTGTGCCAAAATCAGTACCAATGTGTTAAAGAATGTTCAAACATTATGTATTCAACGCGTCAGAAAGTGTCTCCAAATGGAAGGCCACCAATTCGAACATTTATTATAATTTAATAAAATGTACCTATGGTTCCTGACTTTTGCGCCACCCTGTATATATATATATATATATATATTATATATATATATATATATATATATATATATATATATTATTTCATTGCACATTTTTAACTTTCCAATACACAGATAAAATGAAAAGAGCTTTATGGTAGAAAATATGAGCAATAAATCTTTCTCTGGAGTTCGGAAAACATGCAACTTTTTGTTTAAAAACACACACACACACACACACACACACACACACACAATAAATAAGTAAATAAAAAAATTGGTTGGTAGATAAATGGGTACCCTAGGTAGCCTAGTAGTTTAGACGCTAGGCTGCTGGTGGGGCGTGGTTCGGATTCCACGTTAAACTGTAGGTCTAAGGTGGAGTGAAAAGCTTGACCTTTGTCAGAATGAACAATTCGGGAGGAAGCAAACCAAAAGTTACCAAAGGTATATATCATACAACTGAGAATAGTCAACCTGATGTAACTTTTGTGTAATACGTGTATTTGCGTAAGGATATTGATAGGTTAGAAAGGGTTCAGCGTCGTGCCACGAAACTAATTCCGTCATTGCGCAACAAGCCTTATGAAGATAGGATTAAAGAGTTAGACTTGCATTCACTGGAAACTAGGAGATTAAGGGGGGAGCTTATTGAAGTTTCCAAAATCGTTAATAAAATCGATAACGTAAATTTTGACAAACTGTTCACTTTCGATAATAGCAATACTTGTAATAACGGATTTAAGTTGCGTTTAGATAGGCATTTTAGAAATATTAACGTTGTTTAAAATAAAAAAACAATTAACAACAGGAGCTCTGGGGGTGGTGGTCGAGGATGAGTCTGTTGACGATAATACCAGCTTGTGACATGCCAACGTATGATGCCGGCAATGAAATTATTATTAAAAAAAAATAGACTAACACGAACGTAGATGTAGCTCGTAGCGTAAACTATCCCACTTTTTGTTTTACTTTACCTACTTTTTTTTTCTTATCCTCTCCTTACTTGCATGTCTATAACTCTCTTTACTCGCATGTCTGTAACTCTCTTTACTTGCATGTCTGTAGTTTGCATGGTATGACAGTGAGTTAAGACTGTTTGCATGGTTTGTAAGCGTTCTTATTTTACTTCTTTTCATCTTTCACCCCTTTCCTATTCTCTTCGACTATTTTTCCGACTTGTCGGCAGTGGCCGGCGGATGATGATGGGGAGTCTTTCTTTCTCTTTTTCTGAATGAATTTTAACTCAAGAATGATAGATTTTGCTACTTACTTAACCCTTTATTCCCCTTTTAACCCCCTCCTCTTTCCTTTCTCTCGGGCTAACCTTAGAGTGGATCTTAGGGTCTTTGTTAGCCTTAGCTTCTGTAGATCTGTAGCATACACAAACTGCATGGAACAAAGAACCCTTCTAGAATATTAAATCCAATGTAGTCCGAATAAGTAATAATAAATGACAAATACTAAAGATTTTCTTTTTCATGATGGAAGCTCAACGTGGGCAACGGCTCACTAGCTAAGAGGCCCCAAAATATAGCTTCCCTCTCCAGCCCCACTTTGGAACGGGGTCTAGGGCAGTGGTCCGCAACCTTTTTCTCACTTGTGGACCCATAGAAGAACATGGATTATTTTTGAGGACCTCTTAGCGAAAGTAATTTGTATATTCTAATTTTGAGTGAATTACAATATACCCATTTTCTTCTACGAACCCCTGAAACTCATTCGCGGACTCCAGGTTGCGGACCACTGGTCTAGGGTTTAAAGCTAACCTAGACAACTACTGTACATTCAGAGGGTGACTTGTTCTATGCAGAGTCTGTGTATTACACACACACATACAGTATATACTTTTGTGTGTGTGTGTGTGTGTGTGTGTGTGTGTGTGTGTGTGTGTGTGTGTGTGTGTGTGTGTGTGTGACCATGGAATCATAGCATAAACTGAAATATATATGGGAATAGCAGGAAAAGGTATGAAAATGGATATATAATATTATTAATGAGCGGCAGCAAGTCGTTATAGTCCAAGGAATATCTTTATCAGAGTCAGAGTTCGGGAGCTCAGTACCACAAACAACAGTATTAGCTCAATTAATATTCATATCATGCCAATTGATATAAATATATCCAAAGGAATACAAATACAAAGGACACCAAACGGCAAGAGACCGGCTGGTCCCTACGAGAAGGAAGGTTAAAAATATAAGAAAATTTAAAACAAAGCAAAGCAAAGAGGTTGAAAGGAAGGAAATAAATTTAAAGATAAAGTAAAAATTTTAAAGTACGGAGGAGGGAATCATACAGATGATGAAATTACCAATGATAGCCCAGTAACGTCCTTTGCTGATGACAAAAATTAGTAGAAAATTACGAAACTCAAATGATATAGAATCTTTACAAACAGACATGAACGCAATTTACAATTAATCTGAAGGCAACAATATGAAATTTAAAATTGACAAATTTCAACTATTACGATGTGGAAGCAGGGAGGACCTGAATTCCATGGAATACTATACCCCGAATGGACAGGAAATTTAGAGAAACTAAACTTTAGGTGCTGCAATGACTGATGACACGAAATTTGAAACACAAAATAAGATAGCAGTAAACAGACCAAAAAGAATAAATGGGTAGATACCAGGGATGGGGTCAAATATGTATTTGTATTTGTATTTACAAATACACAAAAATGGATATTTGAATTTGTATTTGTATTTGAGAATTTAAAAAGCTGCATATTTGTATTTGAATTTGTATTTGAGCCTTTTATTTGCCGTATTTGCTTCAAATACAGTCAAATACACTAATGTAATATAACTGTGCATATAACTACAAATTGATATGAACAGTAAAAATCAAACATTGAGAAATATGAATTTATTTTCTTTAATTATGCAAAAGTGCAGAAATATCAAGAAGTGTGAAATAATTTTCTCTAATAAAAATAATAAACAAGAGGAATTTGTTACTTTTCTTGCCTTGGTGTGAAAATGAAGTCTACTTTGATAAGAGCCAAAGTATTGCAATGTTAAGTTTTATACAATAAGTACTATACCAGTATTGTCTTACTTGAGGGGTAGCCGAAGTCAAGTAAATATTATCCGTTTATATTTAGGATGAAATTGGTACGAAATTTGCAAATACAGTAAAAATTGTATTTGCATTTTATTTGTATTTGAAGCTTCATATTTGTATTTATATTTGTATTTGGGGATTTATAAATTCGAATATTTGTATCTGTATTTGAATTTGGCCGTAAAAAAATAGTGTATTTGTATCTATATTTGTATTTGGGCAATTGTATTTGACCCCATCCCTGGTAGATACTGAGAACCTTTAAAAGAAGGGACAGGAATATAATGATTTCTCTGTTGAAAACACTGTTCATACCCAGGTTGAATAGTGCTCAGTCTTGACATCCACATATGAAAAAGAAGACGTTTGTCAACTAGAAACGATTCAGATAAGTTTCACAGACAAATTCAACGGATGCAAAGAACTAAATTACTTGGAAAGGTTACGCGAATTAAATTTATATTCCATGGAAAGAAGAAAAGAGAACACCGTTATTTACACAGGGAAAATAATGAAGAAACTAGTCCCTAGTTTCACTTCGAACCGTACAACTATTCAAACAACAGTGGAAAGTAGGAAAGAAAAAATGTGTCGTGTTCCGAAACTAAAAGTTTAAGAACAGGTGTCTCAGTTGATCCCTCTACTGTACGAAGGAAGCTTAACTCAGTAGGTCTTAAAGAACGTGTTGCAGAAAAAAGCCACTTTTAAGGAATGGACATAAAGAGAAGAGAAGAAAATATGCTTTGGAACGCAAGTATTAAACATCTGAGACCTACTGAGTTAAGCTTCCTTCGTACAGTAGAGGGATCAACTGAGACACCTGTTGTTTTTTTCGAGATCTGCTGCGAGTGAAGTGCTGGATTTACTTCTGTCTCGAAGGGAAGTAATATCTCTTCTCCTTTCCAGTGAATATAAGTTTAGTTCGCGTAACTTTTCCCAGTAATTTAGTTCTTTGTACCCCTTAATCTTGGCTGTGAAGCTTCTCTGAATCCCTTCCAGCTGTCTAATGTCTTCTTTTTTATATGGGGATGTTAGGACCGAGCAGTATTCTAATTTGGGTATGATCAGTGTTTTCAGTAGAGGAATCATTACAAGGGGTGGATTCAGGTTGCACGAGGCCCGCGGCACATTCGTAACCAGGGCCCCTTGCCTCGGTTACGAACATGGGCGTCGTGGTTAGGAAAAATGAAAATGTAGGTCGGCCATTAGTGAAGAAGTGAAAATTCCATTAAAAAATCGCAAAATTGCCAAAAAAAAATGACAAAAATGACGAATTGCAATTAAAGATCAGTGATTACGGGTTTAGCTCGGGCGAACGTCAATAATCTGCAGCGCAATCGCAACAACGGCCTGCAGCGAGACACTGTATCGTGACGTGTGCAGTGTTGCTTGTGCGCGTGGGTGTGCTGCGATATGCATTCGCATCGCGGGGACCCGAAAGCAGGGGCCCTATGTCGCTTTTGCCATATGGTTTCCGGCCCTGATCATTACATTCCTATCCCTTCGTTAAAGGTTTCATATGCGCCCGTTACTCTCTTTGCTCTGTTTACTGCTATCTTATTTTCTGTTTCAATTTTCGCATCATCATCATTACAATCCCTAACTTTTGCTCTAGAATTTCTCTGATTTCCTGTCCATTTTGGGTATAATCTTCCGTGGATTTTCCATATTGTTGTCTTCCGTCCACTTGGAGTTCTGTTATGTCGGTTTTGTAGAGATCCTATATCTTCTAGTTTCTTATATTTCTACTGATCTTTGTGTCATCGCAAAGGTGTTACTGTGCTGTCTCTGGTAACGTCCTCATCTATGTCTTGTATCATGATTATGAAGTAGTAGAGCTAATACTGTTCTTGTGTACTGAGCTAAGGACCTCTGATTCTGATGAGATACTCTTGTACTGTAACGACTTGCCGCCGCTCACTAAGGAAATTATATATCCATTCCTACTTTTCGTTATTGTCTTATTTCAGTTTATGCTTATGGTCCCATGGTCACAGTGGTCGACGCTTTGGCAAGTCTGTGTATATTACATCATAGTTTTCATTACTTTCAAGTGCATCAATAATGTTGTTGTAGTGTTCCATTAGTTGTGATAGGCATGATCTGCCTGACCGAAACCCATGTTGGTTAGCACTGAATTTTTTCCGAGTTTCCAAAAAGTCATAGATTTTCTGTCTAACTATTCTTTCAAATATTTTAGTGAGATGAGATGTAAGCGACACTGGCCTATAGTTTTTGGCTTCGGATGGATCACCTCCTTTATATATTGGGGCTATGTTCGCGCTCTTCAGGATGCCCGGTATTTCTCCCGTGTCTAGTGATCGTCTCCATATCCAATATAGGGGCTCAGCGATTGCATTCTTGCAGTTTTTGATCAGTGTGGCATTCCATTTGTCCGGTCCTGCCGCTGAGTGTGCTTTTAGTTTCCCTATAGCTTGTGTAATATCATCTGTCGTAAAGTCGAAGTCCGTTATACTTTCCCCTTGTAGTTCTTCTTCAAAGAACGCGTTTCTATCGCATATGAGTTTGTCAGTTTTTGGGATACTGAAAGATGATTCGTGCTGAGCTCTTAATATTTGAGATACTTCTGTTAGATCATCAGATAAAGCACTGTTCTCGTTTTTCAAAGGTCCGATAGTCGCATGGTTTTTCGACTTTCTTTTTGCAAAATTATAGAAGCACATTGAGTTAACCTTTATCGCTTCTATAGCGTCGTCGTCTTCTTTTTCTGTATGCTTCTCAGTTCCTCTATGACGTCATCGATACTCTGCAGTTTATCATTTAATATTTTTCTGATGTTGTTATCTTTACAGTTACTTAATTTTGCAGTCACTCTTTTTCTCTTTCGGAACAATGACCTCTTTTGTCTCTCGAACCTGCTTCTCTTTCGTCTATGCTGTATTTTTGGGACACGTCTTCCCATAATTTCTAACGTCTTCTCCTTTAAAGTCATTAGCATCTCTTCCGTTGTCTTGGCCTCGAAAATGATTTTCCAATCTATTACTTCCATGCTGGATGCAACATCTTCCCAGTTTATAGCTTTGGAGTGAATATTAAAAATTTCGAATTTTCTTCTTTCTGTTGTTCGTGTTCTTTCATTTCCTATTGCTTTTATATTGGTTGTTATTTTAATGATGTTTTGGTCCGATATTATAGTTGGAGATATTTCTACATTATCAATTGGTGAATACCAAATCTTGGCAGTTGTTTTTGCTTCTGTATTCTGTTATTTCTTGCGTTAACATAAATTCATCGGCTAGCCTGCAGTGCTCTTCAACCTGGGCGGTACCGCCCACTAGTGGCTCAAGGATCTCATTAATCTAAAGGTAATTGTAATTAATTTTATTGTTTTATGCAGGGTATATAACTTTTAGTTTGAGTTTTTGCATTTTTAATTTTGGTGGGCGATACGGAGATTCAAAAGTTACAAAAGTGGGCGGTAAGCATAAAAAGGTTGAAGAGCACTGGGCTAGAGTTAGTAGCATTTTTACCTGCTCCTGGTCTTCCCATGTGCTCCCTTTGTCCTGGTGTATACTGTATATATAGGGTGTCCCAAAAAAACTATATACTCTTTATAGCATCATATATTTTATAATTTCAAAAAAAAAAACATATATTGTTATAGCAATTGCCAATGAAAGGTAAATTAGTAATCTAATTGATCAAAATGTTATAGCGAGTTGTTTGCATATAAAATTTAATTAACTACGCCAAGTGCTCAAAATGTTCTCCGGCGGCATGAATGCACTTTTGAATGCGTCGACTAACTGATTCGCAGACATGGACTAATGTGGATGCTGTGATGGTCCCGCATTTTTCCCTAATTGCATCCTTAAGGTGTGGATAAACATGTTAATTTACCAGGATTAACAGCATGGTGTGGTTTATCATCCAGGGGTTGGGTTGGACCATTTTTCTTTAATGGGACAGTTACCGGTGCCGCATATCTCGACATGCTGCGGACAGAAATTATACCTGCAGTTCGGAAGTTGTTTGGAAACGACGACTTTTATTTTCAACAAGATGGAGCCCCCCCCCTCATTATCATTGTGATGTCAGAAGGTACCTCGATGAAACGTTGCCTAACCGTTGGATAGGACGAAGAGGAAGCGTTGAGTATCCTCCACGTTCACCGGACTTGACTCCACTTGATTTTTACTTGTGGGGCTACCTGAAGGATGCAGTTTATGGTACAAGACCCGCAACACTCGAACACCTTAAGGATGCAATTAGGGAAAAGTGCGGGACCATCACAGCATCCACATAGTCCATGTCTGCGAATCAGTTAGTCGACGCATTCAAAAGTGCATTCATGCCGCCGGAGAACATTTTGAGCACTTGGCGTAGTTAATTAAATTTTATATGCAAACAACTCGCTATAACATTTTGATCACTTAGATTACTAATTTACCTTTCATTGGCAATTGCTATAACAATATATTGTTTGGTTTTCTTTAAAATTATAAAATATATGATGCTATAAAGAGTATATAGTTTTTTTGGGACACCCTGTATATATATTTTTTCCTATCCTTTTAGATTTCATGAATGGGAAATTAAAATCACCACAGAGAAAAATATTTTGGGTTGGAGAGTGTAGATCTTTTACCCAGTTTCTCACCTCTGTAATGGAATCTGAAAATTTTGAAGTTGGCATGTTTGGGGGTCTGTACATTACAATTAGTACCATATTAATTTTTCAGCTTTTGCTGCTTACACATTCTACGTAGCTGTTTGAGGTACTTATAGTCATTTCTGCCATATGCCTTTCGCGTGTGTAAATAGCACATCCTCCTTTACGTCTCACTGTTATGTCGGCTCGGAGGATGTTATAGTTGTCAATTTGTATTTCTTCTTTGTCAACACAGGATTCACAGGTTTCACAGTTCGCCTGGCAGTCCTTTAGACGAGTTTCCGTGAGGCATACAAAGTTTGCTCCAGCTTCTTGCACGAGTCCTTTCAGGTATAAAACTTTGTCCGGGGAATGATTTGATTTAAGGCCCTGAATATTGGTTAGGATTATTTTTATTTTTTCTCTATCGTTTTCGCATACAGGTGCTTCAGATTCGTTTTCCAATGGTGATGCCGGTTTCGTTGCTTGTGGTCCTCTGAGAATTTGCCTCCTTTTATCTTTGTCGTACATGTTGTCCCGATAACGCATGAAGTGTCTTTGTGCGTGCCTCCTGTCTGGCTCTCGGATTCCTATATTTGGTCAGCTGACTTTGTATTTGCTGGATAGTATTTAGCAGCTGAATTGTGTTGACTATGTCTAAAAAATTGGTAACCCTTCTTTGATGTTCGTTTTTCCTGTTCACCCGTTGCGTTCCTTTGGGGGTGGTGGTAACGGTATTTTTGTCCGTATTTGCACCTCCCATATCTTGCATAGGTGTTGCAAACCGTAAGATGGTGGAACTTGCACTTCTCATCAAATTTGCAATATCCACTTGTGTAATGTGTGTTGCATAATGTGGGATGTGCATAGATGCATTGCCCATCCCGATATCTGCAGTTCCCTTTTCCGTAGTATTTACATACGGTATTTTCTACACTTCTAATTCGTGTTTTCTTATTATTTTCAAAGTTCTTAATTTTGGTATCATTATTTTTCTTTGGCTGATTATTTCCTACGTTTTTAGTTATCTTTTTATCATTTCGCTCGTTGCGCAATTTTTATTTTTTTCTTTCATCATGACTTCATTCCGTATTATATTGTTATTTGTAATTATACTGTTATTCGTTATTTCGTCCTCTCTCTCATCCACCCGATTTTTCGTTGGGACATTTCCAGACTCTTGTGTCCCCATTATTTCATTCTTTTTTGTAGCACTCGAATCTGCTATTTCCATTTCTTTAAATACCGCGAAGGAGTTTACCGTCTGTGTGCATGCGCCACACAGAAATTTGATCCCCACGATCTGTTTCGCATTCGAGACAAGAGTTATTTCCCTATCATCCCAATTCATGCAGATAAAGTCTTGCAGTTTTTGATAGAAATCGCATTGTATTGCAGCTTTTTCAGTTGTTTCCAGATTACACAAATTGCAGATTAAGTGAGAATTTGGATCCATGGCTATGCTATTCATTAATTAGCGTAAAAAGAAATACCCACACAAATTCTCTATTTATTATATATATATATATATATATATATATATATATATATATATATATATATATATATATGTGAAAATGAAAATGTTTATTGGCAGACTAAAGTCCATATGACAAATATTAATAATACAATGACAGTTCACATACTAAGGATAGAAATATATACCAGTAATATCTAAGTTAAGCGGACCTATATATATATATATATATATATATATATATTATATATATAATGTCAAATTTGTGTTTAAGTGGTGATAAGTTACGTAGGCACAAAAGTATCTTAATTCATTGAAAAGAGGGTTGCCCTTTTTTTTTTTTTCTTTTTTTTTTGTGCATTTCGCATGACTGTACCTAAAAATAATAAAAAAAAATAGAGAATGTTGAAATTACTTTGTTTAGTCGTTTAGTTTTCACTAAATTTCTATAAATAAGGTTTTATACCCAATCACTTCGATCGTCTTCGAATGAACGAAGAACTTACACTATATTACATGAAACCACATCCTTTCCCATTCCATTTCGCCTCACTTCATTTTCTCTTTTAATTTTCAAATAAATTTTAACTCAATACTTTGCAATTTCTATATATATGCTTACACGCAATGTGTGTGGGAGGGGGGGGGGGCGAACTTGTATAATTAAAAAAACCGCTTGGGTAGCCCAGTGGATAAGACGGGGCTGGGTTGCTGATCGGAAGGTCGTGGAATCGAATCCGGGATAAGACTTTGTAATTTCAGATTTCCTTGGCTGGTTGTAGTTTGGATTCCACGTTGAGCTGGAGGTCCGATGTGGAGTGAAAACCTTACCTTCGTCAGAATGAACAATTCGGGCGGAAACAAAACCAGGGTTTAAATAAATAAATATATATATATTAATGATGTAATAATATTAATAATGGTGATTGATAATAATAATATTATTATTAATAATAAAGATAATAATAATAATGATGATGATAATGATGATAACGGTTATTTAATAACATGAATAGTGGTGGGGAAAAACTCGATATTTGCAGGAATGAGGAAGAAAAAACTAAACTGGATTATAAAAAGGTACTTTGGAGAAATATTAAAATCGTAACTAAAAAATAATAAAAAAAATAAACTATTAAAAGCGTTTCTCAATTTTATTCTCAGAGTTTTTTTTGGTTTCTTCTGGAAGGTTATTCTACCTAACGACGTAATCATCTTTAAATTCTATTCTAATAACTGGAAGCATACCTAATTTTAGTGTGCAGTGATAACCAATTTGCGCAGTAACAATTTCAATTTGTGCAGTGATAAATTGAAAATCTGTGCAGTGATAAATTAGGTTCTATATCGGATATAGAATCTAATTTATCACTGCACAAATGGAAATTATTACTGCGCAAATTGGTTATTACTACACACTAAAATTAGGTATGACTGGAAGTGTCTGTAATATTAGGTCATCCCATAAGTAATGCGGCATTTTTAAATTTTTTTTTTTTCCATTTTTATCATTATCCGTAAAATAATGATAAAATGGAAAAAAAAAAATTAAAAAATGCCGCATTACTTATGGGATGACCTAATACAAACTAACGAAAATTGCAATAAACTAAATAGGATATGGATGTTCTCTGGACTAGACTAACACAAAGCGTCGTTGCTTTCAGTCGTGGTGAACCACATACGAAGGTTTTGTCAATACTTTGATTCCCCATTTGCTTGGCAATGCTGCTGCGAGCTGCTCGTACCCTGAAATTGGCGTATGGAATGGCTCTATGTAAAAAGATGTTTAACTCTTCATACTTCCACTTAAACTATGAATGCATCGATGATTTTATATATATATATTATATATGATACACACAGACCGTGCATGGAACAAGGAACTCTTCTGGGATAATTAAATCCACTATAGTCCGAATAAGTAATGGTAAATGATAAATACCATAGTTTTTCTTTTTCATGTGCTAGCCCGACGTGGGCACGGTCACTCGCAAAGATATATATATATATATATATATATATATATATATGATATATATATATATATATATATTTCAACTGCAAAGAACACGCAGTATAAATAACGTAAAGAACGACGCTTGTATAGGAGAACATTCCGCGCAAGATGAGAAGAGAGAACGAATAAATGAAAAAATGAGGTAACCACCCGGGAATCGAACCCGGGATCTTCCGATTGCCGGTCAGATATGATAACCACTATATCATGGTCCTCAGTCGATCAGAAGTCGTAATTCCTCTACATACGCGCAGAAACCAATGCCCCGTTATTTATACTGCGTGTTCTTTGCAGTTGAAATGTATATATAGATACAGCATGCGGAAGGTGCCCCCTCGGGGCATTGGTTTCTGCGCGTATGTAGAGGAATTACGACTTCTGATCGACTGAGGACCATGGTGTAGTGGTTATCATATCTGACCGGCAATCGGAAGATCCCGGGTTCGATTCCCGGGTGGTCACCTCATTTTTTCATTTATTCGTTCTCTCTTTTCATCTTGCGCGGAATGTTCTCCTATACAAGCGTCGTTCTTTACGATATATATATATATATACACACACAATATCAGAAAGATGAAATATTGAGGTGTGTGGTTATAATAACTTATAATTATAGTGTGGTTATAGTAACTTATAGTTATAGTGTGTGGTTATAATAACTTAGAAGTATATATATTCATATATTTGGGAAAATAATTTGCATAAAGCATTTATTGAAACATTTTTTGGGCACCATATACAGACGTTTTGTAGCAAAAATAATTAATAATAATAAACCCCCATAACGCCATTTTAAACATATAATAATTATACATTAAAAAGGTGTACATTTTAATAACTAAATAAAAAAAAACCTTTTTAATATAAATTTTAAATTCCATCTCAGACCTTCCTCGAGGCAAACGATTAACAAACACGTTTTTTCACTGAACATCGTTTGTCGGAAAGTGTGCGCGTACTGCGTATGCGTCACAACGACGCCAATTTGAACCCTGTTTTTTTTTTAATGAACTTAGTACCAAAGTGGTGATGGCATTAAAATAAGAAACGGTAAATTATCTTGTAAAAAAATAGTGATCACATCATACATACGTCTATACCCCGAGTTAATGAGACAGGGTACATTCCACCGCACACATTGACAGGAGGTAGATCGAATTTCGTCGTAATTTTAATTGTTAAAAGTGAACTTAATAAACATGAATCTTCCTTTTTATTCCCGAAGAAACGTCGGCATTCCGTTCAGAAATCCTTTCTCGTAAAAATCTATCGCGACCGCGGTAGTAAAAATGGCCGCATTCTGGTAACATACTGAGCTGCAATATTTGTCTTCTCTGTTTTATGGAGTTCGGTACACGTAACAGTTACGTCTGTGTATAGTTCTTATTTGTCTTCACGCAGCGATCCGCGGCTGAAGGAAGTCTCTTATAACAAATTACTTCTAGCTCTCTATTAAAAATCAGAATTAAATGGCTATTCTTCTCGTAAATCATTTCATTAAAGCTCGGGCGAATTTCACTTTATTTAATATACGTAGAAATGTTATTGGATTTCAGTTTAAATGGCGATAAGCGCCTTTCTATATATATACGACCTCCATTTATAGCTGACTGTTGGCAGCCAACATCGTAATGGATCTTTTATTGATTAAAGTAGAGGTTTTAAATTTATCCTAGCTGCAACAATCCCATGCTGGTTTTGATAAGGACGGACGTATACTATGTACTACACACACACACACACACACACACAACGTAATCAAAGGGTTCAAAGGTAGGCGCGTGCCTTCGTGTTAAACAATATTATATTTTTTTGGTGGATATAGAACAATATTACACAACCATCCAACTACAAAAACGTAAAAGGAAGCCTGTTAATTATTTTAACATTATAAAATCATAATATTTCTTCTCATATTCTTAAACTCTTTAAAGATTCTAATACTGATATTTACTGTTTATTCTTAAATATTCTCACAGTAATTTAGTTGAGTACAAAATTCAGTAATTATGTTAATTGCTTACACAGCACTGAAGTCACTTTATCTTTAATTACGAGTAAACATAATTACCTTCGGGGAATGTTTACTTTAATTTTTTACGTACACAAAACTACTCAAAGTTCTTATTTACATTTACCTTTGATAACTTTGGTCTTGCCGTTATTATTTCGTTACTAAACTGCGTAACATCTCCGATTATTATCATTCCAAGGCATTACCCTGTACTATGTAATAATGGCGTATGACGTTAATTTCTATAGTGGTTTAAAAGAAACCGACGTAACATGAATGGATTTTTATTCTCAGAACACACTCTCCTACGGACGATTCAATTCAGATATATGTTAACAGTTGTTTGTTCATCACTGTGGCAAAGTTTAAAAATAAACAAATGAACTTAAAAAAAATAATATACAGGGTGTCCCATAAGTCCGGTCTCATAGGAAAATTTATTTTTAAATTAAATTTACGAAAGTAATACATTATAGCTAAAACAAATGTTCAAATTGATGTCTTGTTTTGGGACCCTTTTTTTTTGTTGCAGGAGGAATAACACAATTGGTAATATGAAAATGAGTTACACTCCTGATGAAAAGGCACTAAAGGCCTCCGCCTTTTCCTCAGGAGTGTAACTGACTTCCATATTAGCCATTGCGTGTTATTCTACTTGCAACAACAAAAGAAAAGGTCCCAAAGCAAAAGATCAATTTTAACATTTGTTTTAGTTCTGATGTATTATTACTTTTGTAAATTTAATTTAAAATAAATTTTCCTATGAGACCGAACTTATGGGACACCCTGTATATAAAATGAAATAAACATAAGAGTGAAGGAAATCGTATATCATTTACCGCACAATTTTCATCCATAATTCCACGAAGATAATAATTTCATACAAAATAAATCTCAACCATGCTCTATACCACATGCCCATCAAAATGCCCAACATTTTATTCTACCAAAATGCTCCATGAACTCTCTGCCACAGTCTTATAATTACTTACATGTTAAAAAAAAACAAAAAAAATCCTCTGTGCCAAACTATCAAATTGGGTATTTGATCCTGGGTATCGCATTTCAGAGGTTACGTTTTAAGTTTTCGGTCAACTTGTGGAGTGACAATCAAACTAAATACAAAATCGAACTTCAAAATTAACTTCATTTATTTTGTTTCTTTGTTAATTTAACATTGTATGCTAAAACATTGGTTAGATCAAATGTGTATATACTGTATTCAAATCTTAAAAGTCATCTGATCTAAACTATTTATTTGAGTTAAAAATCCACGTACAAAATTAAGCACCTTAACCTATATATATATATATATATATATTATAGGATAGAGAAATAGATAGGTAATAAAATAAATGTTTATAGGGCGTATAGGGAAGCTTCGCAACAAATTCATTTCCCTGAGACTAACCCGATAATCGTTTAATGCCGCACTAAAATTCCCCCTGGGAAGGATTTGTGTCCCACACGCGAAATACAATAAGGGGCATCCTTGTAATATTGAGCCAATAGAAATGCGCACACACACGCATTTCTCCATATATATATATATATAGTCTATATATATAAATTTATGGATTCACACACCACACAGATATTCATCAATATAATACAGTACATTTTTACATACATACATATATACAGTCCACCCCACGTGAAACTATTGATACCCTAAGTTTGTTAGGTATTTCTCGCATAGGCTTTTTTAGAAATGAGGCTCTTTACAAATAGATTACATATAATGTTATAATGTTATAATGTTTCAGACCAACAAAGACCCTAGGATCCACTCATGGCTGGTCTACCTAACTGTGGTTGTAGTTGTGTATTGTGCATGTCCTCCGTGGTGGCGGAGGGGACCTACAATTTTACGTGGGTTCCGAACCACAAAAACCTTAATTTTACTACCTTAAACTATACTCAATCTATCAACATATGCGTCTAATCTATTTTTAAACGTGTTTATAGACGTGCTACTAATTACTTCTATCGGCAGACTATTCCAGCTATTTATGCTATGCGTAAAAAAATTTTTGCCAACTGCTGTCTCGAACCTTCTACTTGTCAACTTACACCCGTTATTTCTAGTTCTATAATATTGTGATATTTCGAAAAAGCTATCTCTATTTATGTTATTGAACCCATTCATAATTTTAAAAACCTCAATTATATCAACCCTTAGCCTCCTAGTCTCCAGTGTAGTCAGTTTTAACTCCTTAAGGCTATTCTCGTAGGACTTCGACCTAAGCGACGGATTGACGGAATCATCTTAGTTGCTCGTCTTTGAACTCTTTCGATTTTATCTATATCTTTGTGCATATGCGGATTCCAAAAGTGGATCGCGTACTCCAAATAGGGTGTAACTAATGACTTATAAAGAGGAACAATAATATCGCGCGATTTGTACTCAAAATTCGTAGCTATAAAGCCTAGCACCTTCTTCGCCTTATTGACCGCTGCTGTACTTTGTTTCGCCACTTTTAAATCACCATTGACGATAACTCCTAAATCTTTTTCCTGTTCTACGCTTGCCAACTCCTTTCCTGAAACAGACTTCTGATATTCTATGGTATATTTGAAAGAGTAGACGGAAATTACAAAAATAATCACTTATAATGAGCATCAATTTAAAATAGCGTATTGCAAAATATGTATTCATACCTCCATATTAGTACTAAGTACAGGCCCCCTTTATGACGTCATTGAGGGTGGCTATTTTTCCGTTAGTTTATATTTCCTGAAGTAACCGTTTCAGGTTGTTAGAGGTTATGTTTGGTATCGACATAATTCACAGCGTTCAGTTTAGTTCCATTATTCATTATGGCAAGAACGAAGGAGTTGTACGATCTCTCTCGTCCTACGAGTCCGGCGAAGAATACAAGAAGAAGCTATCGAAACGTTTTGGAATATCTGTTGCAACCATTGCATTCCTTGTACAGAAATTGAAAAAGTTTGGTACTGTGCCATATCTTCCTCGATCCTGAAGGTCTTGAAAGATCACGACCAGGGCGACCAATAAGATTGTTGGGGATGTTTGTGCCAATCCTAAATTGACCTTACGTGAGTTGCAAACCCGTCTAAGTGATGCTGGGAGCATGGTTCATCAGGCTACCATCTCTAAATCTTTGCACAAGAAAGGCTTTTATGGTCGAGTTGCAAGAAAAAAGACCCTTCTGAAGACGTGAACCGAATACACTTGAAGAAGCATAATGATGACTTTCAAGAGAAAGTCATTTGGTCAGTCGATACCAAAATTGAGTTATCTGGTTACAATCGGTGACGCTTTGTTTAGAGAAGGCCAAATACTACACATAAATCGAAGACCTTGCTCGTATTGAAGGAAGGATGGATGCAACCAAATATAACAATAGTTTAGATGATAATTTTATTCCTTCAGCAAGACATCTCGACCTTGGAAGTGGATTTAAATTCCAACAGGAAAACCACCTAAAGCACAAAGCTTAGAAAACATTGGAATGGTTCAGAAAAAAGGCTATAAACGTTCTGGAATGGTCAAGTCAAAGTCCAGGCTTAAATCCCACTAGGCATCTCTGGCATGAATTAAAGATTTTGGCACACGGACGGAATCCTTATAATGGGGTAGGATTTCTCAATGAAGATGCAAAAAGCTTAAAGACACTCTTAGAGACCGCCTTTTAGATGTTATTTCGACTAAGGAGGCCTCTAAGAAGTACTAATATTGGGGTACGAATACATTTACAATACGGTATTTCACGTTGCTGCTAGTTATACAGTATTTATTATTGTAATTTTCTTTCAAATATACCTTACAATATCACAACGTTTGTTTTTATACCTAACTAACCTATTTTGTAGTTTCGCACGTGCGTATTCATACATAACCACATATTTAGGTACACGTATACTCGTACATATCCACAGACGTATTCAGACATAATACACACACGGATGTATATTTACACTGTTACATACTGTATATACTAACTGCGCTATATCCACCCCACAACTATTATACGCAACATATATTTTCAAACCTATCCACCCATATATATATATATATTTTTTTTTTTTTTTTTTAGTTCAGGAAGAACCGATTCGCCTCTATTTAAAGGGCATATCTCAGCGGAAAAACAAAGAAAAAGTGAGAGGAAAGACAGAGGAAAAAGAAAGGGTGGAGGGGACAGTCGAAGTGGAAAAAGACCAAGGATGACAAGGACTGCAGGGTCGAGCCCCATCATCCTTGGGTGCTAGGGCCGGGAGGGCGCACGTGAAACCTCCAGGAACAAGCACGTACAAACGAGCACAAAGAGCACTCAAGAGCACGAGCTTAGAACCCCCTTGCGGGGATATATATATATATATATATATATATATATATATATATGTGTGTGTGTGTGTGTGTGTGTGTGTGTGTATGTATCTGAATAAATTCCAACGCTTTTGACGAAAAAGAAAAGACCACCGTTTAACCAGACCTTTTTTTTAAAAGATTTGAGTTTCGGTCTGTTTCATTTCTTTTATGATTAAAAGTTTGGTTGAATAAATAAAGAACCTACATTGAAAATGCGGAAGAAAGAGAAAAAGAAATGTTGTCATTTACGCCTAAATAAATTTAATTTTAAGGGTGACTTTAAAATTCCAATAATTTGCTTCATATTTCGAGATATTTGTTTTGTGTTTAAACTCATGAAAGCCGTGATGCTCCTCACTCCTCTTCTCCATTTGTTGGTTTAAGTTTAACCCAAAATATTAACTTAAGTTACCCTTCATAAGTCGCCAATTTTTCAAAACAAGAAATTCACGTCTTTCAAAAATAATAAATAAATAAATATATATATATAGTATATATATATATAAAATTCACAGAAGGCTCACGTCTTAATTACAAAAACTACATACATGTTAATTTATTGTCGCCTTCTCAAAACGAGTCACACACATGCGACGTCACAAAACATCCGTTCCGCTGATACTTTTCTGATTTTCAGGCCTAATTTCAGGTACAATTACACCTAAACCCTCAAAACTGAAAACATATGTGTACTAAACGGTAACCATTTCCCGTTTAATATTTTTAGTTCTATTCCTTTTCTGGATGACGTGTCGGAAAATACTTTAAAAAACGTGGAGAAAGGATTAAAATCTGACTAAGCCTACGAGAATAGGCCTAAAACCTTTCGCAGTTAGCGCCTCTTTTTATAATTTAACGCTTTTTGCATTGTACGAGTACGACTGATAAATAAATAAATAAATAAATAAATATATATATGTAGTGGTGGTGTGGTTAGCGTCGCTGACTACGAATCCATCGTCCCCGGGATCTAGATCCGGTGACGGCAGGCGGCGCGCAGCAAAACCTAGATGTTCATCCTACCACACAATAAATAAAATAAAAAAGTGGTTGGTAGATAAATGGGTACCCTGGGTAGCCTAGTGGTTAAGACGCTGGGCTGCTCGTGGGGCGTGGTTCGGATTCCACGTTAAACTGTAGGTCTAAGGTGGCTTGAAAAGCTTCACTTCGTCAGAATGAACAATTCCATATATATATATATATATATATATATGGAATTAATTTCACACTTAAACACATGAAAAGAATGAATGATGCAAACCCACAAGGAAAAAGAAAAATGATTCCACTTATGGGATAATTTTTTCCTTTTCCTTGTGAGAAAATTAAGTTCCAAACGTTGATACATTTGGCATTTCATTATATTGCGTGTTTCAGTATTAAATTTACAACACTATATAATATATATATATATATATATATATATATATATATATACTGTGTATATGGTGATTTTTTTTAAGCATCTGACACTTTAAAAGGTTTGTATTTTTTTATTAACTGAAATAAAAGCATTTTTACTGTACCTTCTCTCCATATGAGAAATTTGTCCCCTAGTGTAAAACATGCTCTATATCAGAGGTCGGGGAACAGGGGTAAATTACCCCAAATGGGGTAAATTTAAAAATTTTGGAGGTAATGCTTGCGGTATGAGAGACACTTCCATTTTTTTAATTTGAATTTTTTGTATACTATATGCAACAATTTTAAGAGCAATTGGCTTGTTTTTGTTTACTTTGAAGTCTGGGGGTAATTTCACTTTACTCAAATAGATTTTTGGGTAATACCCAAAAAAATTCCCCGACCCCTGCTCTATATGATATCCCCTCAGTTCATTAACTCCGCACACGAGCAAAAAACATTTGCAGTACTCTGGAGTATCTGTTGAAATCTGAGAAATTTCTTGTTCAACTGATGTTTTCAACAATTCTATTGTTTGTGTGGATTCTGGTTAAATACTATCTTTTAAATAACCCCTCAAATAAGTCAGAGGGATTTAGATCTGGTGATGTTAGTGGCCATGATATTCCTTTATAATAAATATAATAAACCGCAGGAAATTTGTTGGACGGGACTCTTCCGTCGAAAGTACCGTGTAAGTATCGTGAGCTGAAAGGACATCACATAGAACGTGTTTTGTACTCGGGGATTAATTGCAGGTGTATAGAGAAAGTAAGGTAAAAATTCATCCTTTTTTTTTAATTAATAAAGAAAATACAAACCTTTTAAAGTGTCAGACGTTTAAAATATCACCCGCTATAAGAAACACAAGCTCGCGGTGCCTGTTGCTCCTGATGAATCATGCACCCGGACCTATAAAGCCAGAAGTGTTTGCAATGCAAATTAACGACACAAAACACTGAAATGGAGTGTGGTACTTTGTGAGAAACATCGAATCTTTTCTTCTTTGTTGTATTTAATTTATTAATCTATCAATCTATCTACCTACCTACTTATCTATCTATCTATCTATATATATACAGCATCTATATATCTATGTATCTATATATATGTATATATACATATATAAATCAATTAAGCGTGTAACTTATGACCTATGTACAA
The DNA here is from genome assembly GCA_023014485.1 of Bathynomus jamesi. Classification (NCBI taxonomy): domain Eukaryota; kingdom Metazoa; phylum Arthropoda; class Malacostraca; order Isopoda; family Cirolanidae; genus Bathynomus; species Bathynomus jamesi. The sequence goes on along the minus strand of JAJOZX010003182.1, from coordinate 285,890 downwards.
AATTATTATTCACTTACCTAGAAATTAAAATGAATGACAAGACTCTGAAAGGCAAATTCAGAATTGAACATTGATCGATCGTGGCTTAAATGAAGTTCATAAAAAATCGCAGAAAACATAAATTAAGAAAATGCCCATTAAAAAAACATTTAAAAACTGCAAAAGAGAATGTTATGTGAGGAGAGCTTTCATCGACTTTTATAAAAGGAATATCAACTCGCTTCGCTCGAATTAAGGACGTCCTCAAAGCATTCCTGCGTCGGCAATAAAACGCACAAAGAAAACCGCTTAACGGCCTTAAGAGGGCACTCTCCGTTCCGCCACTACTCAATGCCAGCACTTAAGGTAAGGCACTGACTAGGCATCCGACGAGGCACTAGTGCCCGATGTGCCCTTCCTCGATGCTAAGCCTATTGGCGTTGACGTACTGATAATGACGTGCGGGGAGGCAATGACGAAGAATACAGCCGGTGTTTGTATCTCTTCTAACATTATCGAAATAAAAAAAACCATATATATATATATAATATATATATATATATATATATATATATATATAATATAATAAATAACCACGAAGGAAAATAAAACACGAAATAGTGCTCAAGCGCTATTTCGTGTCTTATTCTCTTTCGTGGTTATTTTCACCATAAATATTATTCTCGTGATTTTCGTGAAATAATTTTCATATATATATATATATATATATATTATGATACACACAGACCGTGCATGGAACAAGGAACTCCTCTGGGAAAATTAAATCCACTACAGTCCGAATAAGTAATGGTAATGACAAACACTATAGTTTTTCTTTTTTATGATGTTAGTCCGACGTGGGCAACGGATTACTCGCAAAGAGGCCCCAAAAATATAGCTTCCCTCACCAGCTATCTGCAAAGCAGATAGGATCCAGCTTTGGTGTATATATATATATATATATATATAAAGTTAAAAATCCATGAACACTACTACCCTCCCAAGTCCTATAACACGATACGTACATGCGGAGAATGATGATTGCGAAGAACCGCACCCACGCCTTTACAACTTCATAAACGCGGGATTTCGCGTGTCTGTAATAAAGTGCCAACCAAAATCGCGAATGAGCGTTCATCAAGGTCTGAATTCAGTTAATATTAATCATACGTTCACAGAAGGTTAATCGGAGCGAGCTTTCAATCCGTTTAATTATTTCACGAGAAACCCAGACACTAATTACACATTGGAAAAATGGATTACACAAACTTACCTTTCCTCTCCTTGCTCTATCTCCTACATAAACAATTAATACACACACACACACACACACACACACACACGTACGTCATATTTTATAATTTTTTGTTCTTGTTAGAAAAACGTAGAAAACGACAAAAATAAATGAATAAATAAAACCAAAAATTATAATAATAAAAACAACGTCTACGTCAAGGAAATTATTGCAGTTATATATATATATATATATATATATATATATATATATATATATATATATATATATATATATATATATATTAAGATTTTTAAAGAAAAAATCCTCCTCATTATTATTCTTAAGTAAATTTTAGAAACTTTTTTTTTTTTTTTTTCCGAGACCGTTTTAATATTTTCCTCTTCAAGATTTCGAGTCTTGATAATGACTTCAAAAAAGTTTTACAATGATTAAAAACTGATAAAACTTGAAAAGTTAATCCTTTACTAACATTCAGTCATGAATTTTAGTTGATTTAGTTGTTAACTTTATTCTCCCCATTTTTAAGAACAGATTTTCCGTTTTTTTATATTCGTTAAATGTGGCGTACATTCAGCGGTGACTTTGATTGTTTTAAATGCTTAAGAGTGCTTAAATAATGTGCGCTGCTGCGGGTGTTCATACATAAAAACAGATGGTCTTTTTCCGCTCTCGTTCATTCCTATTTTAGTCTTCGTCCAAGAATGAGAAAACTGAAAGTTGGAAGCTCAAAGGTTACTGCAAAATTTTCTAAACTCGATCCATTCCAATTTCCACTTTTGAGGTTTTTCCCACTTTGTCACACTTTTTCAGAGAAAATTTCCCTCAAATAAATGCGTCACAACCCTATTTGTACCCCTTCCAAAATAAGGGAACTCTCTTTTTTTCCCCCAAATCTGGAAATCCCACTTTTGGACTGAGAATGACAATACACGGATATGGCGCCAAGTGTATATATATGAGGCGTTCGGGCGAATAGAGGCGAATCAACAAAAATCCCGAAATGGTTAGTTAATTCGCCTCTATTCGCCCGAGCGCCTTTTATATATATATATATATATATATATAAGAAGATCAAGACAATGGCTCCAAACATTTATTCATTTATTACAAACATTTCGACCCAACGTGAGGGTCATCATCAGTGAAAAGCTTTACAAATCGAAAGCTTTTCACTTGTGATGACCCCTCACTCAGGGTCGAAACGTTTTTAATAAATGTTTGGAGCCATCGTATTGGTCTTCTTATTCCTTATTAGACTTCATTCCCAAAGAATGATTCTGTCGCCACTGTAATTCGCCATATTATATATATATATATATATATAGGGTGGCGCAAAAGTCGCGCAGCATAGGAATTTTCAGTGTTTATTATAATATATTAGTTTTTCTTTTAGGTAGGGGATGGCTGCGAAATTAACAATAGACGAGAGGGTAAGCTTGGTTTTAATGCATGGAATACTACAAATCGATGAATCGGAACAGAATTTAAATTCTGTACCGATTCATCGATTTGTAGTACCTGGTATTTCATGCATTAAAACCAAGCTCACCCTCTCGTCTATTGTTAATTTCGCAGCCATCTCCTACCTAAAAGAAAAACTAATATATTATAATAAACACTGAAAATTCCTATGATGCGCGACTTTTGCGCCACCCACCCTATATATATATTATATATTATGCAGGAAGGAGGGGTCAAAAACGAATGCCTGCAAAAACGTCCCCCCCCCCCCCCCATAGAGGAAGAAGAGAGCCAAATTTAACGTCCAAGGTTTTCGAGATGAATAGACACTCAGCGTTTGAAGAATTGGAAGTAATAGACGGGAAAGGATAGATTGAGGAACATTGCTCCAGAGTTGACCGGTTCAGTAGATGAAAGACTAAAAATACCGATTAACTCTTGCGTTAGAGAGTTAGACAGAAAAGGAATGAGAATGTGTCAAAAGTCTGGTACAGCGTGCTCTCCTTAAAGGACGAGGTATGCAATTACAGAGTTCAGAAGAGCAGTGTCCGTTATAATAGCGATAGTAAAGAGAGCGGCAAAGAGAGAAGGATTGAAGACAGTCAAAGACGGGGAACTGATAAGACGAAAAGCCTTTGATTCCACCCAGTCAAGTACAGCTCATGTGGGATGAGCCACACCACCCATAAGAATCGTACTCCATACAGGAGCGGACAAGACCCCTATACAGAGACAGCAACTGAGTGGGAGTGAAGAAACTGCGAAACCTGTACAGCACACCTAACCTCTTAGAAGCAGGGTTGCCAAAAACTTTTCAAGAAAAGTAGCGAGAACACTACCCAAAAGTAGCGAAATAGAATTCAAAGTAGCCCAAAATAATATATATATATATATATGTTAAACACAGACCGTGCATGGAACAAGGAACTCTTCTGGGAAAATTAAATCCACTATAGTCCGAATAAGTAATGGTAAATGACAAATACCATAGTTTTTTTCATATATATATATATATATATATATATATATATATATATATATATATATAATTTCGTTATATTTAATTCTAAATACTAAATTTTATTTACCTTATATGATTCACAAATCACAGTTGTATGGAATTTAATAACTCCTCTTCTTCATCTTCATTGCTTTCAACTTCGTCGTTAGATTTCTTGTATATATCGGAATTATATTTTAACATCGATGAAGAAGGTTCAAAGTTAAAACAGCAGATGTTTCTTTCTTCCAGCATCATTTTGATGCGAAGTATAGAGGCTAAGAGATCTAAAACCATGCGGTTCCTTAGTTTGGGTTTCGTTGATGTCACTCGCGAAAACACTCGCTCTACGGTAGCGTTACTTATCGGCAGGCTGTACACTTTTAATGCAAATAGTGAAATGTCCTGCAAAAATAGTTCTCCTGCTGCATTTTTCATTGTCACGGCTTGTCTCCAAAATAATGAACCATCGCTTGGAATGTCACCAGGGGGAAAAACACTCTTCCAATCTACGTTAAGTATGAAAATAAAAACCCACTCTAATAGACAGAGTTTATTTCCACGACAGTTTCGACGCCCACTGGCATCCTCCTCGGGTGGATACAGAAACACGAATGAACCAAAACAAGAGGGAAAAACAGTCCAGGGACCGACCGTTAAGAAATTCGCACCTAGGTTAGATCCCATTCTCCCGACACCGGAAGGGCATTTTCATTAAGTACATTCGCGCAAATTTAAATGCCCTTCCGGTGTCGGGAGAATGGGATCTAACCTAGGTGCGAATTTCTTAACGGTCGGTCCCTAGACTGTTTTTCCCTCTTGTTTTGGTTCATTCGTGTTTCTGTATCCACCCGAGGAGGATGCCAGTGGGCGTCGAAACTGTCGTGGAAATAAACTCTGTCTATTAGAGTGGGTTTTTATTTTCATATTTTGACCTTCACGTAGAAAAAAGTGAAGTTTTTTGCATTTACTACGTTAAGTAGTTGTCTCCATTGATTTTCTAGATCTTCTAGTTTTGACTGATCAGCTAGTTCCAAAGGAAGATCAGAAAAGGGAGGTCGAGTGTGACTTAAGCATACATTACGCGATATGTTAATATGTTAATATTTTATTTCAATAAAATTTATCGATTTTCAAAATAGCCCAAAATAGCATTATAATTTTTGGAAGTAGCCCCAAAGTCGCAAGTAGCCCAATCTGGCAACCCTGCTTAGAAGCTGTTTTGGAAAGAGAGTATATGTGACCTTTCCAGGAAAAATCACGAGAAAAGGAAACTCCAAGAATGTTAAGAGAAGAGGAAGGATTGAGTTGTGTGTTGTTGAAGGTAAAGAGACAGTCGTGTGGAAGATTGTGACGAGTAGACAACTAAAGGAACTGAGTTTTTGAGGCATTGAAAGCCGTCCTTTATATAAAGTCCTTTATGCTTCCTTAGACTTTGTTTTAGGTTATGTTAGGTTAACCTGAGTTAACCTAACCTAACTGTAACCTAACCTCAAAAATTGTAAGTCGTACAAGAAAAGCAGATTTATTTGAAAGTCCGAACTAATTGGTAAAAAAGGGGGCTACTACCGTTACTTGGGATATACTGTATATATATAATATATAATATTTAGGAGAAATCCAATGACAAGGAGAAATGTAAATGCCATGAAAAGTCTTCTTTATTGCGCAACGTTTCGAGCAATACGCTCATCTTCAGGCTGTTTAATGACAATGTGAAATTAAAATCAATATTGAATGAAAAACAAAACAGAAAATTTCTATAACCTATTCGTAAAGACAAATTTTAAAAGACTGAGAAAAGAGGGTTAAATTCTAAGTTATACAGATTTACATATAAAAATTAAGAAGTTATTTTTAAATACATGTAGTAAATGTGAAATTAATACACTGGAAAAATTACCAATAGTACACTGGAACAATGGAGCTATCTACCTTACACAGCAGTATCCGAGGCCGACTAATTTGAGCAGAGGCAAAGAACGGGAAACACGAAGGATGGCGAGGGAGATAGGGGAAGGAGGGATTATAAGGAATAAGTGGCCGAACAGGTAAAATTTTAAAAACTAAGGAAGCCTCGAGTATTCGTGAACATAGCATTAAATGCAAAATTGATGTCACTTTAGACAATTTTAAAATTCTTGGTTGTAATACTTGTCCCAACTCACTAAGAATTTTAGAATCCCTTTTCATTAAAGCATTGTCCCCTAGTCTGAATGTTGACTCATCGTCCGTCCCTCTCAATTTGCTATGATCCCTCCTCCTTCCCCAATTCCTTATAATCCCTCCTTCCCCTATCTCCCTCGCCATCCTTCGTGTTTCCCGTTCTTTGCCTCTGCTCAAATTAGTCGGCCTCGGATACTGCTGTGTAAGGTAGATAGCTCCATTGTTCCAGTGTACTATTGGTAATTTTTCCAGTGTATTAATTTCACATTTACTACATGTATTTAAAAATAACTTCTTAATTTTTATATGTAAATCTGTATAACTTAGAATTTAACCCTCTTTTCTCAGTCTTTTAAAATTTGTCTTTACGAATAGGTTATAGAAATTTTCTGTTTTGTTTTTCATTCAATATTGATTTTAATTTCACATTGTCATTAAACAGCCTGAAGATGAGCGTATTGCTCGAAACGTTGCGCAATAAAGAAGACTTTTCATGGCATTTACATTTCTCCTTGTCATTGGATTTCTCCTAAATATTAAATTGAAGCTCTGTAGAAGCAACCCGCATAATTATATATATATATATATATATATATATATATATATATATATATATATATATATAGGGTGATGCATAAATGTGCTTCATAAATCGTAGAGTGTATTCTTGAGACAAAAGTAAAGATCATGTAAACATAGGTCGAGAAACCCGTAGGTTTCGAGCCTACGGGTTTCTCGACCTGTGTTTATATGGTCTTTTTTCTTTACTTTTGTCTCAAGAATACACCCTGCGATTTATGAAACGTTTATGCATCACCCTGTATAATGCACTCCCACAAGAAAAAATGAAAAGCGATTCCAAAGCTTTTCGTGTATTTAACAGTACACCTCGCCAAAGTACACCGTGACGAGGTGTACTATTAAATACACGAAATAGCTTGGAATCGCTTTTCATTTTTCCCTGTCGGAGTTCATCTTTTTTTTTATTTTGTGTGATTCATTGTGAAATATATATATATATATATATATATATATATATATATATATAACTTTTGTGTGTGTGTGTGTGTGTGTTCGAATTGAGTACAGGACACAGGAGCGTCTCCACTTCGGACTTTTCACTGTTTTCAGAGTTAAAAAAAAAAAAGGGTCTAATTCCCTCGCAGAACTGAAAGTAGTTCCACGGTGACAACATTTCCTCGACTTACATTTTTTTGATATGTTTTTCGGGATTAAGTTAGGTTAGGTTAGTTTAGTTTAAGGTATTACAGTGTCAATGAAATTTCTCGTCGACCACATGTCAACAGGCTCAGTATCCCGACCCTACAATGACATTACTTTCAGTTCACACAGTAGTTGATGGACTTCAGTGCACAGTATTAAATTATTTCTTTTCCCTTACTGATTGTCCTTATATTATTTATTTATTTATTGTTTTATTTATAAATGAACGAGAAACAGACAATGTATTTAATAAAGAACAGATAAAATTTATCAATAAAGGATTACTTATACATATACACTTATTATTATACAGCATAGAACTGCCATTTGCTAACAAAAGTTATGCTTTATTGACAGAATGGAGTATATGTAGTATTTAGTGCGAATCATAAGTAGAATTTATTTATGTAAGTAAAGAATGTGTATAAATTAAATTAAGTATAAATGCGTCCGTTGTTGACGTGGGATACTGTATTTTATAACATTAAAAAAACCTGGGTTAATATATTATATACTTAAGGTAGGATTCCGCAAGCCCCCTTTATTATACAGTAAGTATATAAGGCGGGGGTCTCAAACACGCAACGACGTTTCCTGTGCGACTTGCACGAAATAGAATGAATTATACTTCGCACATGAATGAATTTGAGGATATTCTACATAGTCCTTTTTAAATGTGCATCATAAGAAATGTAGGTGAAACGACTATTATACTGTATATATATATATATATATATATATATATATATATATATATATACAGGGTGGGCCGTAAGTTTCCATACATAGGAAAAATAAACATTTTTTTATGGACAACCATTTTTATTATATAATATGCTCTACATGGTTGCCATTGTGTTTTGAAAACACATTTCAATACGTGTTCCCCACTGTTGATGAACACGCATTAGCACAGTTGACGTTATGCTTGTAATGGCGTTGGTGATACGTTCCTTTAGATGATTTATGTCTCGTATCTTTTCCTGATACACCATGGCCTTCAAGTGCCCCCAAAGATAGAAATCAAGGGGGGTGAGATCTGGGGATCTGGGAGGCCACTCCACAGGACCACGCCGGCCAATCCAAGCATCCGGAAACTGCTGCTGATCCAAATACCGACGCACGTGAAGACCATAATGAGGTGGAGCTCCATCTTGCTGGAAGTAAACTGGGAAGTTACCTTCCTCGTTTAGCAGGGATGGGAAAATCTCTTCTTGCAACATGTTAAGATACCTTTCGGCATTAAGATTTCCACTGACAAAAATTGGTCCAATATTCTGTCACCCCATATCCCGGCCCACACCATCACTTTACCGGCACCTTGCATCTTCGTCGGACTCAGCCAGTTAGGGTTAGCATTACTCCAATAACGTGTTTTGCCGATTAACCTCTCCATTGACGTAAAAATTTGCTTCATCAGTAAACAAGATCTTACGTCAAACGCATATTCTTAGGGTATCTGAAACATAAAAACAAACGTTTAATTTTTCCTATGTATGGAAACTTACGGCCCACCCTGTATATATATATATATATATATGCGCTTCGGTGGTGTAGTGGTTAGCGTCGCTGACTACGAATCCATCGGCTCCGGGTTCGAGACCCGACGGCAGCCGGCGCGCAGCAAAACCCAGCTGTTCATCCTTCCAATAAAGAAAGTGGTTGGTAGATAAATGGGTACCCTAGGTGGCCTAGTGGTTAAGACGCTGGGCTGCTGTGGGGGCGTGGTTCGGATTCCACGTTAAACTGTAGGTCTAAGGTGGAGTGAAAAGCTTGACCTTCGTCAGAATGAACAATCCGGGGGAAGCTAACCAAACCAAAGGTAGATATATATATATAATAATATATATATATTATATATATATTACTTACTTCATGTTACTTTATGCGAGTTTGAACGATTGAGGATCGACCTGCGGTCGACCCCTCTGCAGCATCCCGCCTCATTTGCGGGATTTGGTGAAGGAGGGAATTGCTGTCTAATCTCCTCCTGCCCTCGTAGCCAGCCACGCATGGCTGGTCAGGGACTTTGCGCAGGAATCTGTCCAGCTGGTTTTTAAAGTTATTCAGGTCGGTGTGCTGGAGATTCTTCGCTTCTTTTAGTAGGTCATTGAAAAGCTTTGGGCCTCGCAGTCTGAGGGCATTTTCCATCCTCTCATGGCTTCCTGTACCACCGCAGCTGGGACAGTTCAAAATCTGTCTCTTCTCTCAATCCAGTTTGTATCTATTTCATTTCTAAGGTTAGGGGCAGGGATGGGGTCAAATACAATTGCCCAAATACAAATATAGATAAAAATACACTATTTTTTTTACGGCCAAATTCAAATACAGATACAAATATTCGAATTTATAAATCCCCAAATACAAATATAAATACAAATATGAAGCTTCAAATACAAATAAAATGCAAATACAATTTTTACTGTATTTGCAAATTTCGTACCAATTTCATCCTAAATATAAACGGATAATATTTACTTGACTTCGGCTACCCCTCAAGTAAGACAATACTGGTATAGTACTTATGTATAAAACTTAACATTGCAATACTTTGGCTCTTATCAAAGTAGACTTCATTTCACACCAAGGCAAGAAAAGTAACAAATTCCTCTGTTTATTATTTTTATTAGAGAAAATTATTTCCACTTTGATATTCTGACTTTTGCATAATTAAAGAAAATAAATTCATATTCTCAATGTTTGATTTTTACTGTTCATATCAATTGTAGTTATATGCACAGTTATATTACATTAGTGTATTTGACTGTATTTGAAGCAAATACGGCAAATAAAAGGCTCAAATACAAATTCAAATACAAATATGCAGCTTTTTAAATTCTCAAATACAAATACAAATGCAAATATCCATTTTTGTGTATTTGTAAATACAAATACAAATACAAATACGTATTTGACCCCATCCCTGGTTAGGGGCAAAGCCCGCGTCTTCTTTCCAGAGAGTAGAGTTTCAGGGATTGTAGTCGAGACCAGTAGTCTTCACCTTTCGTTTCCTCAATCATAGATGTAAAAGTCCTTTGTATAGCTTCAATGTTCGCAATGTATCGTTTTCTGTATGGGCTTGTGAGTACTGAGCAATACTCAATTATCGGTTATGTATATATATATATATATATTATATATATATATAGAGAGAGAGAGAGAGAGAGAGAGAGAGAGAGAGAGGTTTGACAAAAGTAAATAGACACCACGATAATTGTCCTGAAGAACAAATGGCAAAGTTCATCAATGGAATGTCAGAACGTGTGTCAGTTTCACATAATGCAAAGTAAAAAGCCAAACGATTCTAAATACTGCATATTGATTCAATAAACTTATTATTATTTATTGACTTTCATTATCCAATAAAAACTAGGTATAAACCAAAGGTGTCTATTTACTTTCGTCAACCCTTTGTGTACGGTCTATGCCCATTGGGGCCCGCAGCCGAAATGAGTTTTGAGAGCGGTGATATAAAGTCTATGAATACTGAATGACTTGACATTGTACGAGAAATTACGGGACGAACATTATTTATCTTAACTGCAATTGTGCGTAAGTGAAAATGGATTTGAGAAAAACGTTCGAATGGAAATAAAAGAGGAAAATGGCTATTATAGTTCGCGAGATTCGATGAATATATCTTTCAGACTTTTTTGCGAACTTTTTTAGCGTGTTTTTTTTCGAGTATGTTCCCGAAGTTTAAGACCAGGGAGCATAAAGATCTTGTTGCGCAATCTTGGGCCCCAACAGTACAATTTGGTTTTCTGATGCGAGGGTTTGATTGTTTTGTGTCGAAACGATGTTGGGTTTGGGATGCTAATATTTTGTTTTGGATGATTTCTGAATATTTATTTCTGTTGTTAATCGTTGTTAAGGTATATATATACAGTTAAGGTATATATACAGTTAAGGTTATATACAGTTAAGGTATATATTAGTGGTGCACCGATTAATCGGTATCGGCACCTTGCATGCCGATTAATCGGCATTTCACTGATTAATCGGCCATGCAAGGTATTTTCCTAATATCGGCATGCCAGGTGCCGATACCGATTAATCGGTGCACCACTATATTATACACAGTATGTACCAGGTTTATATATATATATATATATATATATATATATATATATATATATATATATGTGTGTGTGTGTGTGTGTGTGTGTGTGTGTGGAAAAGGTTTGCCACAGGAAATAAATTTTGTTAAAATTTAAAGATATTATATTTTTATAAATTAAGGTATTGATGTTTTCATTTTTAAAATATTGTATAAGTTGTCTTGATGCCCGCAGTACATGTCTGGCACCCTTTTTGATAAACCTAACGACACTCTCCAGAGTTGCCAAATCTATATTCTTAAAACGTTAAAAGGACGACTAAATTCTAAATGTTCCTTTCGGCTAAGGTAAGTCACATAAAAGAGTTAAGTATAAAACCAAAATTTATAATTCATTTGCTAACATCATTATTAGACTAATATTTTGCAACTTTAATAATCTCTTTTAAACGTGGCACCACGCGAGTTCTCCAGGCCATGGTGAGAGAAGAATTAGAAGACGCCATTTCTGGATCAATCGGCATGTCGGTCGGATAGCTTTTGGGGAGAGCATTTTTTAGTAAACAACCCTCAAAACGAGAGTAGTGGTAAAATTTCAATTTTTATCTTAACTTTGCCGATGTTAAATCTAATTTCTTTTGAGAAGAAAACTATCGTGTGAACAGTGAAATAAAACTGTGAAAAAATAACTCCTAATTTTTATAATTTTTACCCTTCTCACGGAAAATTAAGTAAGAAATTCTTTTCGCTCAACGGATGGAAGGGGATGCCAAATCGACGAGGGCATCAAATTGTTCGTAAACACGTAGTCAGATATATATATATAAAATAATAATTATATATATATATATACGAGTATAAAACCCATCCCCCGACATATTATATATATATATATATATATATATATATATATATAATATATATATATATATATATTATATATATATATATATATATATATATATATATATATATATATAAGGTATTTTACATAATTCAAATATGAAAATTAATGAAAATTTCCTTTTTAAATATTTCCAAAAGTTTTTAAGTTCAAAAATATTTTCAGATTTGTAAAACAAAATCTTCTTTCAAATTTAACTATAAACTTTGAGTTAAACGCGAAGTTCGAATTGTCCTCATAATAACTTAAATGAATATGAAACAAATTTTACAGAGAGTAAAACTTGACGGAGGAATCTAAGTTCTACTCTTTCTGCCCAAATGCAAACAAATTTCAGTTCTACATTCCCTTACATATTTGGAGAGAGAGGTTGGTTTGAGATGCGAGTTTCTCGGAAGTGGAATTATTTCCTCAGAACCAAATGATATCACGAGATTTGGGTAATTTCGGTGGGACAATTGCAATTATTTGTGACGTTCTCTTAGAGCTAAGTTTCGTTCAATCAGAAAAGGCCTAAATTATTTAGGCTACATTTTTTTTTTGAAGTACAAATTACTAAAATTAAAAGGCGAAATTAACAGAAATAATTATAATTGATAATTCGCATCGATTAACCTCGACACTTTTTCCAAATTTAATATAATATTTGGATCACCTGAAGATCAGGGCCCCCAGCATTCTCTAATTAGCCTTATAAAGCTAACTAACGAAAATATCACGACCTAACCTAACCAATCGTTAGGTCAACTGTACGCCCTTGACGATTGGTTGGGTTAGGTCATGATATTTTCGTTAGTTAGCCTTATAAAGCTAACTAAAGAAGGCTGGGGGCCCTGATCTTCTTCAGGTGATCCAAAAATTCTTGTGTAAATATTCAAGTATAAAAGTTTATTAAAACTTATACAAAAATTATAAAATCCTACATGAGAGTTTATAAAATCTAACTACATAACCTCAATATGAAAATATTGGTGTGTGTGTGTGTGTGTGTGTACACAGGGTGTCCTATAACTCCAGTCTCATAGGAAACGCATTAGAACTAGAACAAATGTTCAAATTGATGCCTTGGTTTGGGACCTTGTTTTTTTTGTTGCAGGTAGAATAAAACTAATATGGAAGTGAGTTACACTCGTGAGGAAAAGGCCTCCGGAGGCCTTTTCATCACTAGTGTAACTCACTTTCACATTACCCATATTACCTCTAGATCCTGTCCCAAAGCAGATAGCTGGTGAGGGGAGCTATATTTTTGGGGCCTCTTTGCGAGTGACCCATTGCCCATGTCGGGCTAACATCATGAAAAAGAAAAAACTATAGTGTTTGTCATTTACCATTACTTATTAGGACTATAGTGGATTTAATTTTTCCAGAGGAGTTCCTTGTTCCATGCATGGTCTGTGTGTATCAACACTAAAATATATATATATATATATATATATATATATTATATATACAGGGTGGGCCGTAAGTTTCCATACATAGGAAAAATAAACATTTTTTTATGGACAACCATTTTATTTATATAATATGCTCTACATGGTTGCCATTGTTTTGAAAACACATTTCAATACGTGTTCCCCACTGTTGATGAACACGCATTAGCACAGTTGACGTTATGCTTGTAATGGCGTTGGTGATACGTTCCTTTAGATGATTTATGTCTCGTATCTTTTCCTGATACACCATGGCCTTCAAGTGCCCCCAAAGATAGAAATCAAGGGGGGTGAGATCTGGGGATCTGGGAGGCCACTCCACAGGACCACGCCGACCAATCCAAGCATCCGGAAACTGCTGATCCAAATACCGACGCACGTGAAGACTATAATGAGGTGGAGCTCCATCTTGCTGGAAGTAAACTGGGAAGTTACCTTCCTCGTTTAGCAGGGATGGGAAAATCTCTTCTTGCAACATGTTAAGATACCTTTCGGCATTAAGATTTCCACTGACAAAAATTGGTCCAATAATTCTGTCACCCCATATCCCGGCCCACACCATCACTTTACCGGCACCTTGCATCTTCGTCGGACTCAGCCAGTTAGGGTTAGCATTACTCCAATAACGTATGTTTTGCCGATTAACCTCTCCATTGACGTAAAAATTTGCTTCATCAGTAAACAAGATCTTACAAACGCATATTCTTAGGGTATCTGAAACATAAAAACAAACGTTTAAATTTCCTATGTATGGAAACTTACGGCCCACCCTGTATATATATATATATATATATATATAATATAATATATTTATATATATATATATCAGACATGGAGTCAATTACTGGGTTTCTATTACTATTACTTCTGATTCCTTCTATTACTATTACTTTAATTTTCATCTATTACTATTACTATTACTTGGTCATCTATTACTATTACTTTTGTATGTGTGGTACTTCACTCATTTGAAGAGGATCTTTATGTCTATTTAAATGCAATTAGAAGCAGTGTGTTAACAAACAAACACTATTTCATACTCAACAGGTACAAACATTATACAAGAGGTCCATAGAAGATTAAGATATACTCTAGTTGTCTGGAGCATTAACTAAGTAGGCCAGTGAATCACTGTGTATAATGAACATACAATTGCCTACGCCAATGCTTCCAAATTGGAGATTTATAAAATATATCGGAGACCGTCCACTAATCATGGCTTCTATTATCTTATTGACTGACTCACCAAACCTAGTGATAAATCTAAATACAAAATTGCCAATGACACTGGCACAGTTAGGCACCTTACTGACTACAAACAGCATACTGACACTAGAAGGGGGTCTGTATCGAAGGAGTGACATTTCAAAGGAGTGACATAACAAAGGAGTGACATAAATACCGTAACGAAGGAGTGACATAACAAAGGAGTGACAAATCGGAGATAAAATTCAAAGGAGTATAATTATTAAAATTTTATTTAAAAAAACAAAATTTGTTAGAATTGTTAAAATTAAGATTTTATTTCAAAAACTAGAAACCTAACCTAACCTAACCTAACCTAACAGTTGCAAGCCTCTCTTCCCTCTGGATTTGTTCTTTCTTCTTCTTTGTTGGTATTTTCGTGTCACTCCTTTGAATTTTATCTCCGATTTGTCACTCCTTTGAATTTTATCTCCGATTTGTCACTCCTTTGTTATGTCACTCCTTCGTTATGTCACTCCTTTGAATAGGACCGCTAGAAGGCGCACCAATTACAAATCTTTGAGTCCTTAATAAACTCCTAAAAATATTATTATGTGCAACATATAATTTCCTCAAATTACACATCCTGTAGTTCCACCACAAATGAGCTGTATACATTGGAGTACAAAAAGTTTTGAACGAAATCAACTTTACATCTAATGTACACATATGAAATTTTCTAACCAAAGTATTTATTTCCCTAAGCATATAATTGTCTCCATTGCCTTAGAAATAGAATATCACAGTCATCTGAAAGACTATCCGTTAGTATGTGGTCAAGATACTTAGTCTGGGTTACTTCTGACAGCACCATACCATTCAATTGAAATTCAGGAAATTTTATATATTTGTAGGCCTTGGTCCTCATAATCATAACAAGACTTTTATCAGGATTATATTTTATGTCGTTATCCTTCCCATACCTTTCACACACCTTCAAAAGTGTGCTGAGCCCTTTTACAGATGGAGAAATAAGAACTAGATCATCTGCATACATCAGATGATTAACAATCATTGTACCAATATAGTAGCCTACTTTACAGGTGTTCAGCACAACAGATAGATTAGCCATATAAACATTGAATAAGTAGGGGATAGTATCCCTCCCTGCTGACACCATTGGTCACGGAGAATGGCTTTGAATTAACCCCACCCCATCTTACAATCATTGTCTGGTGAATATAGCAGAATATTAATATACGGACCAAGTAACCAGGTACATTACGATTTACAAGTTTCATGAATAATTTGTCATGATTAACACGATCAAATGCTTTAGAGGCATCCAGGAAACACAAAAATACATTAGCATCTAGAGTGTGGTATTTACCGACTGCATTCCCAGCATCCCGATTCACCAAGGCCCCTTGGGGGGTACCTGTGTGAGATGGTATTGAGCTGGCGATGTAGCAGTGTCTGGATTCAGGGATCTAGGATGAGGCTGAGAGGCAGAAGGATCTGCACTCATAGATCCAGGATGAGGCTGAGCGGCAGAGGGCTCTGCACTCATGGATCCAGGATGAGGCTGAGCGGCAGCCAAATAACAAATATTTGTTTCAACTAAATCATTACAATTTCAGAGACTGTAGGTCTTGATAAACTTTACTTTATTGAAGGAAAAATTTGCCACAATATTCGTTCACATACATGTTTATTTTAGTTTAGAGTAGATTTAGTTCATTTTTCAGTTCTTTGTTCACACAATATATCCATTGCCACTGTAATAGAAAAGTAATAGACTATTATCTATTATTTTGCCTTCTATTACTATTACAGCCAAAAAATTATGATCTATTACTATTACTTGAAAAATCCTGTAATAGTCTATTACTATTACTATTACCATTACCCATGTTTGATATATATATATATATATATATATATTATATATATAAGAATTTTTAATATCTCTAAATGGAAAATGAATTTCAAAAGGAAAATATAGAATTTTGTTTAAAATCTTTTCTTAAAAATATATAAATAAATATTTAAAAAATCTTCCCAGTCGGTCTTCGTAAAAAATAGAAAATGACGACCAAGTAATACTTTTGCCATTGTTATAAACACGGAGTAAGTCTCAATAAATGTCACTTTGGATTAATTAATAGACATCCGGGATTTAGGCACAAAATATTAGTGTGTGTGTGTGTGTGTTGTGTGTGTAACTGGGCATAAGCGAGGTTGCGTGTGTAATAATTCAAAGATGAAATGGGGTAATTTTTTTGTGAGGTTACACTTTTGGTACCTCTGAATATATATTTATATAAAAAAATGTAGACAAATTTTTACTGTCGGAACATAGATATGTTGGTCATGATTAGGTTAGACTACGTTAGGTTAGGTTAGATTAGATTAGCGAGTACCTCATTACTTAATGACTCAACAGGAAACAACCTTCAAGCCCTTCATTGCAGAGAGAGAGAGAGAGAGAGAGAGAGAGAGAGAGAGAGAGAGAGAGAGAGAGACTTATTCCTTATAAAAGCAATCTTTTCTGTATTTTAATTCTGAATCATGTATGGGTAAAAACATTTTAAAAATAGTGATTATATGAATGAGCCAAGAAAACTCTTCAAAGTTCTTAAGATCTTCATTTTAGAGGGAAATTTGCCTTTCTGAAGTATACCATAATTGCTCGAGCTCTTTAATATCGAAACGATTTCAGTTTCCAATTCTCGTTTCTAAACTGTTCCATTCGAGGCTGTACACTTTCTTATCCGTCCTTTTCTGTCACAAACAACCTCTGTCTTTGATTAGCAGTGTTTGAAACTATCAGTGCGGCATTCTGCCTATGGCCAACAGCTAAACTTAACTACTTTTCTTCTTAAGAACTTTGGGAAATTCTATGCAAGGGGCGTTGGAGGGGGAACAGTTTCAAAAACAAAAATGCGATTATATTAATATACGCCTGCCTGCCTGCAACATTTCCGAGAAGTACAACGAATGCATTAATCCCAACATATTAGAAACACCAAAGTAAAAATGTACTTAACTTCAAAACAAAAAATGTACAGCTAATCTCAAAATACAGCATCAAAGAGAAACACAAAACAATAAAGCTAACTGAAAGACTACAAAATCTGTCTCACTCATGAGAATATACAGGGTTTATATAGCCAAAAAGTAGATTATAAAGTAAAACTTCCCTAAAAACTAACAGAGAAAACATAAAGAAAGTTTTTTAACAGAGACACACTCGCATACATGATACGACGCCGGTTGTAAAAACTGCATGTATTGAAGACTCGGAAATAGAAGTGAAAAATACAATATATTTATACCAGATAAGCCAGACAGAAAAAGCGGGGGGATGCTGCATATATCTGAAAGACACGCTGCGAATCAAACACAACGGTGGAGGTAACCATTCTGTAAATCTGTTAACTATAGACGTTTGCCGGCTTCAAAAACCATCAGGAAAATTTTTTTTATGGCACCACATAAAAGATGAGGTTACAAGCATAAATGTTTTTAAAGTTTATGGAGGAACACACCCACAACTCAAGAAGTTAAAGAGCCAACAGGAAGGGAGAACGTATTATTAATCCTGATTCTGACGAACAAGGATGACTTGATATTAAATGTAGATATCAACTAAACTGCAATGTTTTTTTATCATAATCTAATAGAAGTAAAAATGATATTACGAAGAAACAAACAAAAATTACTCGGGGGGGGAAAAAAAGTAAGGTATGTTCAAGATTAAAACTTAACTCCAATAAAACTGAAAATTGTACTCAATGATGAAACAACGGGGAAACGCCTTCCGATGAGAGACAGAAAAGTCAATATTATTACAATACATACAAAAAAAGGCCTCAAAAAAGGAAAAAGAGTAGGGCAGAAAAATCAGGATTCTCTTCCGTCATGGAAAAAAATGGTGAAAAGCTTAAAGACACGAGAAACAAATTAAAAGGAAAATGTTGAATTAAAATTAAGTGAAATAGAGAATAACTTGAAATAAACATTCATCCAAAAATCTCTCGAGGAAGAATGTAAAGTGCAAAAAATGTCAAGAATTGTCGAAAATATTTTTTGGACCTTCGCCAAAAAGAAAAAAACGAAAAACGAAAAACATTGAAAATATTGGACCATTGAAAACCCGTGATGATGAATGACTACATAAATAACCCCAAAATAAGTGAGTGAATTCCTTAATGAGTAATTTAATTAACTATTCAATTAACGGAAAGCTTAATAAAGGGTTGAAAATCCAATTTCTTTTTAAATGCTATCCAGGAATCTAATATAGATAAATCTAAGAGAAAACCTTCTCCATGATATTGATTTCTCGGAAAGGGATATAATTAATGAAGTCAGAAATGCGAAATAATTTAGCACCAGGAACTGACTCATTGAGCACCAAATTCCTAAAGAAGCGTAAAGAAAGTATAGCAAAACGACTGGACATACAACGGAGAACATCACTCGACACTGGCATGATCCCACATTTTCTAAAATTAGCGAGCATTACCCCTATAAAGGGGAGTAACAAAAAAAAAAGAAAAAGACCGATCAGTAGCACTGACATCAAACCTTGTGAAACGATACGAAAGAAGAAAGAGAACTAAAACTGCATCGTACAAGAAAATGAATTATATAACCCAAACCAACACACGGATTCAGAATGGGAAAATCGTGTTTGTCGCAACTTTGAGACCACCAGAGAGAATTTCACAAACCAAAGGAAAAAGAGAGGAAAGGAAACTTTATTGCCAAAGGAAAACATAGATGTAATACATACAAACTTTGCTATAAAGATTTTAACAAGTGTGATCAATTAATTAAATCCAGAGATTTATCATTCCTTAGCTCTGTAACATAAGGAACAGTATTATACCCTTACTCTTTACCATAATGATTGTATCATATATATAGACGAAGATGTAAAAAAAAAACAGTGAAGTGTCATCGTTTGATGACACGAAAATTTGCAACGTATTCAATAACGAAGAGAACATAACTAAATTACAGAATGATATCAGTACACTATGTACGAGTAAATAGGGTGAAGAAAATATGAAGTGTAGCGACGATAAATTCCAGTTCTTAAAATATGGTCATAGTAAAGAACTACAACAACATAGTTCTGAAACAAGGAGCAACGCGCAAACGATACAGAAAGACCAAGTTACGTAGAGGAAAAAAAATTGGAATCAATTTACTAGTCGTTCTATATAAGTTAGTTAAATTCCTATGCTCCTAGTCATTTAGCCTAATTCTAACCATTTCGTTCATGACTATTTTTCCTTTAAACCAAAAAGTATAATATTTATTGTTATTCAAAACCAAATATTTCAGTAACTAGTCACTTGTATTACACACCTTATGGGATTCTTTTCCCACAACTAAACTAATCCTATATAAACATATAAAAGCATTTGTAGAAAAGTTGCGTTTTAATACGATATATATTATTATTATTATTCCCGGTGGGACACTGCAGTCCCACTGTGACTGAAATGGTTAAATTTACAGAAAAATATCAGAAAATCATTAGTAGACTGATTAATTATATCTTTAAGCGTATTAAAATTATCCATAATTCTTTTCGCGGTGAAGTGGTCAGTTTATTAGTTAAATTGAGTTCTATATAAAATTAGTCAACTAAACAAGATCACAAACCGATGAAGAGAGTCATTTACTGTAAGTTTTTAACAATATCTGCCTAATGCATTTAACTAGTAACGAAAAACAATATAGCTGACTACCCTCATATGTATATTTCACACGAGTAATCTGAATATTGGTATCAATATAGTAGTAGAGCACTGACTAGCAACTAAGATTTACTGGCATATTTGACCACTTACTTGTTAAGGAAATGCAATGCATCTGACTACCTTTACATATTTCACAAAAATAATCTAATCATGTTTATAAACAAAATGTACAAATATTTTAATTACCTTTTTGTTATAAAAATTTGGTTACAAACTTAACCAAATAACAATTTAATTGTTAAAGGTAATTTGGCAGTTATGATGTTTTCTATAATAATTCGGGCATTTCTTCTAAAAGTTTTCAAATAAATTTACAACTTTGGCGGTTTTTGTATACATTAAAGAATTTACTGATTCTGATTAAAAAGGATAAATTATTCATTAATGAGTATCATTGCGTAAATATGGTGTACCATATTTATGCAATAAAACCATTATGGCAATTATCTTCGACGAGTGCCACGTTTCTCCTTTTATATTTCCCAATTATATTAGACTCTGTTTATAGTCTATGTACTACAGTATAGTTAACCTCCGAATATGAAACTATAGGGTGGCCATAAAGTCCCTTTGCATGAAAAACAAGGGAAATGTACATATATGTTGTAATGTCACTGCAAAGGGTTTTTGTGGCCACTCTCTAGTTACTCTAACACAGGGGTTCTAAACCGGTGGGTAATTACCCCAAAGGGGTAATTTGGGATATCCAGGGGGGTAATGGAAGCTATACGTATTTTATTTAAGAGTGGTGTTTAAAGACAATTGTATGATTATAACTTCTTTAACTTTTGGTTAATTTACGCGTCATTAGGGGTAACGGGGTGAGCGCCAATGCTTCAGGTGGGTAATGGAAGTACGTGGATTGAGAACCCCTACTCTAACATCACTCTGAAACGTGCTATTAGCCATAGGATTCATTTCGCTTTTCAAAATTTAATCTATATAATAATTAATCACAAAATGAAAATATTTATATTGAAAAGATTTAAAAATAGAACGAGCAATTGGTCATCCGACATATTTCAAGAAAATTAAATAAGTCAATTTATTTTGCATCGCGAAGTGAGGGGTTCGTCCCGAGACTACCCGCAAATTAACTACTTCAGGTTTAATGACTAGTTACAAATTCTTTTGTCAAATAATTCGAGCTCACTTTCGAAACTGGATGCGTCTGTTATTATTAACTTGGTTAACATAGAATTGACTTTTGACATTAAAAAATTTTTCAATGAGAGATTTTGGAGAAATAATGTGAAGTATCAGTCGCGAGACGATCTTGAATATTTACCCAAAAAAACAACAAAAGTAACAAAGGAAAGTAATATGCAAATTTTTTATTCTTCTTCCAAAAGAAGACTGTTTCTCGTTATATACTGTGTGTGTGTGTGTGTGTGTGTGTGTGTGTGTTTTAGAACACTAGTGTTCTAAAATATATATATATATATATATATATTTTAGAACACTATTTGTTGCACTGATTAAGCTCTCACTCTCTTTGGAGAAGCAATGTTGCCTTCAACTTTTAATAAACTTTGTAAAGTCAAACTTTTGATTTAATGTAAACCAAAATATTTATTTGAAGTTGAGAATTTAAGTTTTGAATGCATGAACCTCACTTTGATGTTTAACGTTCCTTTCAACTATAAACGAAAGGATTTCAAACGCTTGAGTAAAATAACAAACACTGTACAATTAAAGTCACGTAATTGAAAGAACAGATAAGGTTATAATACTTTTTCACACTAAAGTTCAATAGGACTCGGAACTGTATAAGAAAAAGAGTTTATTATTATCAAATATAAGAATAAAGCGTTAACTGAATAAACTTTTGTATCTAAAGTACAACAAATGTAATACAATGTACTTTAGTCAATTAACTAATTAGGTAAACTGCAAAAACGGTGCCTTCCCAAAAGACTCCGTTTTCGGAAGAGAACATTTTCTTCAAAACTTACACCACTAAAGAACACGAAGAATTTTCCCATTTCTTCGCTAATCAGCTTTATTTTAGTAGCAAATGGGCAAGCAAATATTAGTCTGCTTCAATAAACATATTAGGTACAATACAACTGGAATGTGTTAGGAATTTCAACCAGAAAATACGCCCTTGGCGCATATATATGTATACAGGGTGGCGCAAAAGTCAGGAATCAAAGGAGCCAGAGAGAATGGATCTTTTCCGTTCTATGGCCGCCACTAATTTTAAACAAAAATTAGTTTTTAAATTAAGAAAATTTATAATTTATAATTTTTAGTTAAAAATGTTATAATTTATGCAATGATGACCTACTGAGGGTGGCGCAAAAGTCAGGAGTCAAAGGGGTTATCATTGCTTAAATCATAATTTTTTTAACTAAACATTATAATTACATCCTATAAATTTTTTAACTAAAAGAAGTAATTTTATTTTAAAATAGTGGCGGCCATAGGACGGAAAAAAAATCCATTCTCTCTGGCTCCTTTAACTCCTGACTTTTGCGCCACCCTATATATATATATATAATAATATAATATATATATATATATATATATATATATATATATATATATATATATATATACTTGAGGTATGCAGATGACATAGTGCTATTGGCGGAGACTAAAGAAGAGGCGGCTACAATGATAGAACGAGTGGAAGAAACATGCACCAAATACAATCTGAAAATAAATGTAGCAAAAAACCAAAATAATGAAAATAGGAAAAATAGATGAAGTAGTGGATCTACGCCTTGCAAACAGCCAAATTGAACAAGTACATGAATTCAAATACCTGGGAGTCTACTTTACCAGTGACAACAACACTTATCGAGCAATGCGGGAGAGGATTAAACTGGGATATGCAGTAATGAATAAAATGGATAAAATCTGGAAAGACAACCACATCAGTATGAAACTAAAAATCAGATTATATGAATCCATAGTACTGCCAACAGTACTGTTCGGAGCTGAAAGTTGGATAATGAGAGAGAAAGAGCGGAAAAAGTTAAATGCATTTGAGATGTACCGTTTGAGAAGGATTTGTGGGGTGAGATGGATGGACCGGGTGACCAATGAGATCATCAGGAACCGGACCAACGTCAAGATCCCAGTGAATAGCAAAGTCGAAGATATTCAGAGAAGATGGTTTGGGCATGTGGAGAGAATGAGGGAGGAGAGGTTGCTCAGAAGAGCCATGTACGCGAGAGAGGATGGAACTAGACCGCGGGGACGCCCAAGAAGAACATGGTTGGCGAGCTTTAAGAGCGGAAACGTGGGGAGAGAATGGAGAGAGCTGACAACGATGGCGAGAGACAGACGAACCTGGATGGAGTACAGAAGTCATCAGAGGGACCCAACCCGGCTCTTTATTAGTAAAAATAAATATGATAGTATTGCACTTATACGATATTACAATATTTTTTAAGAGAAAATACAGTTACTAATTAAATTATTAATATTTAATTGGATCACCTGAAGATCAGGGCCCCCAGCCTCAATTACCAAATGATATCTTCGTTAAAACTAATAAAAATATCACGACTTAACCTAACCAATCGTTAAGGGCGTACAGTTGACCTAACCGGGCATTCAATTTAATTTATTATTATACTTGGTACTGTAAAGCAAAACCAAGAATACATGGGGGCCCTGATCTTCGGGTGATCCATTTAATTTTCCTCTTTAATTTGACCTTTAAGTTTTAGGCTTTACTGGGCTCTCAGATTACTTATAAGATAAAACAAGCATTTCATATTCACGATCAGGTAATATAAATATTATGATTAACTATAAAACAAACATCATACGTAGTTATGATTATATAATGTATAAATATTATGACTATGATTAATTACAAGGCAAAAGAAATTCATATTTGGTTATGATCTGTAATATAGAAATATGATGAGTACTTATTATTATGATTAATTTATAACGTAAACAAACACTTTAAAAGTAACCAGGATTACGTATATATATATATATATATATATAGATATATATATATATATATAATATATATATATATATTATCATTGATTATGATTACTTATAAGATAACACAAAGTCTATAGTTATGTAGGATAATATTTTAGAACACACAAACGGACTTATAGTTGATATGAGAAATATATATATACTCCTGTAGAAGGTTTCGAACTATGGTTCAGAATCGACTTCTCTCTCTCTCTCTCTCTCTCTATTTGTTGAATCAACATTTTAAAAGGAGTCGAACATTTACAAATACTCCTACGCAACTCTTGTGATGCGTGTTTCCTCATTTTTAATGTTTAAATTTGGAACAGACACTCGTCCGCTCTCAATTGTTACTTTTCTTATAAAGATCCGAAATGCAATTTCATACTAATACGATTTAATACTAAAATCATTATAAAATAAATATAAAAAAAATCATATTTAACATTTAATTTATAATCGTTCAAAATTTTACGAAAATTTGAAAGATATTTGTAAAAGATAATTTACAATCCTCGTTTTCCCCTCAAGGGATGAAAGAAAAATAAATAAATAAATAAAAATATAATTAAAGAAAAGGTAATCAAATCATATAAAAATATTTGCAAAATTTGAAAAGTTGAACACATTAGAAATGTTGATTTATAGAATGTTGATGAAATTTCTTTGATGTAAAAATATTCAATTTTTTTTCTTCAATATTATTATTATTATTATTATTATTATAAATAAATTCCGTAACAATTCAAATGGAATATTTTACATTATGTAAAATATTTCAGTTTTGACGACATTTATTTTAAGGTTAAAAAACTTCATGAAAAGATTTGAAACGCGTCAAGGCATTAAATTAATTATTAGATTATAATAAAGGAAACATTCAAACATTTCCGTAACGGAAGGAAGGTTGACAAAAGTAAATAGACGCTTTTTTTTAATTATAAAAGTTACTAAATAATAATAATAAAATCATTGAATCAATAAATGCGAAGAGGAAAGGAACACGATTTTAAATACTCGTATATGGATTCAATTGATTTATTATTATTTATTGACATTTATAATCAATCTATTTACTTTTGTCAACCCTCTGCATATGTTAAGCAAATTAACATTGTTTGATTTTGATAAAATTCAAGGAACAACTACTGTATATGTAAGTAAAGATACTATATATATATATATATATATATATATATATATATATATATATATATATATATATATATATATATCTTGTCCTTCGTGTGAAGAAAGGCCAACACACGGAACATCAACGAGGTTTATATATATATATATATATATATATATATATATATATATATATATATATATATATATACTAAAATAGGTTGTTTAATTTTTATGGTAACGAAGCTATTTTTTTTCGCTAACTCTAAAAGTAAATTTTATAATTAACATTCATTACAAAAAAGAAAAAGAGTTAAGGAAAAATTACTATTAAACCAACGAAAGCGTACTAAATACTTCTTTGCAGATCTTTATGGAGGTGCGTGTGTGATCCTATTTTACTCAATTTATATATATATATAATATATATAACGAATCAGTTGTGTGTCCGTGTGTTTTGAACTTATTTTTTGGTATATTTACATATATCACTCAAAAATAAATCCTCTTAAACTTAGAAATTATAACTTCTTTTTGAGGCTGTATTTTAGGGGTAAATTTTTCCTTCTTTTGGGTATCAAAACTTCTCTTCTTCAGATAACTTCTCTTAATGATACGTAACTTCTTCAGATAGAAGAATTTGTCTTCTAAACTTCTTTTTCTGAGTGATTTGAGACAAAAGAAGATACTATTTCTACGTAAAGAAAGTCGCGGGAAGTCTTTGTTTTCTGCGTAGATAGAGGTGCCAAAGTTTGTTCAATGAAGGTTGCTTAACGCCGTACGTTTTCTTTTGCTCGTCTTTGTTTTCCCTTTTCTTATTCTAGGGCTATCCTAGAGTGGATCTTAGGGGGGGCGTTGTTAGCCTGTAAATCTGTAAATTACTTCTTGATAACGTTTTCAACAGCTGTTTTAGAAACTTTCGGAGTATTTTACTACTTCTCCTTTGACTGAAGCCTTCTTTTTATAACGTTATCAGAATTTGGTTTTAAATAATATTAAATCAATATTTTAATAACATTAAAACACAGTAAAAACTATTAATGTATTAGAATTAGACAATGATTATTATAATCGTTAAAATTACTTCACTGATCCATATCGAATCTGTATGGTGATCATTCTACGTTATTTAATATTTGAATAATAAATAGATAAATAATGATAAATAATGATAAATAATATAATAATAATAATAATAATAATAATAATAATGATGATAAAATTGTTCTGTAATAAACACATACAATATAGTACTTTAGTTATTAATCATGAGTTTTGAATCTTTGAAGTACGTCTCTGCTAATAATGCATTGTGAACACACAAAATAATGAAAAAGGATCATTATAAGGGGTTGACCAGACGTCGCCAAACTGTACGAAACTTTGAATTTTTGTATGATAATGGCCTAAACACAAAACCAAAATAAACAAAAACTATGTAGTGAAAAAAGAAAAAAACATGCTTCTGGAGAGCTAAAATATTTGGAGTGCCAACTCAAAGCTCTGACGTTAAATCCACCGAAAACAAATGGAAAATATCTGAAAACAATGACAGCTAAGGAAAAACCAAGCACTCTAGAATCAATATGAAATGCTCTACAAAAATTCTGTAGTGAAATTCCTGAAGATTATTTGCAAAAACATGTGTCTTCTCCGCCAGACACATGTTTTGATATTAAAGCGGGGGACGGATAGCAAAATTTGTAGCATATTATTTCAACATGAAACACGTTTTCTAAAAATGTTTTTATCTTCATTCAATATAATTCTTATAAGAGTGGCATTCCTATTAAATCGTTAAATTTGGAGGTGTCCTCACACTTCTAAACAGCGCTGTATATATGTTAAAGGAAATCTGCGTAACTAGGGATTTCATGAAATCCCTAAAATGTTCAGGGATTTCATGGAAGGTTAAGTTGTGATAGCTTCGTTAAACCTACGGGAAAATTATTGAATGCCCGGTTAATTGAATGCTCGGTTAGGTTAATTGACGATTGGTTAAGTCGTGATATTTTCGTTAAAACTAACGAAAATATCACGACTTAACCTTACATGAAATCCCTGAACATTTTAGGAATTTTACGAATTCTCCAGTTACACAGATTCCCTGTAACCAGCGCACGAAATTTCCGCTGGCCCGTTGGCCCGAGGCCAGTTTTTTACATCGGATCAGTAATCTTCATAAGACAGCTGGTCCGAGTGGCCAGCGATGCTTTAACCCTGCTGCTATGCTGGCAAGCTTAGTACAAGCCACAGATAAGCACAATAAGTACAATACATGCGAAACATTATTTATTTATTCATAAGATCAACAATATATAATGTAGCCTTTATGTAGGGTATGTCTAAATAAATTGGCGCATAGCAGACAATCTTTTACCAATACCACAATAATATAAACGTGATTTACTATGCTCTACGTAAACTGTGTAATAATTGGCTCTAGGCCGATTAACCTCGCGTATCCAGCCAATGGCCATGTCGCTCGCATTTATTGCACACGAATTCGATAAAATTTGATGCCGGTAGTAGACTCGATCATGGTATAACAACGTTATTATACAGTGCGTTCGAAAAGTCTCTCCGCAGTGCTACGTTAAACGCATAGGAAATTGAAAAACTACAATGTTTTCATTCAACCATGATTTAGTGATATTATTACATAACCTTTTGATTTTACAGCATGTGTTGAAAGTGTTTTCCACCATTTTGCAGGCACAGAGAAACTCGTCTACACTTGTTGTCAAACACTTTTTTTTAAAGTGTTGGTTGACTGCGGAGAGACGTTTCGAACGCGCTGTATTATGGACTCTATACTACTGAAGGAATTTCTCAAATGAATAATGCCTTGTATAAGCTTCAAAAATAGTTTTTACACCGTATATAAAAATTGGGGAATTTATATAAAAGACATTATTTTTGTATATAATGTAAGACATAGATATGGAGTCTTCTTAGCTCTTAAAGTTTAAAATTTTATTGTCCCATAACATTCATTTTTTTGCATTTACATTGTGAGCAGAGCGGGCCAGTAGTTTTCTTTACGGGCCACTAGATTTTCAAGCTCACTGGTCCTGTGGGCCATCAGAAAATTTTGGTAAGTTTCACACCCTGTAGGCTGAAACATATACAATGTGTAACATCTTCAAGAAAGGACTAATCATTCTATATTGCACAAACTTAAAAATTGTAATTTTTCGTGAAAACTCTCTCTCTCTCTCTCTCTCTTTTATATATATATATATATATATATATAATATATATATATATATAAAATCATAAGTGCCCATTTCGCTTCAACTTCAACTTTTGCGTTAGTTTTCATCCGTGCTCATTTTTTACTCAATAACTCCTATAGGTCATATTTGTTATATTTTCAAATTTGTTGTCACTTACACTTGTAACAATATAACGTCATTAATTGCGAATGCCCCTTAAACGTTCGAGGGCACCCCTGATTTGAGCTAAATCGGAAAGGTCGGTAGCGGTATGAAAATAGTTTGAAAAGTTTACCTTTTTGACTCGATTATTCGTTTGTGGAAAATAATTTGAAAAGTTTACCTTTTTGACTCGATTATTCGTTTGTGATGTTAACAGCTGCTGCATGCTATTGTAATAAACTCAGTTTATTTAGAATTGTAACCGCTTGTGTTAAGTATTATTGAACTTTTAATCAACTGGAAATTGAATTACAATCAAGATCTGATTTTGGGAAATTATTTTGACGTATAATAAAGGTTAATGATTTTGTATTTGTGGATATTTGTAATAGTTACGTGGAATCTATATCATGCTGTGATTATATTGTAATATTGCTATTCTATTAGATATTATGTAGGATGAACTTAATTGTTATGAGAAATTAATAAAAAGATTCCTTATACAGGTTACAATCGTTAGTCTGGCAGTGTTTTCACGATATTTGATACGATATTTTGAAGCCTCTCATAATAGAGGCAAGTTTCCTAATAGTCATGAAGATTAATGAATGGGTAGAATAATGCTTTCTATAATGAGTTTACGTTTAAGATTTACGAATATATTGTGATGTGATATTTTATAATAATTTTTATGAATGTGAAGTTAAAGGTTTACAATTGTATATATTATTTTATAGGCTTTATTTATGGGACATGCTCTTGTGCTTATCAACGTGTTTCCAGGTTGAAAAGGAGGCAGTATTTGCCTGTCACGTTTTGGAATGATACACTGATACAGCCTCTTGGCTTAGTCTTTCGCTCCTTCTTATAGTTAGTGCAGCCCGGTCATTTGAATTGAGTGTACATTGTTGATAAAGTATAAGTATATTCGATCTTTTCCGTTTGGGGGCTTAGCAGTGAATTTTAATGAAAATCGGTATACTAATGTAGTTTTGGTCACTAATTTCAAAAATAACTTTCTTTTTTGGTTGAAATGAAAAACAAACATGTTAGAGCACTTTAAATATTTAATGTGTTTTTAATGAAAATATCATGACTTAACCTAACCAATCGTCAAGGGCGTACAGTTGACCTAACCTGGCATTCATTGACCTAACCGGGCATTCAATTGACCTAACTGGTATTAATTCTTGATTTTTTTTTCTGCTACTTTTACAGATCTGGCGGGATCCTTCAAAAAACGTATTCTTCGTAAAGTTGCACTTTTTACCATTTGACCGACGCTTTTGGCAACGAAATAACTGGGTATTTTTATCAAAGGAACACACTTTCCCACACTTAGAGCACTTTTCATAAACAGTAGCAGTTTGTGACTCTGGCTAAATTTAACACAATCCTCTGTAACTAGTTTAAGCTAGTTAAAACACATATTAATTATTTAAAGTGCCTAACATGTTTGTTTTTCATTTCTCCTAAAAGAGAAAGTTATTTTTGAAATCAGTGACCAAAACTACATTAGTATACCAATTTTCATTAAAATTCGCTGCTAGCCCCCAAACGGAAAAAATCCGAATATTCCGTTTGTAAATACGCTTCTTTAAAATCAGTGATACTGTTTCCTCCCCTCGTCAGTTCTGCCTATAGTAACGCATTACACCCGCAGTAAAGTACCCGTGGTTTACTGTAACATCATGGTGGGCTGACTTACCCTAAAGGACTTAGAACCTCCCCTGATCCTTCGAGGTACGAACTACCCTAATAACAGATCCACCCTATTAGTGTTAAAATAGAGGGAGCATTAAAATATTTAGAGAAAGTGCTTTTTTACTGCATACAATAGTTATTTTTTGAATTTCACAATTTTAATTAAAAAAAAAAATCTAAATCAAATTACTCCTATTTCATGCTATCTCAGGTCTTTGCACACCCAGTAATTTTTTTGCGTTAGGCTAACATAACTTAACCTCAAGAAAGTATCTCCAACAAAAAAGTTGAGCTATTTGCAAAATAGGAGTTAATGGGTAAAAAAGTGGCTTCCTATTAGTGCTACGTGGGGATTTAGGCATATACAAATAATATATAATAATTGCACTGAAGCACGGTGATTCTGGAACAACTTTAAAACAATACCACTGAATTAACGCTATTCTTGATACAGTTTATTAAGGACCGCTCGATTTCCTCCGGGTACACACAATAGAAACTAGTCGTTTGGTACACTTTTGGGCCTGTTTCAGTATGATGAAAAATATTAAAACATGTTTTAATGCTTTCGCCACAAATCTGTAATGTTACAGTACATAAAATAGTGAGTTGACAGGTCATCAAAATACAATTTTATACGGACACTTTAGAATAGTCTCCTCGAACACCTTGGTAGACCTTTTTTATAGTGTGGTCTACCTGACTAGTTTCTGTTTTGTGTGTAGCGATGAAAGGTACAAATATCAGTAAACAGCTTACACGTTTTCGCTTTTACTGTTATATCCCTTTCGACTGTGAAATATCCAGACGACCTACATACTTCGAGAACTTACGTTTAATCAGGGGAAACTTATATTACATTTTAACACAAGTATAAAAAAAAATATTCATAAATGAAGAGTTATACACTCTCTACAGTTTGCATTATACTTTGTCCCTTTTCCTATATACAATTTGTCCACAGGAGTACGTGATATAAAAGCTAATTAAGAGGATATCGGAAGAAATAGAATTTTTATATTTTTTTTTCCTTTTGGAAAAAGTACATCGGCCAGGAATAGTTTTTCAGTTTGCATAACAGATTCGACCGTCCACACTTTGTTTGGTCTAAAGACAATCTTTGTTTTCACTTATTTAAAAATATTTCATTCATTGATTCGAAGACTTGAAACTAATCAATGTATCAATAATGTCTCCTCTTTCTGGGAGACATATTTTCTTCAATATTGACTGTAACCTTCTAGAAGGAATTATCCTTCTTCGGGAATGGAATCTTAAGAACATCCTTACTGTAACAAGAACAAGCACACACCGGGGAGATATCGCCACAGACAGAACCACAAGTGACGATGATGGGGTCTCCTGGTTTACCAAAACGATTTGCTAAAGGCATGGCTGTTGGGAATAAGCGATCTCCTATTTTAAGTACTCTGTTTCGTGTTCCTTTGGGTTCAAAGATATACTTATGCTGAGATACGAGGTTATCGAGGGAGGGATGGGGTACCATTAAAGAGCTGAATTCGTTACTTGAGAGCTAACTGAAGGGTACCTCATCTTCATTGTCTCTATCAGTATCTGAATATTTTTAACTCGAGGAAATTAAAATAAAATGTAATTTCAGAATTAAAACCATAAAAAGAGTTTCAGATTTCTGTAACATTATAATTGGTGTTCTCCTGATTCGATCCACACTGTATATACTGTACTATATGATGATGATGATAAGAAATTTGAACGTTAGATCAAAGTGAGTAGTCTCTTCACTCTCTTTATAGTAGTGTTAATGTCTAACTACTCATTTTTAAGTCTGTTACTTTACGAAGAAAAGTACGAGAAAATTTTACTAATTAGTACTTTTAAGTCCTAAAAAAAAATAATTCATAAAAAAATAATGTAATTTATACTTCAAAATACAATTAAGCTTTTATTTCATAAAATCTTTAAAAGTGTAGGCCTATACAATAAAAACAAGTGTTCCACTGGACTATTTAAAGAGCCAGTATGAGTAATTTGCATATAACTTGCGCAATCAAATAATATGGAATCGACCGAAGCGTGGACACTTTTCCTTTTAAGTTAACACAAGAACTATTCTAACATTCAGTTTCGTTAATTCGCTACTCATTCCTCTGTTTTGTCAGCCTCTGGAAGACATGAAACATGATCCCTGATTGGATAATTCATAATCTGTAACACACGGTTATATTTAAGTGACAAACATTTCCAAACATGATTCTCATACTATTCCGTAAAGATATACTGTGTATATATACAATGATAAAGATCCATACAACGAACTTCGAGAAACTCCTCTAATTTTAATATACAAGCCGCTTCGTGATCTTTAACGCCGTTCATCTTGATAAATCCGACCCTAACGGTCGACTGAGGACGAGACATTAGCTCCACTCATTTTACGCGAGTCAGCCAATCATAACAGGCGACTGAGCGAAAGAGAGATTTGTTACTCCGCTCAAAACCGCGTAAAGTTTTTTATTTATAGATAGATTTTAAGAGTGAGAACGTAATTACTCGTAATTCTCACTGTTTTCGGCATCACTTTCAAACACTATTGGCTGAATAACTTAACTAAACACTACAGATAGAGAGAGTCCCACCACGCTTCCCACCACGCTTTCTGCGAAATCCAAGAAAGTCAGTCGATTTATAAATTTACAAAATACTACCGCCATCAAAAGTTTGAGCTTCACATCTGTAGCCAGTGGATCAAAATTTATGAAGCTGCATTCAAAATCGAAGTACCTCCTAAGTTTAAGTTTCCAGTGGATTAAACACATTTTTGTTGGAAAATCTTTTTTATGAAATTATTTACATGTTATAAAGCAAACATAGAGTAACTAAGAAGGTGCAGGAGGCCAGGCTGAGGTGGTATGGACACGTCAGGAGAAGAGAGGAGGAGTATGTGGGGCGCAGAGTGCTGGAGATGGAGTTGCCGGGACGGAGAAGAAGGGGAAGACCGAAGACGAGATGGAGGGACTGTGTGGTGGCGGACATCAGGGAGAAGGACTTGGAGGAGGACGTGGTATACGACAGAGGAGAGTGGAGAAGACGAACCAAAAACAACGACTCATGTAAAGATGGGATAATAAGCTGCGGAAGAAGAAGAAGAGGAGTAACTAAATACACTGTAAGTGTGCAGTTATATATATATATATATATATATATATATTATATATATATATATATATATATATATATATATATATATATTTCAATTTCAACTAAATACACTGTAAGTGTGCAGGGTAAAAATGTTTTCTTTCCTCTAATTGGTGTGCCTGTGGAAGAAATGAAACATGGTACCTAAATTGGACAATGCATAATTTCTAACCCAACTTGATTCAAAGACACGTTAGGTACAAATGTACAGGCATCGCCTCCGTAGGCGAAGACTTATTTAAATGACAAACATTTTCGGACGTCATTTTACACTGTAAAGATGAATACCTTGATTACCTTGGTTTTGTTTCCGCCTGAATTGTTCAATCTGACAAAGGTCAAACTTGTCACTCAGCCTTAAACCTACAGTTTAACGTGGAATCCGAACCACGCCCACCACCAGCCAGGGTTTGGCGCGCCGCCTACCGTCACCGGGTTTCGATCCCGCGGCCGGTGGATTCGTAGTCAGCGACGCTAACCACTACACCACCGAGGTGCATATATATATATACAGGGTGATTCAAAAGTCAGGTTACATAGGGAAATACTGTATTATGTAATGATACAGGGGAATAGTCACATCACATGTTCGATATGGCCACCGTTAACGGCAATGCACTTGTGCAGCCAGCTAGGAATATCACATTAATGCGCTCCTCCTTCGATAACATCTCATAACTCATTTACCTGCAAAGAAACAGAAAAGCCCTATGTAACCTGACTTATGAATCACCCTGTGTATATATACAGCGTGTCCCAAAGAAATGTATACCCACTTTGTTCGATAATACCAGCTATGAGGATAATAAATATATTACTTTTTATATGTTTTTTAATAAAGAATTTTCTCCTGAATCTAAATACTGTATGTAATTATCTTTATTAAAAATTGAAAAACAAAAACGTTACAGATGTTTAAATTATAATTATTATTTTCGAGACTTCATGTGCGATATTTCTAATATTTTGCACGTATACGAGATAAGTTTGAAACCGACGGCACTGTGCAAAACTTACAAAACAACGTTCTGGAAGACGTCGAACATCTTAGATAAAGTGTCATTTAACCATGGAATTTGTAAATTTTTTGAATTAACTAATAATTACAACATTTATGCTTCAATATCAACACTAAACATAAGTATCTCAAAACAGTCGGTTAAAATATTAGAAAATATCGCACATGAAGTCTCGAAAATAATATTATAATTTAAACATCTGTAACTTTTTTGTTCTTCAATTTTAATAAACATAATTACATATTTAGATTCAGGAGAAATTCTTTATTAAAAAACATATAAAAAGTAATATATTTATTATTTTCATAGCTGGTATTATCGAACAAAGTGGGTATACATTTCTTTGGGACACGCTGTATATATTATATATATATGATGAATAAAACCACGAAGGAAAGGAAACACAAAATGGTGCTCAAGCGCTTTCGTCTAATGACATCCTCAGGAACACTGAGCACCATTTTGTGTTTTCCTTTCCTTCGTGGTTTTATTCATCATAAATATTTTTCACGTGTTACCTTCGTGAAATAATTTTCATATATATATATATATATAATATTTAGGAGAAATCCAATGACAAGGAGAAATGTAAATGCCATGAAAAGTCTTCTTTAATGCGCAACGTTTCGAGCAATACGCTCATCTTCAGGCTGTATAATAACAATGTGAAATTAAAATCATAATTGAATGAAAACAAGACAAAGAAAATTTCTATAACCTATTCATAAAGGCAAATTTTAAAAGACTGAAAAAAGAGGGTTAAATTCTAAGTTATACAGATTTACATATAAATTAAGAAACTATTTTTAAATACATAGTAAATGTGAAATTAATACACTGGAAAAATTAACAATAGTACACTGGAATAATGAAACTAACTAACCTTTCACTGCAATTTCGAGGCTAGACTAATTTAAGCAGAGGCAAAACGAGAAAACATAAGATGGTGAGGGCGATTGGGGAAGGGGGGATTATAAGGAATTGGGGAAGGAGGAGGGATTATAAGAAATTTAAAGGGACAGCTGATGAGTCAACATTTAGCGTAGGGGTCAAAGTTTTAATGTAAAGCGATTCCAAATTCTAAGTGAGTTTGGACAAGTATTACAACCAAGAATTTTAAAATTGTCTAAAGTGACATCAGTTTTACATTTATACTGTGTTCCCGAATACTAGAAACTTCTTTAGTTTTTAAAATTTTACCTGTTCGGCCACTTATTCCCATATGCGAATAAAATCTAGCCTG
This sequence comes from Bathynomus jamesi, assembly GCA_023014485.1. Taxonomy (NCBI): domain Eukaryota; kingdom Metazoa; phylum Arthropoda; class Malacostraca; order Isopoda; family Cirolanidae; genus Bathynomus; species Bathynomus jamesi. The sequence continues at coordinate 249,832 of JAJOZX010003182.1, read as the reverse complement.
AGAGAGCGAACAGTGCTGCCAATGTAATTCCCAAGGAGACACCTAGGGCAGGTAAATAAATATACAACACCGCTACGCAACGAGTCAGGGGTTCGATCCTTCGCTGAGAAAAAGCTACCTAAAGACGTTTTATTAATAAATATGATGCGGAAATCAGTATGATAAAAAAATTTCCTTAACAATTTTGTAAATTTAAGCTTAAATTCCTTATTCAAAGGACCCATTTCAGGTACCAAGAAATATTTTATATCCTTCGGCACTGTAATACAAGGAAGTTGAGGGCTATAAACATTATTTAAGAAGGATCTAATTAGTTTATCTACATATTGAACAGGAAAACTATTATTGGTAAAGTATGATCTTAGATTATTAAATTCATCATTAAGTAAGGTAAAACTAGAGGTCAAATTATATCCTCTGAACAGGAGAGTTTTAATACAAGACATCAGGGCTAGATTTTATTCGCATATGGGAATAAGTGGCCGAACAGGTAAAATTTTAAAAACTAAAGAAGTTTCTAGTATTCGGGAACACAGTATAAAATGTAAAACTGATGTCACTTTAGACAATTTTAAAATTCTTGGTTGTAATACTTGTCCCAACTCACTTAGAATTTTGGAATCGCTTTACATTAAAACTTTGACCCCTACGCTAAATGTTGACTCATCAGCTGTCCCTTTAAATTTCTTATAATCCCTCCTCCTTCCCCAATTCCTTATAATCCCCCCTTCCCCAATCGCCCTCACATCTTATGTTTTCTCGTTTGCCTCTGCTTAAATTAGTCTAGCCTCGGAAATTGCAGTGAAAGGTTAGTTAGTTTCATTATTCCAGTGTACTATTGTTAATTTTTCCAGTGTATTAATTTCACATTTACTATGTATTTAAAAATAGTTTCTTAATTTTATATGTAAATCTGTATAACTTAGAATTTAACCCTCTTTTTTCAGTCTTTTAAAATTTGCCTTTATGAATAGGTTATAGAAATTTTCTTTGTCTTGTTTTCATTCAATTATTGATTTTAATTTCACATTGTTATTATACAGCCTGAAGATGAGCGTATTGCTCGAAACGTTGCGTATTAAAGAAGACTTTTCATGGCATTTACATTTCTCCTTGTCATTGGATTTCTCCTAAATATTAAATTGAAGCTCTGTAGAAGCAACCCGCATGATTATATATATATATATATATATATATATATATATATATATATATATATATATGAGTGGTTACGGTAATGAAAAAGTTTTATAACGCTGAACGAGATCAAAAAGAAAATGAAAATTTTAATTACGTCTTTGGTAAGTTGTCAGATAATTAATCATAAATGTTGCGAACCCATTTCGTCCAAGCGAAAACTCTTTCAATTTTTTTTTTTTTTTTTTAATTTCGGCAATATTCGTAACTTCCAAACTTTCACTTCTTTCTGGGACTTAAATTGTACAAACTCTTTCTATTATACCTAATCGTACTAATAGCCAGAAATAACTGCCGGTACCGAAAAAATATAAGAGTAAATTTACAGCAATTTCCTTTATAAAGTTTTGTTCAAAACGAGAAACTCCCTCGTGTAAATGGAAAATTTCGCTGGTTTGGGAATTGAATTTTTACAAACGTAAACACACTCTTTCTCTTATACATATATACTGTACTTTAAAAATAGAATAAAATGCGTCCTCTCTCTCTCTCTCTCTCTGGGACAGATATAGAAGCAGTGATTTCCTTTAAAAGGTGTAAATGTTGTAGGAGGCGCTGGTCTGGTCTGATTACAGAGCACTGGATGTTGTCTGTGTGAGGACGCTCGGAAGTCAAAACTTCCGAATAATGCTACAACGGAGGGTTATAAGGAGAGTTGGTTGCAGTGAAGTTGAGGATGGTGATGTTCCCTTTTGATCGTGAATGTAGTAAGAGGCATTGATCGGGTCTGGTATCAGAGAACTGGGAGTTCTCAAATTATAGACTTTTTCTATTATTTTTATTTGTGTGTTTCTAATAGACGGAAAAACCTCCGAATAACTAATTAAATTATTTCGGGAAGCCACGCCTCTCTCCCCTTCTTGCTTTCTTATCCTCCTTCCTCTCTTTCTTTTTTCTTCATTATTAAAAGAGTGTTGCTCGAGGGAGGGCTAGTTAAGATAGAGTAGTAGTAGTATCGTTCCCTTTTAATAAATGTAGTAGGAGGCGCTGGACGGGTCTGGTTTCAGAGTATTGGGGGTTCTCAGATGATACCCCATTGGTAGAGAAGGGAAGCTTGATGGGATTTCTCGGGAACCAAAGTCTCCGAATAGACGTTTTCAATTTTAGGGACGCTACTTGGGTTTATAGTGTAGGAATGTTAGTATTTTTTTTAATAAATCGCGGAATATCTATCTAGAGAAAGTTTTATAGTTTTATAGAGTAGTGTTGTCCCCTTTTGCAATAAATGTAGTAGGAGGTGCTGGCTGGGTCTGGCTTCAGAACACTGGAAGTTCTCAGATGATGGGAAGCTTGACGAGATCTCTTGGGAGTCAAAACCTCCGAATAGCTATACTCATCTCCAGGGAAGCTACTTAGTTATAGTGGAACTTTAGTTTTAAATATTCTACAACCAATAAAAAAAATACATGAAAAAGTGAAAAAAAAATATAAAAAAAATAAATAAATAAATAAAGTTGCACATCGTCCAAGGATCGTAAAAGGATACATTTCAGGTGAAAACGATATCAGTGATAGTATATGTGTCACACTATTTAGTTCCCAAAGTAGTATGACCGCAAAATGTTCGAGTGTATATGCAATTGCAATGTTGATCAATTGTTGTAAGGTGCCAGCCCCTTCGCTCCTGGGGGAGGGGGCGGGGTAATGAGGGAGTGTGGGTGGGGGTAAGGGGGAGAGGGGTTGTCCCCTTAAGAGAAAGGTTTTAAGTTTTTAACAAAATAAAAGATATGTTGAATTTTTACCACATTTTATTATTATCCATTCAATTTTAAACCATATCAGATGTACATGGGAGCCGCCGAAGGCGGCCTGTGCGAAGCACACAAGCCCTACCCGAAGGGTAGAGTGCAGAAGGCACAGCTTGTGTACATCAAATTTCGCAATAAAAATAAGTAAATTTTGCAAGATGAATAAAGATTATGCATATTATGCATTATTATTCCCCATTATACATAGGGAATTCTTAAATTGTAAGTCTTGCCAGTTGGAGGTACCCTTTGAACCAGTGCTCCTTTGTTTGTTTAACAATTTCAGTGTTGCCATTGGTGACAAAATGTGACAAAATGTGTCAAAATGTGACAAAAAGGAAATAATATGTGACAAATCGGTGTAATCAAAAAGAAAAAACAAGTGTAACAAATTTGATTATTTTATTTGAATTATATAGAAACGTGTTATTTATTTATTATTATTTGGTGGGCTAAATATTTTTGTATTTTTCAGATAATTGAATTTGGTATATGAAATGAACAGAAATCAGTCGTTTAAGGAATCTATGCTCCATGGTAGTGATTCTAATAATGATGAACTAGCACTGTGGTGTATCAGATCTCGGGTCAATGTGCATTCTGGCCACTGTCTTATTTGTTCAGAAGATATTGATGTTAAGGACCGTGGACGTGATGCACTCATTCGCCATTCAAAGAAAATAGCTCACATTAGAAAGGCAGCAAAGTATCGAAGTGAAGATGGGTTATTGAAGATAAAATCAACACAATTTTCTCTTCTAGATTGTTTCAGTCATCCTCAAACATCTTCAAGCATTCCTTTTCATGACCAAGTAACTGCAGCAGAAGCAATCTGGTGTACAGCATTGGCAATGACACATACACCAGCTCATGTTAGTGACAAAATTACTCCAGCTTTTCCAGTAATGTTTCCAGATTCTAAAATAGCATCTGCAATGGCTTGCAAGAGAACAAAATGTACATATGTTCTTTCAGATGGATTAGGACCGTTTTTAAGGAAAAAATTGAAAATGAGATAAGAAATTCAGCTCTGGCATGTGACAAAATGTCACCCATGTGACAAAATGTGACAAACTACTTCTGAGAGCGTGGCAACACTGCAATTTCCTCCTACACTTACTCTTCTCCCAACTTAAGAAACTCCTCTGAGTGTATTGTGACCCACATAGCATGATCAACCATCGAGCAACTTATCTTTTGATCACTTGTCTCATAAACACCTCTACTGTAAGTAGTAGAAGAAGATTTTCTTTGCTCTCGTGGTGGCATAACACTGTGAAGTATGAACAATTCAATATATCACTTGCCGCATAAACACCTTTCACGGCGGGAGACCCAGTTGAATACTAGCGACATTCAAAGAGTTGGCAGGCACACAAATTACAGACATCCAATTACAGAAAAAACGCTCAGACATTCGCCAACCTTGTTACTAGACAAGGTGTTTTACAAAAATGCATAATATTATCTCGGTAATTTCTATGCAAAGGACGCAGTGTACGATAAATGTTCAGTACGGTGGCTTTGCCAAGCTACGGAGAAATTTATATGCAACAACGAAACGATGACTTCTTGTACATAATAAATAAATAAAAAATTCCTTAAAAACATGCATAGCGAAGATTAGATTATTAGTTTAGTATTCATGGTATCCTTTACTTTCCGCTGTCTTCTAATGCGAAACTGAGTACACGAGATAAGTGTACGCATGGTGTGAATGAACTCCGAAGTTAGTCTTTTCATAATATCTTTTCCTACTTTCTTATAAATCTTCTTTCACCACTATTTTGTGTCAGCAGTGGCTGGCGGAGGAGGGAGAGAGCTTTGTCTGTTCTATACTTTACTATTACTACTATTCCTGTGTGGAAGCTTTACACGCCTATAAGTGTAATCATGGTATAAGGTTTCAGTGTTCTTTTTTTCATTGCTATTTCTAACTTCTCTACTTTCTTGAGTTAACCTATAACCTATAACTCTGTAACCTCTCCCCTCCCCCTCTCTATTTATGTGTGCCGAGCGTAATTATAGAGCTAGCTTATATATTCTCTTTCCTGTACCCGACTATGGCGAAGGGGAGAGCTTTTCTATCTGCTTTCTACTTCTGTTAGAATAGTTAAAAAACGAATGGTTTAATAACAGGAATGTCCCCGGTCTTTGAAGTTTCCTCTCTCTCTCTCTCTTCTCTCTCTCTCTCTCTCTCTCTATATATATATATATATATATATATATACAGGGTGTCCCGTAAGTCTGGAACCATAGAGCAAACTGATAAAAACGGCAATAAAAACGCCGAAGAGACCCTTGGGGACTGTTTATGAAATGAGCGAGGATGGTAGCGGCTGTGTCATCGTCGGTGGATGTCCTCGGAGGTCCACTGCGTGGTTTATCTCCTATGGGTCCCGTTTCCCTGAACTTTGTTACAAGTTTGCCGACACAGATGTGTGTTATCGGCACGCGGTCCGGATGCAATCTGTTAAATTCCTCAGCGACCTCCCTCTGACTCCGATTTTCTACGAGCAGAATTACCTGGATGCGTTCTTCCTTACTCAAAGACATCATGGGCACTTGCATAAACGGAAAAACATGAATTACTTATTTTACCCTATGATTCCAGACTTATGGGACACCCTGTACAACTGTGTGTGTGTGTGTGTGTGTGGTGTGTGTGTGTGTGTGTTACAGGGAATCTGTGTAACTAGGGATTTCAAGAAATCCCTAAAATGTTCAAGGATTTCATGTAAGGTTAAGTCGTAATATTTTCGTTAAACCTACGGGAAAATTATTGAATGCCCAGTTAGGTTAATTGAATGGCAAGTTAGGTCAACTGTACGCACTTAACGATTGGTTAAGTTGTGATATTTTCGTTAACTAACGAAAATATCACGACTTAACCTTACATGAAATCCCTGAACACTTTAGGGATTTCATGAAATCCCTAGTTACACAGATTCCCTGTAACATACCAGTGTATATATATAATAATATAATATATATATATATATATAATATATATATGTGTGTGTGTGTGTGTGTGTGTGTGTGTGTGTGTATCAACTGAAGCGTTACAGTTTTATGAAGCACACCCAATTAAGAAAATATAACACATTTAGTGAGCCATTTTTTTTGTACCCAACATACCGTACTCGTATTCATATGTCGAATGAGGTAATCCGCAGTTTTTCAACCAGATATATCAAAACTAATAGTTAGGTTAGGTTAATTTAAATTAAAATATAAACCTCACACGTGATAAATTTTTTTTTTTTTTTTTCAATTTTTTTTAGGAACAAAAATCGAAACAATTTCTATTCAAAAACCAACCAATGAATGCGTAAAGAGTTAGGTTAAAGTACGTAGCCTAAATTATAGTACAGTACAGTACTTATCAATGAAGCCGTCTCGAGTTGCGTTTGTCTGATTTTTTTTTTTTTAATTTTCACTCATTTTTTTTAAAATTCAGAATAAACCATCTTTTTGGCGTTTCCTTCACTGGGCCGAACGTGACAAAGTATACAGGGTGTTTCACAACCGGTCTGTCATACTTTGGGGGTGATTTCGGGGTGATATCGAGTAAAAAAGTTAATACAACATAGGTGCTATTTCCAACCGTTGCGGAGCTACGGACATTTTAAGATATGCAAACAACAAATCCCTACTTGTGTGGAATTCGATAGATGGCAGCACTGGTGGTAGTTTCGGTTAACGAATTCTTAATCGCATACTGTTTAGTGATGAAGCACAATTCATTCGGGATGGAATTAACAAGAGACGAAATTCCCACTCGTGGTCCGCCGATAATTCCCACGGTATCGTTGAAGGAAACTTTCAACATCGATTCTCGGTGAATGTTCGGTGCGGTGCAATTGGAGATCAGCTGATTGGACCGTTCGTTTTGGAACAACGATTAACTACTGATACTTATCTGAACTTCCTGACGAACGAATTGCCGCTTTTGATGGAGGACTTGCCCTTGGAGACAAGGCGTAGGATGTTCTTTCAGCACGATGGGCGCCACCGCATTTTGGTCGTTATGTTACAGATTACTTGAATCATCGGTACGGGAATCGTTAGATTGGTCGTGCTGGTCCAATATCGTGGTCCCCGAGATCTCCTGACCTAACCCCGTTAGATTTCTTTTTATGGGGCCTTATGAAAGAGATGGTCTACAAGACCAAAGTACAAACGAGAGAGGAACTCTTGCGGCGGATTACGGATGCCTCTGCCTACATAGGAGAACACCCCGAAATGATTCAATGGGCAGTGGACTCTTGTTTAGAACGAGCAAGGCTGTGCATTGAAAACTTAGGCGGACATTTTGAACATTTATAAGGTATATTTCATAAAATGTAGCAATAAATACATCAGATTGATACTCTCGTTTATTTTTTTCCGTGCACCTTAAAACGTCCGTAATTCTGCAACGGTTGGAAATAGCACCGATGCTGTATTAACCTTTTTACTCGATATCACTCCCCCCCCCCCAAATATGGAAGACCGGTTGTGAAACACCCTGTATTGGCCTACACGTAGGCTATACAAACAACTTTAGTGAATATGCAGCACAGGATTGCTTGATTCCTGTATAGGGAAAACTTAATTTTGACTTTGTCTATAATAACTAATTACGTAAAACCATTATCTTGCTTCCACCTTCAATGGCTCGCAGCACACCTGTTCCTCTTTCCTGTACATCATTTACGTAAGTAAAGTCATCTTTTGTCTACATGTTTATTGTCATTATCTATTAGAAAACTAAAATTCCAGTATTATTATTATTATTATTATATGTAAAAAAATTATTATAACTATATAAAAATTATCTCTATACATTTTAATATTTCTGAAATATAAAAAAATATCGTTTCTCATTTAGTTTTAAATAATTTCATCTATCCATTTCGGTGTCATGGTTCTCAGAAGGAAATTACAATTACTTGGGACGCAAGATAACAACTGGAATTTTAATAGGGGCTCAAATCACTTCCAAAATCTGTTTCTAAAAGATAACTGTCTGTAAAACTTTGCTTCATTTCCAGCCCATTTCATAATATTACGGTTGGCCTGGGCAGTTACCTCACCCTTCACTTTATCTAAAGTATCCGCAATTGCTTTCTTTACCGCTTCATCCACTTATTGGCCAATCTCTTTACCCACTCGTATATCTGGTTTTCCATTAACATATACTCCGGGTGGTAGAGTTTTCTTCTCTTCAGGCCCTGTTGAATTATCCTTTGCATTGGCTGATGCATCCGATAATATGGTATCATAAATTTATTTTTTGGATTTGTGTGATTTTGCCTCCAATGCGCCATTCATCGTATTTGGGGAACCGACATCGAAGGACATCTTACGCGGAGAGTTAAAATCAAAATACTGTGAAATTTTGGAAGGAACAAAAGGACTAGAATAATTTTTTAAGTCTAGTTTTCCGGCAATTTTCTTTTAAGTCTTGGCGCCAAAGTCCTTAATGTAATAAGAAGCATTAACTTTATTAGCATTGCTAAAATCTTCAAGCTGAAAATGATGCCTATAATTTAAGTGTTTAGGCCTCGAAGAAATCATTTGGATTACCATCACAGTGATCAGAAATTACTTATACATGCCTGTAAACGAAATGACTTGAATACAATTAACAAAACATTAATGTCCTCAACGAGAATGTTGCTCGTTTCTGATTTTTAAAAATGTCAAACACTATTCTTTGTAAGTTGTCAGTCCTTTGGAAAAGTAACTCAACATCTAAAGTTGATCAACAATTGAGAATACCATAGTCACTGGCTTATGTTTAATTTCGATGTAGCTTCACCAATTTCATCTAATCATACATACCTTTTTTTTTTTTTTTACAAAATGACGACGTAAAAGGAACGCTGATTTTGAGAATTGGACGATACGAATAACTTCACAATAACTGTGCGTTAAAAAATTCTTCACAGATATAACAATAAACGTGGTCTTTCAAGTATGTAAAATAGGTCTCAGTTCAGCACGGACTTATTGAAACCAATGCCTGTATAATAACAAGTTACCCAGACCCGACGTTGTTAAGACGGGAAACATTTCACTATGTTACGCAATCATACGTGACTGAAATGCCTCAAATTTAGTCACAACTTAAAAAAAGAACATAAAGATTGCAGTTCCTAACTTAAGGTGCAAATAATATAAATAACTGCAGCGTAACAACCAAATTTTAAACGTTTAAGTCTATTATTATTAATAATAATATTAATATAAAACAATAATGTTCCAGAAAAACATCAATAATCGAAAGTGAAGTTCTAAAACTTAAAAATTAGAGGATTTTTTTTTTATTAAACAAATCCCAATACATGACCGCCACATAATTTCAGGATTCTGAAACTGCCTTCCGGGGCACATTCTGCCAAGCGATGGCGAGTCGAAAAACACTATTCTCTACCAGAGAGAGAGTTCTTCAAAAAAAAAAAAAAAAAAAAAAAAAATTGTTGAACTGAAACTATTTTGAACAATGTTTAAAACGAGTAGATTCTGTGAACTGCGGCGGCAACTCGCAATAAAATTCAGAAAAAAATGTTATGTAAAATATTTTTTATTTCCCTCAAGTAAAAAATAACCACAAAATTCCGATAATTCTTTTTAAGAATTTCACTCCATAACTTGGTCTTTTTATATTATAAAGGGTTTAATAATAATAATAATAATAAAAAAATGGTGTCATTTTAGTGCAATGGATTAACAAATATTTCACATAATGCCCTCTTATATTTCTGGAGAATGTTTCCTTCGATTTGATATATATATATATATATATATATATATATATATATATATATATATATATACTGTATATATAACAGTCAATATGCAAAAGTAGGCAATTTATAAATTAACTGAAATTCAGACAATGTGTCAAATTGGTGAGACACACAAAACCTAACCTAACCTTTCTAGTAATGCTGCATATGCATGCCCACTGGTATTTCCCAATATATGTTGCCTAAAAATTCATGGCTCGGTTAGGTTTAATTAGGTATGAAGTAAATCGAACATTTAACAAATTGCCTAAAATCTCAATCAATTTATGAATTGCCTAATTTTAGACAGTGACTGTAATATATATATATATATATATATATATATATATATATATATATATAGTAAATAATGGTTTTCCACAGTATCACTAAAAATAAATAATAATTATGTAAATAAAATATTATTTCCTTTTCTCGTGATTTTTCCTGGAACGATCACATATACACAAACCCCTTCTAAAACAGCTTCTAAGGAGTTAGGTGTGCTGTACCTGCTCCGCTGTTTCTTCACCTCCAGTCAGTTGCTGTCTCTGGGGTCTTATCCGTCCCTGTATGAAGGGACCAACCCACACATCTCTATTTGACCGGGTGGAATCAAAGGCTTTTCGTCTCGTCAATTCCCCGCCTCTTACAGACTGTCTTCAATGCTTCTCTCTTCGCCGCAATGTTGCCTCACTCTCTCTTTACTATAACTATTATATCAGACACTGCTCTTTTGAACTCTCTAACTGCATGCCTCCTCCTTCAGGGGCGGAGCTAGCTAGGGGCAGGCGGGGCAGTGCCCCGGGGCCCGGCCTTTGGGGGGACCCGGGTCGTTTCAACAAGTCATGAGAAGTTATTTGAGAGACCAACAAAGCTAGTAAATAAATATAAAAATTATATTTCCTCTGGATTTCCAAGTCAATTACTCCCTTTTCGAATGTGCTTAAAAACAGACATTGCAAAAATGACGACAATGCATGAGCTATATTCATTTTTAATTAAAGACAACAGTACTTTGTGCTCAAGTTCTCCCGAAGTTGTGACTACCATAACATTGTTCCTCACAATTCCTGTGACAGTTTCAAGTGCAGAGAGATCGTTTTCAAAACTTAAACTAATAAAGAACTATCTTCGAAATTCTATGAATGAAAAAAGATTAAGTGGACTTCACTTATATCAATTGAAAACAAGAAAGCTAGAAATATTAACTTGGAGGATTTAATTAATGAATTTGCTGAAAGAAAGGCAAGAAAAGTCAAGTTCTGATGTTGTCGACTTGTCGTAAGTAAACTTTTATTTCACGGTATCCTTTTTAAAGCTCAATATTTTGCATAATGTTTTGCTTTCTATGCCTCCATGCGTACAAGTAGTATCATAATTCTTAAATATATGCTAAATAAATAATGCAAAGAAAAGCAATATAAATGTATAATAAAAATTTTGTTAGGGGGCCCGTAAATAAGTTTTACCCCGGGAGCCGTGACACTCTTGCTCCGTTCCTGTCCTCCTTTAAGGAGAGCACGCAGTACCAGACTTTCTACACATTCTCATTCCTTTTCTGTCCAAGTATCTAACGCAAGGATTAATCGGTATTTTCAATCTTTCACCTACTGAACCGGTCAACCCTGGAACAATCATCCTCAATCCATCTTTCCCCCTGTTTATGACCTCTTAATCTTTCATACGCAGAGCGTCCAGGCATCTCGAAAACCCTGGACCTTGATTTTGGCTCTCTTCTTCTTCTATTTGGGGAGGGTGCGTTTTCGCCCATGACCCCTCCTTCCTGTATTAAAAAGAAAAAGATAAAAATGAAGAAGAAAATCTATAAATCTAAAACTGAAGATAATACATAAAAAACCTAAGAATCTAAACTAAAAAAGATCATAAAAGAGCAACACCAAAAATATTTAAAAAACAAATAAATGTCTACTAGAAGTTACTACAAGCCTAAAAGACTATCTTCTTAGTTCTCTAACAAGAAAAGCCATACTGAAAGCGAGGTATGTTGTTTATCAAATGTAGAGAACATGGCAATAATTCCTTTTATGCTGGAGACGCAACTAACAATCTGAGAATATTAAAACAAATACACGCCAAGCAATATACTCGTACACGATCATAAAGAAAAACGAGCACGAAAAACTGCACCTGATAATGACATACTAAATAATTTTAAATTACTGCTCAGAACGAAACTTTTTATGATTTAAGAATAGCTGAATCACTAATGATTAGAAAATGTAAACCAGAAATGAATATAAAATATAACAAAAGAGCAAATTTTTCAAACCTCTTTCAGTAAATTTGCTTCACGCACTTGAAAACTAACAGACACTTGTGGAATTTTAATATATGTACAAATGTAACGCCACGTAATTAATACTTTTGCAGTTTTACCTGGTTAATCATTGTATATAAATTTAGATTTATCATTTGTTTGAAGATGTCCGAAGTCAATGGACAAAATATTGGACTGCTATTACCAAAAGCAATAAATAACATCGTTTTATTCTAAAACGGGAGTGCTCAGACTTTAGGTACCTAAGATCTACTTTTGCCAGCCTCGTCCTAACGCGATCTACCAGCACTGAAATTGAAAAAAAAATTTTCGAACACCAATATATTTTCTTTATTCATGCAAAATACATTTATTTAAATAATTAAATAATAATTATGGAATAATAAGATATTCTTTGATTCTTACATTATCAAAGAGACGTAGATGTTTTGCCCTGCATGGCGTCAGCGAGCTGTGCAAAGTTTGGATTATAGTTGCTGACTGATTGATTGTCTTAAGCAGACGTCCAGATGATTATCTGTTAGAGAGGACCGATACTTGACTTGATGATCTTCATGCTTGAGAACAACTGATTCACAGAAGTACGTGGAACCAAAAAAATGCTGTCAAATACATGGCACTTTTTCTCAGATTTGGATATTTTTCCTTCACGAGAAGATTCCAAAAATTTTATCGGATGCCCTCGACTTGATTTGAAGGTCGCTTTGCACTGTTAAAATTTCACTTTCGCTGTAAGATGACTGTGTCCCTGTGAAAGAATATTACCATTTTTAATGCAATTTCTTCAACATCTACGTCTGCATCAAACGGAAAACGCATAAATCCTGCTACATATTCTAGCATTGCGAAGTCTTGGAAGCACCTCTCAAATTCTGTGATGAGAGTGTTAACCTGTTCCACATATTGTAGAATTTGTAGGTTCTTTTTTCTGGCTTTCTAGCTCTGACATCATAATTGGGAAATGCCTCAGTTTGTGTCGCTGCAGTTGTAAGAAGAACAATTTTAATTTTTGTTCAAAGACATTCAGAGAACAAATCATTTGGACAATATTTTTATCTTTTCCTCGAAACTCTAAACTGAATTCGTTCAGCTTAGCAGTGACATCCGTCAAAAAAGCTAAATCTAATAACCACACTTCATCTTCCAACTGCTTATATTCATCACCTCTTGAGGCCAAAAATTCTTTTTATTTTGGTCAACAAACCTCTAAACCTTCATTTTCCTCCAATTAAGACTTAAAGAGGCGCCGGTGCAGATTTCTTGCCCGAAGAGAACATACGATCTTGACCCCAATATCCGTGACTTCTTTCATATTCAACATTTTACTGTACAGAACCTGTGGATGAATTATGCAATGATAACTATGGAAGTTAGGAAAATCACTATCATTTTTGCAGAGAGCAACGAATTCCCAGGTATGGCCAGAGCTCCATCGGTGGTAATTGAAACAAGTTTGTTAATGCACAGCCGGGATATATTAATAGCATCTGTCGACTCGTCAAATTGAAGTGAAAAGAAAACGCATTCATTTACAGTATATCTTTATTTAGTTACACTCTCATAATTTCTGAACGGCGCATAACAGTGTGTCTGATAGCTGAATTTCCTTAATAGCTGAAATTATTTCCGATTTATTTAAAACAATGAGTCTACTGCCTCCAAAAATGCATTTTTCTCTATGTCTTTATCTGCGAACGGTTTCCTGCGCTAAGCTAACACGTGACTCACCCGGAAGGATGCACTTGTGGCTGCCTCTGATTTCTCGATGGGCCTGGTAAATTGGATTGTTGGACAGCAAGTTCAGACTTTAATTCCTTATCTTTGTCACCCAGAGCGCGTAAAACCGACAACTTGTGTACCGTAAGAATTTGACGCAACTCATTGAACAATACTCTTCACGAAACGTGTTAGAAGAAAACGAGCATTGCCAACTGGTATAGTCTCAACAAAATCAATGCATAATTAAAAAAATATATGGGTGAGTAAAAACATGTGTAGAGTGCATGGGCAATAAAAAAAAGGACGGCTTCAGAAATAGGAATACAAACAGGTTACAATTGCGAGTAATGCCATCTTTCTCTCTGTCGTTACCTAGAGAGATGTCAACCCTAGGTTAACCGTATGGTAAGTTTTAAAAAATTTCGCGGTCTACGTGAAACGAGTTAACGGTCCACCGGTTGACCACCATCGACGTCCTGAGCACTCCTGTTCTAAAATCATCTTCTGAGACTTCTACAGTAGACACAAACATATTCAGAAGATTGAAAGAAGCAAAAAAAGCCATAGTCAAATGAAGGCTGATATAACCTTCCTCCTACTACTACTACTACTACGAGAGATAGAGAGAGACGAGAGAGAGAGAGAGAGAGAGAGAATTTTATATGCAAAACTCAAGTGCAGGACGAAAGAACTGAGAGTTTTTTAAATTAATTTTTTATTTTTCCATCCGTCAGTATTCTAGAATATAAATAAATATAAAATACATAAAGCCCGCGAAAAAAAAAAAAGCATTTTGCATCACCATAAATTTACAAACATACCGAATGCACACAAACAAACAAACAAACAAGCTTTATTCAGAAAAAGAATACATTGTTAAATTGGTTAAGAGAACATCATATCCACCATAGATTTACAGAATGTTGGCATTTATGTTCAATTTGTATTTGGTAGCAAATACTCTAATCAAAGTAGTCTTATCTAATTGTGTCATTGGGAAGCAAGAGAGCTTTTCGGACAATCTTTGCGATTCATTTCAATTTTTACAGTAGAAAATTAGAAAATAAAGAGACATAATGAAAATAAAATAAACTGATGAACATCAAATTTGGTGGATTAAGACTGTCAAAATTGTACTTCGATAATTTTCATCAAAGGAAAACTCAGAAAATATTAGAAATAAAAAGTTGTAAACAATGACGCATTATATGTGTGGCACAATGGAAACTTTCAAAATATAATTTAAATAATTTGTAACTTCACTTGATTTAAGACTGTGAACGTCACGCACACAAAATTTTCAGTAATATTTTATAGAAAAAAGACTGCATGACACTAGGGTGGAGCGAAAATAAAAATATTTACGTATCAATTTGTACATGTGTACAAAAGTTGTGTATTGATGCATGTAATGACTATTTAAAAAATCAATACAATTCATAGTCATTTAGAGGTTCCGCAAGCCACTTGAAATATTCAGTAGTAATGTAATAAGTAGTTATTACTCTCCTTGAGATCTGCTCATAATCCATTTTCACTGGAAGAGCTCCATATAATTTAAATTAAAATAATTTAATTAAAAAATAATAATCTAGTTGGCAACTCTGTTTTCAGGACAAGTTGTGGCAATAATTCATAGTAAACAGACTCAGTGTGAGACGTTTTTTTTTTGAGTGCGCGTGTAGTATCTTTACTCCAGTGATTCAGTATTTTTTTTAATTTAGATGGTCATCATGGCTTCTACAAGAAAAGTTGAACGGAAGAAGCTATCAGCAATCAGTCAAATATAAGATTTTTAACCAATCCCCTTTACACTTAATGTTCTTCCGACAATCAGAAATGTTATTTGCCATTATCAGCACATAAGGATGGCGTTTAAACAATTGTCATCTAGTGCTGAACCGAAAGTCGCTGAAACTGCTGATAAAGTTGCTTTTGACCTTGAAGTAATATGGAAAAAGGCTTCCATACCTATCATCTGTCACAATAATGTGATTAGAAAGATACGAACGTGCCATGACAAATACAAATACCAGAGTTTGTTGAAATCAGCTAAGAGGGCTGGAACGCCAAGTTTTTATCGTAAATTTCAGAAGTTTCTCAACGAATCAGAAAAGTTATTCGATGTAGCTGCATGCCAGTGTAGATGAAAATTATGTCAATGCGATAAGTCTCGAAGAGTTCCTATTGCTGAAATTTCTAGAAGACCAGCGAACACAACGAAAAATGTACATTAGAGGAGTGGATAAAATACTGACAAAAGTTCTGAATAAGCGTAGTGAACGCAAATTAGCTAGCCAGAAAAGACCCCTGGATAGTGAAGCAAGCACTAATACGGCACACTTGAATCAGACTATCTTTTATCAGAATCTGAAGCAGATTCCGAATTTTCTAGTTCTGAATCAGAGGTTTATATAAAAACAAGTAGCAAGTCTTTAATTAGGTCTAGCCAAATGAGAATTAGTACTCCTGTGCTGGCTAGAACTTGCGATTGTTATGGTGTTTTCGATCGTGCTGCAGCTGCTATCGCCAGCTCTGTAATCCAGGATATGGGAATAGTTCACAAAGAAAATACCTCTCTTGTAGTAGACAGACACAAAGTTAGACGCGAAAGGAAAAGGGTGGGAAAAGAAGTGCAAAGCGGTGAAAGGACTTTCCAGTGCAAGGGACTATACTTTGATGGACGAAAAGATAAGACACGAGTGAAGCTTAAGCAGAATCAGAAGTTTATTATGAAAACCATTGTAGAGGAACATATTACTATCATCCAAGAACCTCAATCAGTATTTCTTGGTCACACTACTCCGTTGTCTGGAAGTAGTAAAAACATATGTGACTCCATAATATTTCTGCAAGAAAGTGAGGTATTATTATAGTATTACACCCGTCTAACGTCCAGCAATTATTATATATTCATTAGGTAGATCTTTTAATTCTAAGACACTTTTCTTCTATAGCGTTTCCGTCGCAAATGCTTCGTTTTCGAGATATAAACATTTTTTTGGTGTGTATCTAGTGTGTGTTCGTACGTTCGTTTGTGTGTTCGTACATTCGTTTGTGTGTTCGTTACATGTCTGCCCAATCACTGCGCTCCATCCATTTCGAATTTGAATTACTTTCGTACTGGAATGGAACACTCATTCCTAGTGATGTTAAAAAACCGTTTTTTTTATGTCCATGTTGTTTTTTTGTTTTTTTTGTCGTTTTTTTTTTTTATTGTTTTTTTTGTTTTTTTCGTTTTTTTTAATAATTAATATAGATATTGCCAATTTAATTATAAGGTATACTTTTGCAATGATATATATTATAAAAATAAATAAATAAATAATAAAATAGGCCATATGGTACCAGTATAGAATGCCCTTTTCAGCCTATTTACAGAAAAAACTGGCCTCTTTCTTGCACTGAAAGTCTTGTATCTTGAGATCCGTTAAACTTGCGAGAACACTGGCTGGGAGCTGACTGCCCATTGTCCAACCTTTCCAGGACTCTCCCATCCATGCCTCGGATTTTGAATCCCCCACTTAACTATCCTTTAGACCCGCGATGACATATTTTCCCCCCGAGACCATCCATATATATACATACACATACACCCATATACATATATACCAATATATACATAAATACTTATATACACATTTATATCTATTATATACCCCATACATACACATACATCCAGAATTCCAGATACATACGCACGCATACTCACATATATACCTACACAAACTCATACACCTCTATTTCGCCCTTTCATTACCTCCGAGATCATTTAGCACATACAGTAATATCCATACAGCCAAAAGAAACTGATTAAGCACAGACAGAGCAGCAAAGCTTGTATTTATATCCCAAAATGCAAAATTCCAAGAAAGTGAAGTAAAACATGGTGCTACATTGGCTTCGTCAACATCCAAATCTGCAATAAGTACCAGTACCTGTGATATTGAAACTATATGCTCTAATCAATCTAGTGATAATGATTCTTCAATGGAAATAGAATCAGATAATGAAAGTTAAACAGCATTAGGTTAACACAAAGGTTAAAGAAAGAGATGAATATTTTTATTTTTTTTATTTTTCTATTTGGAATATATATATACACACACTGGTATTCTTGCCAATCACAATTATATATATTGTTTTATACCAGTATTATGTATTTTATTTTGTATATTATACCAGTACCTGTGATATTGAAACTAGCATATATGCTCTACCCAATCTAGTGATGATTCTTCCATGGAAATGAAGGTTAAAACAACATTAGGTTAACAAAAAGGTTAAAAAAAAGGTGAATATTTTCCTTTTCTATCTGGAATATATATACTGGTACTCTTGCCAATCACAATTATGTATATTTTTGAAACGAGGAAGAATGTTTTATGTTCTAGTTAAAAAATATATATACCGTACATATAAAAAAATGAGGGTTTGTTTTCCTTTCTATATACTTTTTGCGTGATTCAATTTTTCTAAAAGATGACTATATAGTATATATACTAGGTATAACCGTATAAGCATGGTAGTATAGTAAATTATAGGTAATACTAATATACTTATTAGATTAAAGGAAGAAAAATATGGAATAAGTTTAAAACAATAAAAAACAAAAAAAACAAAAAAAAACAGACTACCTTCGTTTTAAACAAAAAAAACGACAAAAAAACAAAAAAAACGACACAATAAAAAACGACTCACATCACTACTCATTCCACTCATTCAGAAGTACATTAGGCCTGGCTCTGTGATTTATAGTGATTCCTGGGCTGCCTACAAGACTATAAGTGATTTAGGTTAGGATAGGTTAGGTTAGGTCAATTTTGAAGGTGAAATTTGTTTTTCCTATGGTTTTTGATGTTTTAAACGAACATTCCTGTTTTTCTTTTAGGTTAGGATAGGTTAGGTTAGGTCAGGTCAATTTTGAAGGTGAAATTTGTTTTTCCTATGGTTTTTGATGTTTTGAACGAATCTGACCTTCAAAACCGTCGGAAATGACTCGTTTTCGATTGGCCGGCTGGGAGGGAGGGGGGTTATCTAAAAAACGAGTCATTTCCGACGGCTTTGAAGGTCAGATTCGTTCAAAACACATTAAAAACCATAGGAAAAACATAAATTTCACCTCCAAAGGGAGACGGGTGTAATACTATAAATTTACCGAAAGTGATATTAATCTAAACACACTTAGAGTTGTTGGGTCTGATGGTACAATAACAAGTACTGGATGGAAAGATGGTGTAATTCGTCGTCTCGAACAGCATCTTACACGCCCATTACAGTGGATGGTGTGTGCATGTTACACGCGAATGAACTCCCTCTTCGTCATCTCTTCCAACATCTCGATGGCTGCACCAGTGGACCAACAGCATTTACAAGTGAAATTGGCAGAGCAATGGCTAAATGTCAGGTATATGGGGTTGTTTCATTTGTTCCAATTCCTATTGATCTGCCAGAGTGTTTAGAAAATATTGAATTAAGCACCGATCAGAAATATTTACTGGATATTTGCAAAGCTGTCTCATCTGGCCTTTGTTCATCAGATTTGGAAAAACGTGATCCAGGGGCTTTAAATCATTCACGATGATTAACGACTGCTAACAGAATATTGCGTTTGTACGTATCATCCGAAAATCCTTCAAAATCTCTTCTCACTCTGGCACAGTTTATTTGCAAGGTATATGCTCCAAGTTGGTTTCGAATTAAAATGTACCATGTAGCTACAGATGGCTCAAAAAATTTATGGTATATAATTCAAAATTCGAGATATCTTTCAACAGAATTGAAAGCAGTGATTGATCCAGTCATTCAGAGAAACGATTTTTATGCTCACCCAGAAAATTTGCTGATAGCAATGCTTGTAGATAAACGTCAACATATAAGAAAGCTTGTTTTGCGAAGAATAATGTCCGCTCGAGCTGTAAGGCATATGGGGATCAGGTTCTTCAAAATACTTGAAATAAATTTCATTGCATCTGACTACACTGATTTGATTGCTAACTGGCAAAAAGATGGCAGGTTAGAGCCTCCATTAACCCAGAATATCACAGATGACGAACTACTACAGTTCATAAATCAAGAAAACAATACAGTAAAGTTAGAATTCGACCAGTTTCCGTGTCATACGCAAGCAGTAGAGCGAGGAGTACGACTTGTTACAGAAGCATCGGCTGCTGTGTGTGGCTCTGAAAACCGAGACGGGTTCATTAAAGTAAGGATGAAATCAAGAAACATTGTCTTCTTTTAACACAAAATCAGACTACGTGTGTAAATAAGTAGGCCCTTATCTAAGGTAGAGTGGTTGGGAAGTGGATAGGGCGGAACTCGATGTGCAACCACCTCCACGTGGTGAGTTCTGGGTATTTTTAGTATTATTCAGGCTATATTTAGCAAAGATTTGCACAATGCACATCAATGGTAAGTTATGGTAGTTGTAATTTTATGAAAAAAAAAACATGAATTTTTCAATGCTCATGCGGAACCATAAAATTAATGCTCAGGACAAAAATATTTTGGTTGTAGCTATGTCTTATCATTGCGCAACGTTTGCACCCATGTACGAATTGTCCCAATAGAGGGACCTGATACGTCTTTTAGGTTGCACCAGGATTCGAACCACTGCATATAGGCCAATGGCCTTCTTGAACAGCTCCACCGCCACCTGAAGGCTCTTTGCAGATGGCCACTTCTTGAAATACATAGTGTTCATGGCCGACCTTCAATGCACCTCGGCTGAGCCCTTGTACGGTACCCCACTGCCGCCCCACGGCGTTTTTCACTTCGTCAGGAGCACACCCTTCGGTGGATGGAAGCACTTACGCCAATGACTTACGAACGACCATGCGTGAATTTCATCCAGTTTCCTCCTCCCAGCAATCGGGAATTCCAGGACAAATCACCCAAAAATTTAAAAATTTGTCACCACTCCGACCTGGATTTTAATGAAAATTGACATATGGGGTTCTTCCGGGTGCTGATTTCACTGGTTCAAATAAAAAAGTTCTATGACCCATAGTTTTTGAGATATGGGACCCCAAAATCTTGGGGGCCCCACTTTACCACCTAACTTTAATGGGCAATAACTCCCAAACATCTTGTTGTAGACGTATAAAACTATACATTTTTAGAATCAGCATGAAGAGATCTATTAAATGATACCACATTCAAATGTGTAGAACAATAATGAAAATTTCCCCCCTTTTTTCTTTTTGACCCCCACCCCCCCTAGACAGTGAAATCCCAAAAAAAAATTTTTCATTTATTAAACTTCCATTAATTGTTAAAAGATACAAACAATGCAAAACGTGGGTATCAAGTTGCAAGATATTTTAAAAATTATTAAAAAAATATGTACATTGATATTTGTACATTGTACATTGAAATTTTGACATTTTACGCAGACTAAAATAGAGAACTACAAATGATATATTTACATCCTATGTATAACTCATATTCACGCAGTCTCTCTCTCTCAAATGTTTGTTAATTATGCTTATTCTTATTACAGATGTGCTTATTTTGAGTCAAATCATATCTTATTTTTGAGATTTACAACTGTGTATTTTTAGTAATGAAAAATGATTAGATACTGCGATGAGCCTTTACAAAAACATAAGAAAAAGATACACAAGGATATAAGAACCATCAGCCAATCACTTTATGATCGATGTAAATGGAAACTACAAAGGAATACTGTACTACGTAGCAACTGTAGAAAATGATTGACCCAGAGACCAGAGTTGCTATCAACATCACAAAGTGAAGAGTCTGATCACAATCAGTCTTCTGAGAATGTTATTTCAGAAAGCGATGAATATGATCCAAGTATATCAAGTAATGCCAAAGAAGAGGTTTCTCAAGTTCTAGAAAGTCTTGCTGTGACTCCAGTGAAGAAGCGTAAGTATTAATGATAGGTACTTTATATTTATAATTTTTTATTTTATTATTTAAATGCATTTACTTTCAAGACAGTTTTTCAGCAGTTGCTGAAAAACTTAATGAAATTAATATGTTGACATATTAAATTTATTAAACTTATTAAACTTATGAAATTAATATGTTGACATATTAATTATTATTGTCCATATATATCAAATGGAGTCAAATATTTATTAATTCAAAAATTTCAGATGGTTTGGGTTCCTCAAGAAAAGAAGCAAAAGCTATTCAAACAATAGAAAAAGCACGTCGTTCTTTAAAACGAAAGCTAGAAACAAGTTTAGAAATTGAGATCCCAAGCCCATCAAAAGCTACAAAGTTGGATCATGAAACTCAAAGATATGAATTTTAAAATGCTACGTTATTATTAAGTAGGAATATACCTAAACTAAAACTGAAGCATAAAAACAAAATGTAGGTATTCATCTTTGATAGTAGAAACTAGAAGCACAACTCCCTAAAGAATGGAGATCAATGGGTCCATTAAATCATTTGGAATTCATTTGGTCACAAAATAACTTTTGGTTTAATTTGACTCTATCTCAAAGAATGCTCATTTTGTTACACTTGAAATCAATATTATAATAAAAAAAATTTAATATGCACATGTAATGTTTTGTTTATAGCTATTTTTTTTCTTTTATGTGCAGTAACCCTCATGCCCAGGACGTATATTCGAACATCCGAGTGACAATCCGGATCGGCAAAGAGTATGAAAGACGCAATTGCAGAATTCACGGGCAGTAGAATGGGGTATTACAAGGGTGCGAAATCATTTGGCCTTCCGCAGACAACCCTAAAAACGTGAATCAATGTTATGAATGGCAGTACCCTTGACGATGCAAGTATAAAGATAACTATCTGAGAAAGCTGGGCTAAAATCCATTTATATGTGAATGATAGTTTTTATCACTTTTGATGCCACAGTTGCATTACCTATAAAATGTGGAACTGTTCACACGTGGTCTTCGGCCATTGTGCGTGCAATACACCAATCCTGTGACATGAAGTGATGAAAAACGAAGTTTACAATAAATACCGCCAAGCATACAAATATGATACATACATACACTTATTACCTAATTACTTACTATCTATAATCATTTATCTGATATTATTCGTGTGGTGATATATTGTATATTTTAAAATAATTTGTATGTAGCTGCGTAACGGTTCATTAGAAGGAATTTCTAAAATATTTATTTTGATTTGCAAAATGAAATTAATATTGGTGCCCGTTTCATATTTACTGATATGGAATTTCGTGCATCTCTTCCTTTGTAAGAGAGAACATTTCTCGCAATTTGCATTGAATAGTTTCGTTTGTGTATGAAATAACTGGAAAGTCTTATATTACGGTTACGATCTGTTTGATGCTGGGTAATTGCCTTGTAAATGAGCGAAGTATAGTTTCTAATATCAGTAAATTTGTACAGCTTCGGGAAAAGGTTCGCCGAGAAACGAAAAATTTCTAAAAATCATAAGAAATTATTCGTTTTTTAAATTTTATTAATGTCACCAAAGAGAATAAAATATTCAAAGGAAAATACAGTATAGTACGGTAGTACTAATTAGTAATATTTTATGCCTTTTAGAAGTTTTATCTTAATGAGGGAACTTTTCCGAAAGTGTACATACTGATGCCGTGAGTTACTTTATGTAATACATTTAGATTTAGATATTCAAATCTCTGAACATTAGCGATGCACGAGATTGCTTGTTACCTTTGAAAGAGTTCGCGAGTATTTTTTATAGATTACTTCTAGCAGACGACTTATATAGTACTACCCCATGCTGTAATTCCATACTGTAAGTGTGGACGAATAAATAACTAATACAGTGTACAAAAAGTCATCATTTCATCGATGCATAATTTTTCCGATGAGTGCCGAAGCCATCGTGCCGAGAAACTTGCTTTTAAAAATTTACTGTTTACATTACCATCTTCCGTACTGGAATTAGATAAAGGAACACTTATCCACAACTCCAGCCAGTCAGCACACACCAATTTAAGAATTTCCACAAAAGTGTACATAAAGTATATGATTTCCCCCTTTTTCAAGAAAGATTTATCATATCCTAATTTATATTGCACACTTCGCATAGGGATTAGATAAAGCAGCACTGATCCAGAGACATCGCCAGCTAGCCAGCCCCCACCCCTAATATAAGAATGCCCTATATATGTACTGTAAGTTTTTCTTTTCTCACTGAATTTTGTTACACACTGTTTAAAACTAAAGTTCTACTCTAGCTAAGTTGCTTCCCTGGAGTTGAATATGTCTGTTCGGAAGCTTTGACTCCGGAGAATTCCCATCAAGCTTTCCCTCACCTGAGAATTCCCAGTGCTCTGAAACCACACCAGAGCAGCGCCTACTATTACACTTATTACAAAAGGGAATATCACTACTGCTATATAAAACTAAAAATTCTCTAGCTAGCTAAAGCGATTTTCCTAAAAAAGTACTGACAATCCTACACTGTATACCCAAGGAGCTTCCCTGAAATTGAAAACGTCTATTCGGAGGTTTTGATTCCCGAGAGATCCCACCAAGCTTCCTTTCTCTACCAATGGGGTATTATCTGATAACTCCCAGTGCTCTGAAACGAGACCAGGCCAGTTCCTCCTACTACATTTATTGGCAAAGGGGACATTACTACTTCTACTCCATCCTGACTAGCCCTCCCTACAAGCAACTACCTTTGTAATGAAAGATAGAAAAAAGGAACGATCTAAAGAAAGATGATGGGAGAGGAGTAGCTTTTCAAAATAGTTTAATATAATCACAGAGAGAGAGAGAGAGAGAGAGAGAGAGAGGAGAGAGAGAGTTGTCGTCGTAAAGAAAACAGTGAGTAGCAGTAGCGACACAAATGAGGAGTCAGGAACTGAGCAAGTGAAGTGGGGAAAGGGGTATTGGGCAGAAACAAAGATGAGCATTGTTAACAAACGAGTCGAATTTGGAAAATCTTAAAGGTGCGTGATTTAACCACTATGCCACCAAAAAATGTCGTAATTTATTTTATTTATTATTTAACCCTGACTGCATAGGCGAATCAAATCATCATGTATAGCGGAGTTCAACTGGACCCAGCTATGCATGCCAGGGTTAATTTAATTACTTGTACTCATTTCTACTACAATTTTAATTCACGAAATTACATTCCTATTCAAGACACCGGCGAGGAAAATGAAGTACCTTAAGGCATTATGCCTTCAGCCCTCCAATGTAGTTCAAATCTCTCTCTATGTTGCTAATTACTGATTTATAGTCCTTTTTTCTTTTACTTTTAATATATTTAATTTCACACCACAATTAAATCAGTGTGTGTGTGTGTGTGTGTGTGTGTGTGGTGTGTGTGTGTGTGTGGTGTGTGTGTGTGTGTGTGTCAGGGTTGGTACCCAAAAACCCAAGACCAAAAACCCAGCACAATATTCTGCTGTCTTTTTTGTACTTCCAGCATCTACTGCTGAAATCAGATATGGCTTTCTTCCATTATGAATACTGTGCGCAATAATAGGATCATTACCTACTGAACTCCAGCCATCTTGTATAAGGGTAATGGTACAATCATCAAGATTAAGGTCATTCTTCATTTCATGGATTACTTTATCATTAACTTTTATTAACAGATCAGATGCCAACCTTTTCCTGTTTGGTGGTTCATATCCTGATCTTAGACCTTTGATTAATTTTATAAATTCTTTATTTTCTAAAACGTTGAAGGGTATGTTAGCTGAAAAAAAGAACCTCGCAACTCGTAAATCTAATTCCTCCTTTTGGTCCACAGTCGTTCTTACCACAAATGGTGTAATTGATCTTTGTCTTTTATGCTTTATTGGTGTTGAATGACAGAATGTGGATGATGAAGAACCTGCACTGGTGTCACTCATTTCAGGCACATTTTCACTTATAATCTTTGGATCATCTTTGCCAGAAGCCAAAGTTGGAGGAAGTGAATCAGTTTCAACTGATGCTCCAAATTCGAGACTCGACATACCTCTTGCCTCATTTTCAAAACCTTTCACTTTTCTTTTACTGCACTTCTCTAGATGATGTTTCACTCTCTCAATTTTTCGAGTGATACTTTCTTTGCAATAATTGTATAGTACTCTAGTAGGCTGATCACTTAATAAAGTCACCTCGTCCCATTCGCTAGCTTTAGATCTTCCACCTCTATAACTCTTTGAGTTTGGCATCTTAAAAATTTAAATTTGAGTTAGGTCTAAATAAAGCTGAAATCTGCTGTTAAGAAATAAAGGAAAGATCTAAAATTAAAATGGAGAAAATTCTAATACGTCATTATTATCTCTCATATCTGAACTTTCTGTGAAATAAAGATGTCTTTTTAATATATATTGTAGATTAGATAAATAAATTAATAAAATAATAGATATATTAGGCACTACATAATTATCAAACCTTTCTAAAAAAAAATTTCAACCCATCAAAAAAACAAAAAACCAGCAAAAACCAGTTGGGTTGGGTTTTTTGTAAAAACAACAACGGGTTTTTGCTAGGGTTGCACCGATTAATCGGTTGACAATCGGTAATCGGCCATATCGGCCATTTGCCGATTAATCGGGCATCGGCTTTTTTTTGCCGATTAATCGGTTTTCATACTCGGTCATCTTTGTTTATTACATTACAGAAATTGCATCCCTGGTTTAAGAATTTCAGTTATCCTAGACATGGAATGAACTTAAATAATATTTTGCTTGTTTTTTATTAAATATTTTCTACCAATTTGCATTGTTTGGAGAATAATAGGCAGAGTATTATTGAATTAATTTACTCCATTATCACTCCATTTATTAAAACAAAAAAATTATTGTACCTTACTGAACAAAAGAATCCATTTAAGCTTTCCTGTTGCAAAACAAAAGTGGCCTTAACCTACTCTCTAACGATAAACAAAATTTGAGATGGAAATATTGCATAGGGTGCATTTGCAAATAATTTTGTTATTTTTATCTACTTTAAAGTATTTCCATGCAATGCTTGGAGCCAGAAGGGCTTTATGTTATTTAAATTTGTAACAAAAATATAAAATTTCTTGGCAACTTTCATTAAAATGCTTAATTTAATCTGTAAAAGAAATTAAAGAATTAGAATATATAAATAGTTCTAGAAATATTAGATTAATATTAGATAAAAAAATATTAGATATTAGGCCTACGTTTTATATTGTGTGCTCCTATTTACCAGTATAATAGGTATAAGCGGCGTAATTCAGTAACCATATAGTGCTATACACTTATACAGTATATAAAAAGAATTATCGGCCAATTAATCGGTAATCGGCCGATTATTTTAGGCCGAATAATCGGTAATCGGTAATCGGCTAATTTGCTTATCGGTGCAACCCTAGTTTTTGCCAACCCTGGTGTATGTGTGTGTAATTCATTTGCTTTTAAACTCATTTGAGCTTGACAGTGAAACTTGAAATAACACCATGTATTCAAAAAAAGCTACGTGCGTCCCTGTCGCCAATGCTAAGCTAATTGTGGGAAATATTTCCACAAACATTATAAACACTTCCCTAAGTTGAAATTGCGCCCCACATCATCTGAGTCACAAATTTCACATGAAACATTCCAATACAAAAAGAGAGAAAATTAAAACCTTTGTGTCAGAAGTTGAGAACGGAAAGAACAAATTCTGGATCTCAATTTACAACCTTTCGGGAGCCAGATGGAAGACGATGTCATTTCATCGTATATCTGCTGAAATCGTGGCGCCAGTTCATAATGTACAGCATCATAGTCAAATTTCCATCACTTCGCACTAATTATTTAACCGGTCGATTTTTATTGAGTGCATATTTGCAAACTCGCACGCAAATCAAGACGTAACAATCTTAATATTTATGCACGAGCCTAAGTGAATTTCCATCATTACATATTCTTTCGTGTTTTACTTATTGCATAAGTCGTGCGACTTGTATTCACGTAATTCCACCATTATTTCATTCGTCGATTTTAAGCCAAGCTCGATCAAACGGCTCGAGTCTTCGGCAATAGAAAGTTTTCACCATTATCCTCTCTAAGTCGTGTCCTCTTAGTTTAGCTTAGTGCATTCTAAGGTAGGA
Organism: Bathynomus jamesi; assembly: GCA_023014485.1. Taxonomy (NCBI): domain Eukaryota; kingdom Metazoa; phylum Arthropoda; class Malacostraca; order Isopoda; family Cirolanidae; genus Bathynomus; species Bathynomus jamesi. The sequence continues at coordinate 222,065 of JAJOZX010003182.1, read as the reverse complement.
TTCATGATAGGGATCTCACATAGGTAAGGATTCTCTTTATTGTGGATCTTCTTGCGAGTTCCTAGCAGGAAAGTTACTTTTAGCTTTTACAATATCGTCTTTGGACGCTTATTTGACTTCATACTAAGCCTATAACGTAGAGACTCCATCTATACATTAGCCACCTCTCCAAACGAGCTGCTATTAGTGGCGAATTAGACGTCACTCCTAAGCCCACGAATTAACAGAGCCGACAATTTATTTCGGTCGGAAGAGGAGTTTGCGAACCAGTGCTCCGAAATTTCCTAGGTTTATTGATCCTTACTTGGAGCGATTAATACAAAAATCGGAAACTAACATAGTCAATTAACTACCTTTTCTCACACTAAACTTATTAGTGATGCACCGGAGGCCGGAGGGCCGGAACCTCCGGCTTAGTGTTTTTTCCTCCGGCAAATTGATTTATTTCAGTATTTATGTGTGTGTGTGTGTGTGGTGTGTGTGTGGGGTCCATCGTCTCATCTATTTAGGGTTTATATATTATAGTCCTGCTATTTTAAATTATTAAGTCTTTAATAACTTAAACTTTATAAAAGTCGACTTTCTATGCTTTGTGTGTGCTAATTTCTCTAAAAATTCCTATTAAACAGAATATCCTCAGGTTATGAAACTTATGATGTCTTGCTGAATGCTGAGTAAAGTAGCCTATATCAAATCAATTATTAATACAATCACTGATCACTCATAAAATAAATTATTATTACAGTCACTGAGAACTGAAATATTAATACAATCACTGATCACTCAAAATAAATTATCATTACTGTCACTGAGAACTGAAATATTAATACAATCACTGATCACTCATAAAATAAATTATTATTACAGTCATCAGAGAACTGAAATATTCGGATAGGTGCAGAAATGAGGTTTTATAGTTTTATAGAATTAAAACTAAAAGTTGTCAGAATTGAGTTTGGTGTACTTGGCACCTCCGGCCAGAGGCCGAAGTTTAGTGAGACCTCCGGGGTGTGACTATCCTTACAAAGTAATCCGACCGTGTGTGTGTATAAAATGTACAAATATTTTACTTACCCTTCTATTATAAAGAATAAAATTGGTGACAGTAAATTGGCAATTATTATGTTTTTCATAATAATTCGCATATTTCTTCTAAAAGTTTTCAAGTGAGCTTCGAACTTGAACAGTTTTTGTATATTAAAAAAAATTTGCCGAGTCTTATTAAAGATTTATTATTCATTAATGAGTATCAATGTGTAAATATGGTGTACCATATTTATGTAATAAAATCATTACGGCAATTACCTTCGATATATTTCTCCTTTTATATTTTCCCAGTTATATTAACCTTTGTTTATAGTCTCTGTACTACAGTATAGTTAACCGAATAAGAAACTAGTTACTCTAACATCACGCTGAAACGTGCCATTAGGCATACGAGTCGTTTCGCTTTTCAAAATTTCATCTCCCTACTAATTAACTAAAAAAATGAAACTAGTCAATTGACTTAAAAAAAAGAACGAGCAATTAGTCATCTGACATATTTCAAAAAAATTAAATAAGCCAATTTATTTTGCATCGCCAAGTGAGAGGTTCGTTCCGAGACTACCCGCAAATTAACTACTTTAGGTTTAATAACTAGTTACGAGTCTTTTTTGAAACTCGAGCCGTCTGTTGATCTGGTTAACATATTCTTGTGACCTAAAAAAATTTCACAGTGTGATAAGAAAGAGCATTGACTCTGGAACTACGCGAGGCGGGTTCGAGTCCAACTGGCTCCCAGTTTTCCATTCAATGTCTTTCCCTTTCCTTTCTTAAAGACGTCTACATAAATGTAAATACTAATGGAAATACAAACATAAATAAAGAATTAAGTATAAATATAAACATCAGTCAGGAATAACAAAGGATTTCAAAAACCAATAATACGAGTAATTTCAGTTAGGAGGGTCAGAAAATGGCGTTGCGCTCAAACCAACTGATGCGGCCCATTGCTCTAATTCCTTTATTATAATTATTATTATTATTATTATTATTAGCATCATCGCGACTCGAACCTCTGACCTGAGTCTTCACTTCGCTTATAAGGAAACGGTGTTACCCACTGAGATACAAACGCTGGCTTCAATAACCATAAATCAATAGGAGAAATAAAAAGCAATATAAATTCACCCGGGTACGTTGTGCCCAAACAAGTTTAAATTTACTGTGGTGTTATTTATCTTTCTCATCACCTCAGTTTTCGTCAATGTCTGATATTATTTATAAAGCATTCGACAAATTACTGTTTTTCATGATTCTCAGTGAAATTTATGTATTATCTACGACTGAATCTGCAATTACAAAAGCGGATTTGTTTCTGTAACTTAACTTTCATTTTACATTATAAAACGATTTATCTCAGTTTATAAAACTATAGTTTAATGAAATAGCGCATTACGCTGAATATAATACTTGATATATATATATATATATATATATATATACCGTATGTATATTTGAATAAGTAAATGGAAGGCACGATGTTTTTTTGTTTAGAGACTGACATATCAAACTAAACATAAAACACTTTCCAGAACTTTTTCGGAGGCTAAATTTATTTTGTTATGAAAAACTACTCAGATATTTCTCACGTTATATATATATATATATATATATATATATATATATATATATATATATATATATATATATATATATATATAGTGGCGTCTATTGTTACTTTCGCAGCCATTCTCTACCTAAAAGAAAAAATTAATATAGTCAACACTGAAAATTCCTATGATGCGCGACTTTTACGCCACCATGTATATATATGTGTGTGTATGTGTGTGTGTGTGTGTGTGTGTGTGTGTGTGTGTGTGTGTGTGTATTCAATCACACAACTACAAGATTATCATGGATCTATCTTTCCCGTCAACAATTCACTGTGACAGTGTGACAGTCGTTCCTATAGACAGTATCTATACTAGGAACGACTTGATTACATCACTGTCATCTATCCGTTCAGTCAATCTGTGATTGACTAAAGCATATTTTTAAATAGAAAAAAATAATCGTTATCTAACAGGGATGAGATTTTTGGAAATGACATTGATTTGTATCATGTAAAAGGTCAGTAAATGCTTCTTCAGCATTATATGAATAGTAAAATGACATTTATTTCATTTTATTCATTTTCGGTCTGTCATTCTTGATGACAAGCAATAAATATTTTGTAAATGAATTTCATTTCATGTTTGTTAATACCTAATTATCGGATTACATAAACAAAATCGAATTTCCTAACGTCGACGGTCGACCTTACTCAGGTTGATGCATTTAAGATTTAAATAGACACGAAAGGAGTAACCTACATAAACATTTCACATTTTAAATGAAAATTACTAACCTAACCTAACCGGACTTCGCCTAACGGAGACATAACATAACATAACGAAATCTAACCTAATTTAAACTATAACTTAACATGAATTAAATCAGTCTACATAACTAGACTGGTATACATAATGTATAATGTCGAACCATTCGACATTAAACATTCTGGATTTATTTCTCACCATTCGTGCTTCTTACTGTGAAACCTTTTTCTCCGTTGGGCTCCTCCGACCACAATCTTATATCGGTTTCCTGTCCTATCGCTCCAGTTCGGCTTTTGAGTCCTCCCAATAAGAGACGCCTTTGGCACTTTGGTGCCGCTGATTGGCAGGCCCTTAGGTAGTACTTCTGTGATTTCCCATGGAATTACTGCTTCCGTGGTCGGGGGACCTCCGAGTGCGCTGAACGCATCAGGGAGGTGATTCTCTCGGGCATGGAGGCGTATATTCCATATTCTATTCCTACCGCTAATGCAAAAAAAAAAAAAAACAACTTGGCTTAACTTTGTTTGTTCTAATATTATCCACAAGAGAGAGGAAGCTTTCAGAAGGTACCGTCGCCATCCAAATCGTGACTCTCACTCGGCTTATATTTCTGCCCGGAATCGTGCAAAATCTGTTCTTTAACTCGCCAAAAGTTCCTTCATCAGACAAAAATGTGAAAACCTACCCAATTCTAATTCTTCTCGCTCTTTCTGACACCTAGCTAAGAAACTCTCCAACAACTTTACTACTTCTTCTTTCCCTCTCTTTTCCATTCCGACGACTCAGTTGACTTCTCTTCTGCTGATACTGATAAAGCTGAACTCGTTGGTTCAAACTTTCACCTCCACCTCAACCCTGCACGATTCTGGTGCTGTTCCTCCATCTCCTCATCCCTCCGATTTAATTATGTCTGAAATCAGAATCTCCTCCAAAGATGGCTTTCTGCCCCATCTGGACTCAACTCTTGGAAGGTGTACGGTCCTGATGGTGTCCCTTCTGTTGTTCTCAAGCACTGTGCTTCTGTGCTGACACCCTGCCAAGGCAAACTCCTTCGTCTTTGACTTTCACCTAGTACTTTTTCTTCCTCTTGGAAGTTTGCATTCATTCAGCCTCTCCTATAGAAGAGTGACCGCTCTCAACCCTCCAACTATCAAACAATTGCTTTGATTTCTTGCATTTCTGAAGTTTTTGAATGTATCCTTAATAGGAAGATTCTTAAACACGTCTCTTCTCACAATCTTCTTTCAGATCGTCAGTATGGCTTTCACAAGGGATGCTCCACTGGTGATCTTGCATATCTCTGACTCTTGGTCATCCTCCTTTTCTTTCAAGATATCGGTAAAACCTTTGCTATTGCGCTAGACATATCAAAGGCTTTTGAGGGAGTCTGGCACAAATTGTTAATTTCGAAACTGGCTTCCTTCAGTTTCTATACTTCTATCTGCGCCTTCGTCTCTGATTTCCTTTCTGGCTGATCTATAGATGCGGTTGCAGATGACCACTGTTCTTCTCCTAAAGCTATAAACAGTAGTGCTTCTCAGGGTTCTGTCCTGTCACCTACTCTTTTCCTTTTATTTATCAATGATCTGTTAAGTCTCACTTCCTGTCCTATCCACTCCTATGCCGATAATTCCACTCTTCACTTCTCTAACCGCTTCACAAAGCGCCCCTCTCAACAGTCACTCCATGCTTCGCGTGGGACGGCTATGATGCACCTGACCTCTGATCTTTCTACTATCTAAGACTGGGGCAAACCTTGTGGCTTTCAATGGCTCAGAAACTCAGTTCCTTCACTTGTCTACTCATCACAGTCTCGCACACGACTATCTCCTTACCTTCAACAATACACAACTCAATTCTTCCTTTGCTGTTAAAATTCTTTGTTTACTTTTCTTGTGGGCTTTCCTGGAAAGATCACACATACTCTCCTTCTAAAACAGCTTCTAAAAGGTTAGGTGTGCTGTACCGGCTCTGCAGTTTCTTCACCCCCACTCAGTTGTTGTGGCTGAACCCCCACAGTTCTACCTGACTTACTCTTTCTTTACTACCGCTATTATAACAGACACTGCTCTTCTGAACTCTCTACCTGCATGCCTTCTCTTTTAAGGAGAGCACGCATTACCCCGCTTTCGACACATTCTCATTCCTTTCCTATCGAACTTTCTAATGCAAGGGTTAATCGGTATTTTCAATTTTTCGTCTACTCAACCGGTCAACTCTGGCACAACCTTCCTCAATACATCTTTCCTTCTGTCTATGACCTCCAATCTTTCAAACGCATCTCGAAAACCTTTCACCTTGATTTTGGCTCCCCTCTCTCCCTCTTTCTCCCTGTGGGACGGCCGTTTTTGCGGTCATTCGCCCTTGGCCCCTCCTTCCGACAAAGAAAATTAGAATTTATTTAGTGTCGACTTTATATAAGTCGGCTCTTTCCTCTACACAGATTTTTTCAACCAGAATACCACAGGTGCCTTCTAGGGGTACCTAGCGGAGCAAAGGCGATTTGCACAATGTTGACATATATAATGTCGCCATCAAATGCAAAAAAACTTCACTTTTTTCTACGTGAAGGTCAAAAGATGATAATAAAAACCCACTCTAATAGACAGAGTTTATTTCCACAACAGTTTCGATGCCCACTGGCATCCTCTTCGGGTGGATACAGAAAAACGAATGAACCAAAAACAAGAGGGAAAACAGTCCAGGGACCGTTAAGAAATTCACACCTAGGTTAGATCCCGTTCTCCCGACACTGGAAGGGCATTTTTATTAAAGGGACCCGCTTATAAGTACATTCGCACAAATTTAAAACTATCTCCTTGTTCTATACATACAGATTCTATTATTTTTTTACATATTACAGTTATTATTAAATTTATTACATTTAATATTACATTATTATTTATTACAGAGATTATAAATTTATTATTACATTGATTATTACATTGTTGTTTATTATACAGAAATTATAAGCCGAAAAACGAATGAAAAAGGCGAGAAGGAAACAATCCAGAGACCATTAAGAAATTCGCACCTAGGTTAGATCCCGTTCTCCCGACACCGGAAGGACATTTTATTACAGGGTCCCGCTTATAAGTACATTCGCACAAATTAAAACTATCTGCTTGTTCTATACATATAGATTTTATTATTTTGACATAATTACTGCATTTATTATTGCATTTACATTTTTTTAACATTTATTATTATTATTACCTTTACACTAATTATTACATTTATTTTATTACCTTTATTATTACATCTGTCGCATTTATATTTATTAGAGTGAGTTTTTATTGTCGCCATCAAACTTTCTGAACTCTAAAATCTCGACTTCTGCATGTCAGTTAAATTCATGTTAAGTTACTTTAACCCTTTAGAGTTTAGAGCATGAATTTTTTGTAGGGTTAAGTTATGAATGCGTGTATTTGACAGGTTACAAATTCGCCCGTTTATGCAGTAAAGGGTTAAATTAGATTAAGTTAGGTTACGCTGTTAGGTTAGTCATTTTCATTTAAAATCCGAAATATATGTATGGGTTAATTACTCGGTTAAAAAAAATTGAAAAAAAACTTAATTTTCATTTGAAATCGATATACTTGCATAAATTCGGACTGGAGTAAGTCCGACTCGCATAAGGTCGGACATCGACATCATTGTGGAAATGTTTTTCCACAGGAAATAAATTTTGTTTAAAATTTAAATTATATTCTATGTTTACAAATTAAGGTTTTGATTCTTAAATCTCCAATACTTCATAAGTTGCCTTAATGTCTGCAGTAGATAATTGGCAATTTTTTTTGCCTGCCTAGAACTCTCACTAGTGTTGCCAAATCTATAATTTTAAAAGGATGACACCTAAATTCTAACTGTTCCTTTCAGCTAAGAGCAGTCACGTAAAAGTGTTAATTATAAAACTAAAATTTATAATTTATTTGCTAATAAATAAATTACAAATATAATTTTATAACTTTAGTTAGAAATCTAACGTAAACGTGACACTAAAGGGAGTTCTCCCGGGCAGCGTGACGGTTGATGGAAGTGGCCGAAAGTTCAAAAGTCAGTTAAAGGTCAGTTAGTGCCTGAGTGCCCTACCATCTCGTTGTCACCTAAGTTCTCTAAAGAGTTCGTTTGTAAAATCCTCTAAAACAAGTGTAGTGAATCAATTCGAACTTCTTTATAATACTACCCCGTTAATCCAGTTTGGCGTGAAGTGGATTATCCTACGAAATAAACTGTGTTTAGGATAACGTCTCGTTTTTATCGTTCCCACGAAAGTCGAGTGATTCTTTTTCTCAACGCATCGAGGGAAAGGAAAGCTTAAGGCGGGGCAGTGGACTCGTCCGAACGCCTGCAGTCAGATTCGCCCAAGACGGCTCAAGAAACATTAAGTAAACGGTATACGGTACACTTTTGTTGTTGGGGCAGAAAAACGAAACCCGGAAATTTGTACGCCAACATTTGTACGACGGAAATTTATACGCCAGCATTTGTACGCCAGAACATTTATACGCCAAGCATTTGTACGACGGTAATTTATACGTTATACGCAAGAAATTCATGATCAGTTAATAAAATTGAATTTGAAACTAGGTAAGTTAAAATACAAATTATCACAAATTATGAAATTACATATTACAATAATTAAATGCATAATTGAAACTAGATTTCAGTTTATCAATTTAAGAGAAACTGTAACTAGCGATATACAGAACGAATGTCTTAAAAAATCGGAGAACAAATCTTGCGAGTTTTTTCTCATTAATCTCCAGACCTGACCTGACCTGACCTGACCTGACCTAACCTAACCACCTGTACCTATTCAATAACCATTTACCTACCTGTTAATCCTTTAATGCGCTGTGATGCATGATAAAATTTAAAATTCTTCAAATTGAAATTATTTTCAAAATATTTAAATAATGTTTACTTTTATTTATTTATTTATTTTTTACACCTGTGCTTATGTTTATATAAAAAAATGAAGTCACGGTTATTTCCATCGTACAAATGTTAACGTACAAATTTCCGCACACGCAGAAAAACACCTAAAAATCACCTAAAAATCACCTAAAAAGGGGGAATAAAAAGGAGAAAAACACCAAAAGAGTGTGTGTGTGGGGGGGTGTTTATTTTCCATCCGCCGACATTATGAAATTCGATTTTGTTCATGTAATCTCCACGAAATTTCATGAAAATGACAAAAATAAGTAAATAAAAGTTTAACCCTTTAAGCCCTGATTTTTTTGTAGGGTTAAGTTATGAATGCGTGTATTTGAAACGTTAGCAATTTGTACCTTTTGTCCTTAAAGGGTTAAACGTAAGTGAATACATGGAAATTCCACACGAAACAAAACTAAATACTCGGTATGAAGTTAAGTGGTGGTGTACGAAACTGGATGTTGAACAGTGGTAGACAAAACTGCTCCACGGTGCCGCAAAAAAGAGAATCGATGGCACTGGGGTGCCTTGAACCAGAGAAGGTTGACAACTACTTTTCTACACCCTTATTACCTTATCGAATAATCTGCTTAAATGTACGAGTACAAAGTATTCGGACCTTCCCTCCATCATTTTCATTATTCTTCATTTCTTTTTTTTCATTATTCTTCTTTTTTTTTTTATTATTACTATTATTATTATTATTATTATTATTATTTCTTACTTTCCGTCAAGGAGAAGTTACTCAAATGAAAAAAAATTTAATATCCAAAAAATAAATACAAATATAACAACTAAATAATGAAGGAAAGAAACTGAGAAAGTGTTTGTGTCAGCAGATGTTCGAGATGACCGATTCATTAAGAAGAATTAAGAGACTAACGCGAGAAATGTATTAAAACTTCATATACAGAGTCAGTTATACAATAAAAAATAATTGTTACAATGTCATACCATTTTAATTAAGGGTTTCCAAGGAATTAATTACCCAAAAATAAACTTCTAAAAAAAAAAAAAACCCGCCCTTTTTCTTGCTTTAAAAATTTTCTTTTAATTTTCTGTATACTATACAATACCCAGTGTGTGTGTGTGTGTGTGTGTGTGTGTGTGTGTGTGTGTGTATTTTTTGTCACTTCTCTATTAATGAATACCCAAAAATTTTATATGATTGGAAAGAGAATTTCATGGAGTAAATTATTCTCATTAGAAGGTTTTGGAAATTTGATATGATGGTAGTATTTTTACGGATTAAGTGACCAAACTAGAAAAAATGGTGTCACGGGAAATTTCCTATTTAGAAATAGACCCCTTAAAGTATACATTTTCAGATCAAGATATGAAAACTGAATTGAAAAAAGGATTAAGTACGTCTTGCTCTGACCTATAAATACTCGGCTGTCTCTTTGAAATGTATCATTTTAAGAGGAAACGTGGTGGTAAAGGAAGGGTTCGTCCTTCTGAAGAAAATCGATATTCCTTCATTGCTGTAAATAAGTTGGGATTTTCTAGTCGGAATATTACAGGAAAAGTTTCCTGTAACTATTCAACCATCGTAAAAACTGTAAAACGCTATCAGCAATCGCACGCACTCAAAATAAGGCCTAAATTTAGAATTTATTACTTCTTTTGGAGGGTGCAGCATTCTAGGGGAAGGTTTTTCTTCTTCTGTGAATCAAAGTTTCTTGTCGGATGATATAACGTCTTTTAATGACACGCAACTTCTTTAGATAGTAGAAATGGTCTCCAAAACTTCTTTTTTGAGTGATTTGAGACGACAAAAGATTATAGAAAGTTGCGGAAAGTCTTTGTTTTCTGCGTACTATCAGAGGCAAACCCCATTCAGGCCGCCCAGAAAGTCTACTGCGAGAGATGACAAAATCCTTCGACGTTTAAGTCTTAAAAATAAGAAAATGACATCTAATGAACTGAAGAGGAAATGGAATGAAAGCTGTTCTGTTAATGTTTCTGCTTCAACAGTTTACTATAGGTTACTTAAAGGTGGCTTGAGGGGAAGAAATATGTACAACCAAATCGGAAATGTCTATGCGAGACGTTTTATTGGAGAAGAATTCAAACCCGAATATATGGTTGAAAGAAATAAAACATCCAACGTCTGTCACGTTTTGCGAATGCATGTTGATATCTGGGGTAGGAAAACTGCATATAGTAGAAAGAACAAAAAAAAAAAAAAAATACTAAGAAAAAGCCTGCAGTATTTCCAAGTGATATCCTATCAGCAAATAAAATGCTAAAAAACACAATTTTTTTTTACTTAATCCAAATTTCAAAAGTCTACTTCGTGTACAAAACATTTCCTATGGGACAGCTACAGTTTTCCGGTGTGATCACTTAATCAGTAAAAAGACCACCATACCAAATTTCCCAAACTTTCTAATCAGAATAATATACTCTAAAACTCTATGAAATTTTCTTTCCAATCATATAAAATTTTGGGGTATTCATTAATAAAGAAGCGAAAAAAAAAATATATATATATATACAGTATATATATATATATATATTTTTTTTTTTTCAAGAAAAAGTACAAAAACAAAAATTCAGAGGTCGTGTATCTCCCTCACACCATCGTGTATATATATATATATATATATATATATATATATATATATACAAAATTACCCCACCAGGATTCGAACGTAAAATGTTGTGAGTTTCCTCGGATGATGACATACCCGTCAGGTTGTATTAACATTCACCCCATAGTAGCGTAGTGGCTAGCGGACACACCTCATGCTCAAGTGGTGGGGGTTTCGAATCCTGGTGGGGTAACTTTACATATATACACTGTGTATATATATGGCCTTCTAATATCATCAATGGCGTACACATTTACTCACAAACGCCTGTAAATCATGATTTTATATTTCCATCAGTAAACATTACCGCTTTATTAGACGGTTTAGAAACAATTTTTTAAAACAATATCGTTAACATTACTGTAACAGCAAACTATTACAAGTACTTTTATTATAATGTTGCAAATAATTTTCAATCATTATTATAAATAATGCACAGACTCCGAGACCTTTTCCTCAGGAGTGTAACTCCTTTCTATATTAGCCACTGCGTGTTATTCTACCTGCAACCAAAAAAAAAGGTCTCAAAACGAGACATCAATTTAAACATTTGTTTTAATTCTAATGTATTACTTTTGTAAATTTAATTTAAATTAAATTTTCTAATGAAATCGGACTTAGGGGACACCCTGTATATACAGAAAATAAACTTAAATTGCAAAAAAAATTGTCTCTTCCATTCCCCCCACCCCCCCAAATAAAAAATTGCAGTAACTAAATAACAAAAACTTTCCAGGTATAAAATAATAATAATAATAAATAATAATAATAATAATTACATAATTAGAATGGTTTACGTTTCAATTTTAAGGTATTTTTCTTAAAAAGCCTTTTTTCGACGATGACGATAAAAATGTAAAATCTTTCACTCCGACCTTCATCGGTAAAAAAAAAAAAAAAAAAAATCTCAAAGAAATTTTAAAAAGTTTAAAATACTGTAAATAAAATGTATACTATCATTATAAGCTTTAAATGCTAACATACTTCCGCTTAAATGTAAACCCGAAACAAATCCCTCCATTACCGAACTCATTATAACGAAAATCCCCGAAAGTTTAAGAGAAAGAAGAGGAAAAACTAACCAACAGAGAAGCTGCGCCTTAAAAAAAATTAAATATACGAAAATAAACCTGAACGAATCTTCGGATGGAAGGAATGCCAATTCGCGGAAGCTCTACTCAAAGGAAAAACAATACGAGAAGGTAGAGGCTGAATACTAAGCTGGGTACGCACGATACATAGGCCTTACAGCATGCGGACTCGAGTACGTAAATGACGATGCCCAAGGCGGCAATTCTGACTACGATACGATAAAACACACACGGTCTGCGGTGATTATTTTTTATTGGATATACGATTCAAGCTTAATCTCACTGATTTCACCACGTGTTTTGTTCTATATCTACAAAGAGGACATTAGATTTGGGTTTTGAGAAACCCAGGTCGAATAATTCGTTCACAAATTCAGAACAGACCCAAAAATTGATCGTGAAACTTCTGAAAATTAGATGGAATGGTTTGTCACTCAGCCATCAAAACATTCAACCTATTATTTCAATATTCTGATAACGTAGACAAAAGCTAAGTATCAAAATTACTAAAGCCGGAGATGTATTTTATATAAATAGATTATAATTTAACATATAGTAAAAAGTTATTCTTAAGGTTATAAATATAAGAACAAGAACTCTCAAAGGCTTCCCGCAAATCTTTCTCAGAATTCAAAATATTTTTCCTTCATCCCAAATATATATACTGTGTGTATATATATACATACGTATTGCGTAATTCAGGTATGTATGTCTTGTAACAGGTTTCGAATTAAAGGATTTTCACGTGGATCGTAAATGTTGCTTCAAGTACACATACATTTCTTTCAAAAATCCAAATTATCCAAATTAATGATAAGGTCGAAGGGAGACGTAGAATAACGCGAGTAAAAGCCTCCTATTAAGATTTTATGGCCTAAACAAATTTTAAGGTAACTTCAATTTCTGATATATAATAGTTAATTGATATTCATCTGTTTATTCAGTATATATATCAGAAGGAAACAGCATCCACTTGCGCACGCGCACTTGAAAGGTGCCAAGATGGGTGAGCCGACCGAATTTGGGCATAAATTGCATCCTCTGTGTGTGTGTGTTGTGTGTGTGTGTGTGTGTGTGTGTGTGTGTGTGTGGACACAAGTAAGATCGAGTGCGAGATAATTCACGGATGTAAGTAGGAGGGGGATTTCTTTTTGTGGGGTAACACTTTGGTACCTCGGAACATTAAATAGTTTATATAAAAAAATGAGAAACACTTTTTAATCTCGGAAAAGGATATGTTAGTCCTGATTAAGTTAGGTTACGTTAAGTTAAGTTAGTTAAACCTTGGTCAGATTAGATTAGGCTAGATTAGCGAGTACCTCACTATTTAATCACTTAACAGAAAACACCCTTCGAGCCATCAATTATGCCCGAAGCACTAATCACGCCCTTCTAGGTTCGATGATACTAAGTTTAAGTTGGGTTAAATTAGGTTTGATTAATTAGATTTTTAGAGATATGGATTTTAAAAAGTCGGTACCTCGTTTATACGCGCGCTCCGCACACACACACACAAACACACACGTGTGTGTAAGCTATGTCATCATGCATCATTTCTTTAGAAGTTATTAAAAGAATAATGATGCAATATGTTCTTAAAAGCCATGTAATAAATAAAAACGTTTTCATATTAGTTTCCGCTCAAAGTATCTTTATTATGGGCAATATTAGCTATTATTTTACATTTATTTTTAGGTTTCTTGGTGTTAAGTATAGAAATATACTGTAAATAAGTATGGAAATAAATTGTACTGTAAATAAGTATGGAAATATACTGTACTGTAAATAAGTATGGAAATATACTGTAAATAAGTATGGAAATATACTGTACTGTAAATAAGTATGGAAATATACTGTAAATAAGTATGGAAATATACTGTACTGTAAATAAGTATGGAAATATACTGTACTGTAAATAAGTATGGAAATATACTGTAAATAAGTATGGAATATACTGTACTGTAAATAAGTATGGAAATATACTGTACTGTAAATAAGTATGGAAATATACTGTAAATAAGTATGGAAATATACTGTACTGTAAATAAGTATGGAAATATACTGTACTGTAAATAAGTATGGAAATATACTGTAAATAAGTATGGAAATATACTGTACTGTAAATAAGTATGGAAATATACTGTACTGTAAATAAGTATGGAAATATACTGTAAATAAGTATGGAAATATACTGTACTGTAAATAAGTATGGAAATATACTGTACTGTAAATAAGTATGGAAATATACTGTAAATAAGTATGGAAATATACTGTACAAATAAGTATGGAAATATACTGTACTATAAATAAGTATGGAAATATACTGTAAATAAGTATGGAAATATACTGTACTGTAAATAAGTATGGAAATATACTGTACTGTAAATAAGTATGGAAATATACTGTAAATAAGTATGGAAATATACTGTACTGTAAATAAGTATGGAAATATACTGTACTGTAAATAAGTATGGAAATATACTGTAAATAAGTATGGAAATATACTGTACTGTAAATAAGTATGGAAATATACTGTACTGTAAATAAGTATGGAAATATACTGTAAATAAGTATGGAAATATACTGTAAATAAGTATGGAAATATACTGTACTGTAAATAAGTATGGAAATATACCGTAAATAAGTATGGAAATATACTGTACTGTAAATAAGTATGGAAATATACTGTAAATAAGTATGGAAATATACTGTACTGTAAATAAGTATGGAAATATACTGTAAATAAGTATGGAAATATACTGTACTGTAAATAAGTATGGAAATATACTGTACTGTAAATAAGTATGGAAATATACTGTAAATAAGTATGGAAATATACTGTACTGTAAATAAGTATGGAAATATACTGTACTGTAAATAAGTATGGAAATATACTGTAAATAAGTATGGAAATATACTGTACTGTAAATAAGTATGGAAATATACTGTACTGTAAATAAGTATGGAAATATACTGTAAATAAGTATGGAAATATACTGTACTGTAAATAAGTATGGAAATATACTGTACTGTAAATAAGTATGGAAATATACTGTACTGTAAATAAGTATGGAAATATACTGTACTGTAAATAAGTATGGAAATATACTGTAAATAAGTATGGAAATATACTGTACTGTAAATAAGTATGGAAATATACTGTACTGTAAATAAGTATGGAAATATACTGTAAATAAGTATGGAAATATACTGTACTGTAAATAAGTATGGAAATATACTGTACTGTAAATAAGTATGGAAATATACTGTAAATAAGTATGGAAATATACTGTAAATAAGTATGGAAATATACTGTACTGTAAATAAGTATGGAAATATACTGTACTGTAAATAAGTATGGAAATATACTGTAAATAAGTATGGAAATATACTGTACTGTAAATAAGTATGGAAATATACTGTAAATAAGTATGGAAATATACTGTACTGTAAATAAGTATGGAAATATACTGTACTGTAAATAAGTATGGAAATATACTCTAAATAAGTATGGAAATATACTGCACTGTAAATAAGTATGAAAATATAATGTAAATAAGTATGGAAATATACTGTGAATAATGCTTACAATTCTACTTAAAAAATATACAATAATTTCTTTGCTAAATAAGATATATTCAGACCAAAAAACAGAAATCAAAATATTTTGTCCAACGTATAACCTAATTTGGGAAGAAATATAACGCGTGTAATTGTTAGAAATTTATGGTTAAAACCAGAATTTTAGACGCTTCTGCAATCGCCATGACAGAAACACCGGTTGAAATAATGAAATGTTCTTAGACAAAACTAAAAGGGGAACAATTGTTGAATAAAACTTACGTAATATAGAAAAATAAACACTTTAATGGTATACAAATTTAATTACATATTCGAGTTATTTGAAAATTGTATAAAAAATATAAACATTGCCACTAAAAAAAAAAAAGACACCCAGCTATCTTCATGCCTTTGACGTCGACGCCAGTTCTCCACAGTCAACTTTTAAACTCTTGAGGATTTCAGTGGCCCATAAATTTAAGACTTCAGAGTACAACAGTAACAAAGTTACGATTATATCGCGAGTTAATGTTATTTTTAGCTACATTTAGTGACCTATTCTGATTAGTATGTCCTTGTATTAAATAATGATCTACCTCATGAAAGAGAAGAAAATAAGGGGTACAGTTATTCTCTTTGTGTTCAATAACCTGTAATATATTTTAGTTCAAACAAACAAAAACCGAAAGGACCCTCCGACCAGGATCGTTTGCAATGACTACTGCACGGCCGATCCTGGGTTTTTTTTATATTTTTTTTTTTTATCCGATTTTATCGGTTATTTTTATAAACCTTATGTCCGCGCCTCCTTTGCTGCACAAAGGATTGATTGACTGATTAAGGTGTAATCCCTGTGGCGTCGCGACATCGAGGAGATTGATGCAGAATATATCATAATTAATTAAAGCTAAAAATAAAATTAACCTAAAATCATTGGATGGATAACAAATGGCGAAACGAAGAATAAATGACGCGAAAGGAATGAACAAATGAAGTGGAAATGAAAACAAGTAAAAAATAAGGGTTAAAATAATTGAAAATTAGGAAGAAGCCAGCCTCCTCAACAAGCTTAAAAATGTCGCTTCCGGTGTAGTACGCTCTTAGAATTGTTAAAAATAACACGAAGGGCCAATAAAGTAGAGTAAATCTCCCCGTGAAAACAGATGCAGTGGCAGGTATGCTGCAACTGCTTAAAATGAGGAAAGACAGCTGCAAATCTGACGCCAGCATCGGAATTAGAGTCGTAGGTAAAAATTGGAACCGAGTTTGCATGAAGGGAAGAATGCTCAAGAAAAGGTGACGAAATCCATCAATGGGGATAGCTGCCTTGACACCCGTGAAATACCGGCAAAAAGACACCTGGCGCAATTCCCACGGCGGAACACGACACCGGCAATGTCACAGGCGGTACTGGCACAGGGGGAAGCTGAAACCCGCTCACCAAACAGTGGGCCCAGTAACGGAAAAGCTAGGGTCGTAAAAGAGAAACGTGTCTCTCCCTAAAAGCACAAACTCGTATAGTCACTGGACTCGGTACTAGCAACAATTACATTCAACTAAACCATTCAGCCACAATGATGAACGCTATATCTGGAAGGAGGAGGATGTCTGTAAAGCATTCGAAGAAAAAACACCATATTTACGAGGGTCTGGAAATCAACGGACACATGAATTCCACTAAAAACTCGTTATCAACATGCCTTCAGTTCGTCAGATCTCCACGAGTAGCAATTTTTATTCTGCAACCAGAAAATGATCACACACACACACACACACACACACACACACACACACACACACACACACACACACAGGGTGCGGCACAAGTTGCTTTACCAAGAATAATGAAATCACTTTGTGAAGAATAATATACCAAGAAAAATTATATTTCTTTGACGACACTGTTAATGCCGTCAATTATCTGGAAATATTGCAGAACACGGTGTTGCCTGCACTTAGAAACCATCATACTTTTGAAAACATAATATGGCAGCAAAGTGGTACTCCACCACATTTCGGAAGAAATGTTCGTGCATTCTTAAAGGATAATATAATTTTTTAGAATGGATAGGACGTCGTGGGATAATCGAATGGCCTCCTCGGTCACCGGACATAACCCCATGTGATTATTCAATGTGGGGTATAATCAAAGATAGAGTCTACGGCCAGAAACCTCGGGACTTCGATCACATGAAGACTTTGATAACGCCAAGAGTTCGAGATGTTGAATAATAACAAAGAACTGTGTCGCGCTATCTGTTGTTCAGTGGTTCAAAGATGCAACGTGTGTATTGAACATGATGGAGGACACTTTGAACAATTTCTGTAATAATTAATAAATATTATTGGTCACAAGGTGATTTCATTATTCTCGGTAAAGCGACTTATACCACACCTTGTATATTTACTATTACATTTACCATTACTTATTCAGACTATAGTGGATTTAATTTTCCCAAGAGTTCCTTTTTCCATGCACGGTCTGTGTGTATCCTATATGAGAGAGAGAGAGAGAGAGAGAGAGAGAGAGAGAGAGAGAGAGAGAGAGAGAGAGAGAGAGAGAGAGAGAGAGAGAGAGAGAGAGAGAGAGAGAGAGAGGTTTTGGGGTCATGCTATTTAAAACGCTTGAATTATTTTCTGGACACCATATATATATATAAAACTAGAAGACAGGAAGGTTCCCATGTACATGTTAAATTTAATGAAATTTTGGTATTCCCACCAATCTTTTACCGTTAGGTGGGGCAATGTACTATCCGAATCTTTTGGCTCCTCTTGCGGGGTGAGACAAAGCTCCTTGCTCTCCCCTATGCTTTTAATGTGTATAGTGACGGATTAATTGCTTCACTTAATGAGGCAACAGTGGGATGTTTTATGGATAACACAAGGATATATAACTTAGTTTGTGCCGATGATATGGTGTTAATAAGTCCCTCTGTTAAAGGTCTGGATCGGCTACTAAAAGTCTGCGAAGTGTATTCACAGAAACATGATATTCTTTTTAATGTTACAAAAACTAAGGTTATGCAATTTCATCCTAAAAGCTGTAATCAGCCAGCTGTTATTAGGTTAAAATGAAAGGTGAAGTAATTGAGGAAGTACAAGCGTTTAAGTATTTGGGTCAAACTATTACCAGCTCCTTGAGTGATGACTCGGATATAAGAAAACAATCTTGAAGCCTTTGTGCTAAAGCGAATATGACTATAAGGAACTTTCGGTTCTGTACAAGTGAAGCTAAAAAGACACTTATCTTTCATACTTTCTCCAGTAATATATACGGACAGCAACTCTGGGTGAATTATAAAAAAGGTTCTGGCAGAACCCTAAATTTGCTGTACAACAGGTCTTTTAGACTCTTACATAAATTACTCCCACCCCCCGAGATGCTCCTCAGCTTCGCAAATGTTTGCTACCCGCAATGTCCCGAGCTTCCCGGAGGTAACAAGACGTGTTCAATACAGTCTGATGCAAAGAATTAAAAAATCACCCAACCCGATTATTCAAGTTATCCATGAGTCCTGCCGTTTATCCTCTAAGCCAGTGCTATCCAACTTCTATAAAGCGCGGCCAAGATGTTGCCTATAATCATACACTGTTGGTTAATACGACTTAGGAACCCGCTGAATGTTGTTCTCCCTACTAGAAATGACAAAATAGGGAAGAAAATTCAGAAATGAAATTTGGCAAACGTCCATTCCGCGGGCCGCAAGTTCGACAGCGCTGCTCTTAGCTATGGAATTCTTGGTACGAAAACGTCTGTCTGTAGCTCCATTTAACTTCGATATTACTGTATTATTTCTAATCAACTGTATATATTTCTATCCTTGGTATATGAACTGTCATTGTATTAATAATATTTGTCATATGGACTATAGTCTGCCAATAAACCTTTTCATTTTCATATATATATATATATATATACGGCTGCCACTCTATTTTTCTTTAAAAAAAAAAGGGGAAAAAAGTGACAAACCTTTTTTTTAGTCTCAACTAAAAGAAAAGACTGTCTGCACATTTTTGTTTTTTCTTGCTTTCACTTTGAATATTTTTAAAGTTATTTTCAAGATCAGAAGTTTTTCTGTTTCGAGGCATTTCTTTTTCTTGTTTTTCTTTTCCAATTATTTCAGACTGCTTTTCCTTTTTCTGGTGCTCTTCCTGTTCTCTTTTATTTCTTTCATTTTCAAGGTACATTTGATAGTTGAGCATGCGCTGTCCGTGCCATTGACGTAAGTTTGCCACTAACTGGAACCAATGAAGGTTTATTTTTGTATTTCTTCAAACCATCAGCAATCCATATTCTGGAATTTAATGCTCTGAATGACATAGCAGATTTATCCTCAGTCAAAATTCTTGCAGTTCTTGAAAAGTCTCTCAACATCAGCACTTCCGTGTAACAATGTTAAAACACATTTCACAATTCTAGTAATGGTTGAATATTTCGTGTCTCCATTCGAATTATGCACCTTGAAAATATAGTTCTAAAAATGATCAATTCTTTCCCTTTTCCAAGATTGAATAATAAGAAAAAGCAACGTCCATTCAGTATGCAAATAATCTGAATCGAAATTAAGTGGTAAAGTTTTGGAAAGTATTGCTGTTCTTTGCAATTTTGTTGGGATCTATACATTGGCAATACTGTACTTTAAGACAGAAGTTCTTAACCTTTGTGGAGCTGCGCCTTTCAACGGTCATCCTTCAACCCGTGGCGCCCCCTGAACCCCAAAGAATAAAAGTTTTTCAACAATTCCAGTTTCATTGTTTTCACTGCCTTTCTGGATTGGATAAATAAACAAACAACAACAACAAAAACCCTGTATTTGTGAGAGAATGCAATATTTTCGTTCGATCGTATTTCACCCATAATCGTAATCAATGGGAAGGTTGGTATTGCTTCTTCCCCACAAGCATTTGAATCCTTGGTGCTGTCGAAGAAAGAGCACACCGCGTGTCGCTCTCAACAGCGAGCCTGTTTTGACACTTTGTCCTCACGGCAACAAGCGTTGAAAAGTCTGCCTCACAAAGGTACGTGGAAGAAAAAAGAACGATCATTCGCAATGCTTGCTGACTAAGTTTCGGGTAAACAGGCAAATATTTCACCCAAACCTTCTCCAAAGGTAGACATTTAAAATCATGTTGGGCGAACGAATTGAATTTCATCTCGAGGAACTCAGAATATATATTCCCAATTAAATATTAAGAGTCAGAGATATGTTGACCACTTTCGCCGAGCTTTCGCGCACCCCCTGGAAAATCGAAACGCCCCCGGGTTAAGAACCGTTGCTTTAAGGCATAACCAGGAGAGGAAGTGTTCAATGGATTTTTAAGAAGCGAGTGTTTACGGCAAGCAGAGTAAAGATTTTTTATTCTCTTTAGTAAACTCATTTTTTCATTCTCTCGTAATTCATCAAAGCTACGTTTTGCCTCTTTTCCACAGTCAATCTTTGCCATTCATAATAAATGTTTTTCATCACGAAGTACAGTTGTTACGTCTTCTCCCTCACAAAAACTGGAAACAATATTATCCTTTACAAACCTCGAAAGTAGAGTAATGCATTAGAGATAGGATACAACTGAAAGATAGCCATTAGATGATTTTAAACTTGGATGCTTATTCAGAAGATATTCCAGGAAGTATTTTTTTCAAACGAGCCACAAATGTTCCAAAATTCTTTGAACTGCTGGTTCCAACGTAAACCATTTAGAAGGAACACGTTTTATAGTGATGCCTCGGTAACTTTAATTCGAATTGAATATCTTCGTAATCCTTCCATTGTGCGTGTGGGCCAGCCATCAAAATATCATAGTAATAAATACAACCTAACAAATCCCGCTGGTTTATTCCTTAGTTCACGCACTCCTTTCATAAATACGTTATAAATGATATGAATGTTACGAGTACCAAAATCAAATAATTTTTTCTTCTAATGTTCTTTACTTCTTCATTTATTAATCTAAATACGTTTTTATTAAAATTTAGACCATCACTCGCCAACATCAATAATCTATCCAGTCTAAACCACTATTGTCTAAAGCTCGGTTTAGTTTTTCGACCAATCTTCACCTTCAGCATGACCTATAAAAAGTGTTTCCAAATTTCGAACTAGTACCTCTTCTATGGCATCAGGCCAATATCTTACAGCAATTAGTAATTCTTTTTTGTTTTCATTCTTGGTAGTTTCATCATATATAACAGTAAAATACTCATTCTTTAATCCCTCTAAACTTCATTTCTAAAATAAGGTCCAAGAGTTAGCTTTGTTCGCCCCTTAAAAAAAACCTCCAGAAATGTTTCCAGGAAATATTACCTTAAAGTCTTCATAAATCTGATCACAAGAAGCAGCAGACCAATTATTACTTGCCACAATTCTCATGGCTCATATCGGTTGCATTTATATATATATATATATATATATATACACACACACACACTGAGGAAAGTAAGGCATATTAGGATTACTGATTATAATGAAATGATGGCGTCTCATTTCATTTTCCTGCCAGTGTAACGTTAGCATAAATGAGAATGAATAAGCAGTTGTCCGCATAATGCCATTCATCATGACTGAGAACCCGTAACACTTGGTATTTCTTCATAAAGCGAAAATTGGATGACTAGTTTATATATCAAATGGGATAACAACCAACATATATATATATATATATATATATATATATATATATATATGCGCCTCGGTGTAGTAGTAGTTAGCGTCGCTGACTACGAATCCATCGGCCTCGGGTTCGAGACCCGACGGCAGCCGGCGCGCAGCAAAACCCAGCTGTTCATCCTTCCACACAATAAAGAAAGTGGTTGGTAGATAAATGGGTACCCTAGGTGGTCTAGTGGTTAAGACGCTGGGCTGCTGATGGGACGTGGTTCGGATTCCACGTTAAACTGTAGGTCTAAGGTGGAGTGAAAAGCTTGACCTTCGTCAGAATCAGCAATTCGGGCGGAAGCTAACCAAAGGTTATATATATAATTCAGGAGCCACAGGAGTAATTGTATTTTTTCTAATAATTCTTGTACTTTCTAATAATGTTTTTTTTTCTTTATTTTCTTTTTGATGAATTACCTCGATGACGTACCGATAAACAAACGACGTGGCATGTTTTTTCAGCAAGACGGTGCACCTCCTCATTTTGCCATGCAAATTTGCAAATACCTTGATAAAACGTTTCTCAACAGATGGATTGGCCGAAGAGGCCCTATCGAATGGCCACCAAATATCACTCCACTCGATTTTTTTCATCAAAAAGAAAACAAAGGGAAAAAAAACATTACTAGAAAGCACAAAAATTATTAGAAAAAATACAATTATTCCTATGGTTCCTAAATTATGGGCCACCCTATATATATATATAGGGTGGGCGGAAAGTAGCTCCCTAATTTAAATTACATATAAATTATGTATAAATTGTGATTGTATTGTTATATTGTTATGGTGTATTCTCTAAAGTGGTACAATTGTAACGGTAATCTTTTTTTCTCTAAAGTGTTCTCTTTGTGTTCTCTAAAGTGGTACAATTGTAACGTTCATTTTTTTTTTCATTTCAGATTGAAGGGTAACATGGCTGAGCGTTTAACACTGCAGGAGCGTGCCCAGTTGGCGGCACGGTACGAAGTTTGGCAATCTGTCGTTCGAGTTCAAAGATGGTGGCGGGCCATTCACGGACCACGTGCCCAAGTGGACCCGAAAACAATCAAGAACTGCCACTCGAAGCTCATGACCACGGGGTCTGTGGCAGATGTTCGAAGATGTGGTCGCCCTTCGACATCCAGGGCCCAGGAGACTGTGCAGGCAGTTCAGGAAATGTTCGCACGGAGTCCACGAAAGTCAACTCGCCAGGCAGCTCGGGAAAGTGGACTCTCCCGCTACTCAGTGCGAACTGTGCTGAAGAAGGAGCTTCCCTGGGCGTTGGATGGGTCGTCGTGGTCCACATCAATGGCCAGCCAGGAGCCCCGACTTGACACCGTGCGACTTCTTTCTTTGGGGGTGGGTAAAGGAAGAAGTCTACCGCACCAAACCGAGGACATTGGAAGAATTGGAGGACCGACTTCGGGAAGTCATGTCCTCCATCCCGCCGGAGTTCCTGCTAAAGTCAGTGGACGCCATTCCTGGGCGGCTCCAGAAGCTGGTGGAAAGAGTTGGAGCCCACATTGAATTTTAGAGAAAACCTACCATGTATGCCTACCTTTTCGTATTATTTCTTCTGAAATAAATGGATAATATACGTATTTTTTTACCAATCCAAAATAGGGAGCTACTTTCCGCCCACCCTATATATATATATATATATATATATATATATATATATATATATATATATATATATACTGTGTAGCTACCCAATATACGCGTGTCTAGGTTTAGCATAATTTTAGTGTAAAACAATCAATAACTTATATTATTTCAATGACTACATTTGTTAGTCAAATATTTTTAAAAATTATATAATTACTAAATTTTGTTATTTTTGCATCAAATTTCTTCTGCACGTTCGCTTTTATCCATTTCTGAAGCCGAGATATTTTAAATTTGGTAATATAAACGTATATACGTTGTTGTTTTCTTTAAACAATGTTCCCATTTTGAATCATTACGACACGTGATAATTGGGACATTTCAATTTTATTTAATTTTATTCATCCAAACACTTTTCATCTCCTTTTTATTACCGAAATTTTAATAAAAATGTAAAAATAATAAATATGATCCTTCCATTTGTCTTTGACCGCATTTAAGCCCAATGTCTACACGTGTAATCATATAAAAAATTATAAAATAGACTAATATAATTTTGTGGTGTTAAACAATCACAAATTTACACTAAAAATTTGTGGTCTTGTAAAATTTTATTTGGCGAAATGTTTAGGCTCAAGTAGGGAATATTTATAAATAAGTAAATAAATAAATAATGTTATTTGAAAAATCCTGTAATAGTCTATTACTATTACCCCATGTCTGATAGTTGGTGACAAAAATTTTGTCCCTCCGAATATTATAAAATAAATAGATCCCATGTGTTCATCGCTTTTATATTGAAGACGTAATATCAGTTGAGATGATCGAAAAGCGTTTCATTTAATATTGTCAACAAACAGAAAATAGAAATTGGATAAATTGTTTCTGGTTCATCAACAATTTTTATCCAATATCTGGATATAATAATAATAAAAAAAAAACCAGACTGCATTTATGTCTTTGATTCCTCAACTTTAAACACAAATTTATCAGTTGAAGAAGCGTTTAATGTATTAAAAAACCTCATTAAAACGTTAGAAACAAGGTATATTGGAGTGACATATATAAACACAAATATTATAACACGTATATTATAAATACATTTATAGAAACCACCGAATATATCTTTAGAACGACACTTATATTACTATAAATAATTATTATTAACTTCAAAGGGAATTGCTACGGGGACAAACGGCAGCCCGTATACCAGATTTATATCTGCTTTAGAACAAAATTCCTATTTATGGAAAAGCGACTGAACAACAACCTAATATCCGATAATGAACGATATATAGACGATAATATGTACGACGAATATACCTAATTTTGAAGAATTTGCGAGACAAATTTACCCACCAGAATTAAAATTGAAAAGAGGGAGTGATACCAAGGACAAAGAAGATTTTCTAGACTCGCGTCTACAAATTACGAATGAAATTATAGTTACGTGTAAAGTATATAATAAAATTGATGGCTACCAATTTGATGTAATAACATTCCCCTTTAAGGATAGCTTAATTACAAAGAATTTTTTACTCACAGGTAGTGAGTGGGCTGTGCACGGATATGCTGTACGTACGAAGGGTTTACACAAAGAGTAAAATACATAATGAGTCCGATATGCAATGAAGGCAATGTCAAATGTATTAAATAAATTCAACTACATTAAAACCACTGAATTAATTAATAATTTAGATGTATAAGTTATGTCAGCTGATTTTTTTTAACATTAAAAGGTTTTTTTTTTTTATTAACTGAAATAAAAGCACGAAATTTTTACTGTACCTTCTCTACACATGAGGAATTAGTCCCCCTGGTGCAAACCATGCTCTATGTCATATCCTCTCAGCTCACAACACTTACACGATACTTTCGACGGAAGAGTCCTGTCCAACAGATTTCCTGCAGTTTATGATAAATGAATATCATCAACCTTCAACATCACCAGATCTAAACCCCCGTGACTTTTATCCATGGGGTTATTTAAAAGATGGAGTATTTAAACAGAATCCAGAAGCAAGAGAAGAATTGGAAGCATGAACTGAACAAGAAATTTCTCAGATTTCAACAGATACTCTTTCCAGATTATATTTACAAAATTTTGTTGTTGTGCGCAAACAGTTAATGAGCCGAGAGGACATTACACGCAGCATGTTTTGCATTAAGGTCATAGGCTGACCATACGTACCGTTTTGAACGGGACAGTACCGTTTGTTTTATATTTCCTGGCCATCCCGTCGTTTTAATAAATATGTCAATTTTGTCCCGTTTATGTACTTACTTTTTCATGAATACAGAATATTACATAACCCCCGTCCCTTTTTTGCCATCCCAATGTCCCGTTTTTGTCTCAAGGAAATATGGTCAGCCTAATTAAGGAACGAGTTCATCGTGCGTAGAAAAAGTACAATAAAAATTTCATGTTTTTTTTATTCATTTAATCAAAAAAAAAAAAATTACAGGACGTAAATTAAAATATAGTTTCGCGCACATAAAATATATACTAAATACGGAAAGAAGTGCGGAGCTTAAAAGAAATCGAAATGTAGTTGGTTATTTTATAATAAAATGACAAAATTTCGGACAGAAAACAAATAGTAAAATTAAATAATCTATATTATCTATATTATAATAAGAGAGCTGTCCGTCTGTCCGTCTGTCCGTCACACTTTCAGAAATTGAGAAAAAATTGTGAGAAAAAAATTCAGAAATTGTAAAAAAAATTCAGAAATTGTATTACGGGCGGCAATGTGAAGCTCAAGATTTTCATGACTGTGTTCTTTTCTGTAGTTTAGCAATGGGGGAAGGGTGGGGGTGGGGGTAATGGGGGATGGGTGGGGGTAATGGGGGATGGGTGGGGGTAATGGGGGATGGGTGGGGTAATGGGGAGGGGTGGGGGTAATGGGGGAGGGGGTTAGCCCCCAAGTTGTATGAATGGGGGTGAGGAGGTTTTGGGAGATACCAGATTCAGAAATGTTGACACAATGTGAAGCTCAAAATTTTCACGGCTGGGTTCTTTTTTTGTAGTTTAGCCTGTCTAACCGTCAGCGAAGTGACGGGAACTGTACTAGTAATAATAATAATAATAATAATAATAATAATAATAATAATAATAATAATAAAGCTAAAACTACATTAGATTAAAAAGAAGTGCACTGGAGAGATATTAAAATTGTACTACGAAATGAAGAAAAGAAAAGGGGACGTATTTATACTACGAGCTTTCCAGTTTGATTCTGGGTTAAATTTTCTGGAGGCTATTTCGCCTTCAGATGTAATCTTTAAATTTCATTTCGTTTTCAATTTACAAATTAAGTTTTTTTCCGTGTTGAATAAATACATAAATAAATAAATAAATAAAAAAAAAAAAAATATATATATATATATATATATATGGTGGTTCCAAAGTCCCTATCTATTTTGCTGAAATAATGATATTTCTATTTTATTTTCTACAAGCCAAAGATGATGATGGATGTACAAGAACGTGTGATGGTAGTAACACTACGTATCCAAGGGAAGAAGTGCAAAGAAATTTGAGAAAAATTCGAAAGAAAATTTCACAAACCAAGACCTACAGACAGGGCCGCCGAGAGCTGCCCCGGGGAAGGATTGGTATATGGCCCTCCCCTGTTTACTCAGTATTTTATTATGAATGTTTTTTGTGTACATAATAAGCAAACTGATTATATGTCCAAGTCACTATTCAAAACATACAGTATGAATAAACAACTCGGAAGAAAATGACCATTTTATTTTTCGAATCAATTATATTAATTCTATCACCATACAATTTACAAAAGCAGTACCAGTCACTGCAGGCAAGACAATTGTTTACTGCAAGATTTTCATAATTAGAAGTGTACTTTCTTTGCCTTCTCTCTAGCAAAGTGGTAAATGATTCTAATGAAATTTAAAGTACGGGCTAACTGGCTTTCAATTACAATGGTTCCCAGATCTGTCAGTCGGTCTTGGGCATTGGTGGACCGCGGATAATATTTTATCTGTTTCAGTTTGACTATGATAATCTCTATAAAATGTATGTTTATTAATTATATTTCCTCTCTGTTATTTAACGAATTGCTTTATTACTATTTTTAGATTTTATCCCCCTCTTTCCGGGCCCCCTAGGGGTCTGGGCCCTGGGGATTTATCGCGGCTTCCTCGCCCTCTCGGCGGCCCTGCCTACAGACAAAGCAATTCGCGAGCTGGTCAATAAATTTAAAAGAACAGGATCTGTTCATGATGAGGCAAGAGCTGGACGTCCAGATACCTCAAGAAAATGTCGAATTGGTAAGAGATGCCTTTGAAATAAATCCTAGAATGTCAACTCGCACAGCATCACGTCGACTGAGCATACCAAAAATGATTGTTCTAACGATTTTAAAATCAACATTAAAAAAGAAAAGTTACCATATTCAAGTGCAACACGAGTTACACGAAGAGGATTATCCAAGACGAGCAGCCACGTGCACAGAATTGATTGAAAAAATTCATACCGAAAACTTATTAAACCACATTCTCTTCAGCGATGAGGCCACATTCCACACATGCGGAAAGGTTGCTGTATCCGGGCTAGTGAAAAACCAACCTAGGTCTACGAATGGGAGAGAGATTCTCCTAAAGTTAATGTCTGGTTGGGTATGACAAGGTCGGAGATTTACGGACCTTTTCTGCAGAAGTTACGATAACAGAGCCAATTTATCTTGACATGCTTCAGCAGTTTCTTCAACTGCAGCTTTGTTCAGATGGCATTCTCGACACTGTTACTATGCAAACATTGTTCGGGCGTACCTTGATGAGCTCTTACCAAATCGCTGGATTGGACGTGGTGGAAACAGGCCCTGGGGGCAGCACGATCTCAGTATTTAACACCATTAGACTTCTTCGCGTGGGGCTTTATAAAGTCAGAGGTTTACAAAATAAGAGTTACAAACCTGCAGGATCTGCGAACCCGCATTGTCGCGGCAGTCGCCAAAATAACCCCAGAGATGCTTGAAAATGTGTTCCACAATGCAGTGGACAGATTTGAGATTTTCAGAGACACTGATGGTGCTCACGTCAAATCTTAGACCTAAGCTTGATAAATAAATATACATTTAATTATGTTACAACATATTTATCCTAAAACACTATTATTTCAGCAAAATAGATAGGGACTTTTGGACCACCCTGCGCACGTATATAAAACTATTATTCTCAAATAATTAATTAATTATTCTTCTCGAGTTGTATTCCGTTTTAAGCTTTCATGTAAATTTTTATTCCGTTTTAAGTCTACATAAAACATAATTATTACCTCTAATTAAGGTAAGCTGGATTAATTAAGTTCAAATTAAATAGCAACAACGTAAATTATAAAACAGGATTCTTGAATGGTGAGATTTAATGAAAGAGAAAATGAGTTAATTCTTATTCTTAAACAGAATAAGAATAAGTAAAAATACATGCCTGTATATGAAAATTTTGCGATTGCAAATACGTGTGGTTTTGGGCCACTTTGTTTAGCGAAAGCCTGGGTAGTGGGGTGTGACTGTGAATGATCAGGTAAATTTGTACTACCTTGGGGAGGAAACACGAGTTTACGCGCATCTTGCTCCTGAAGAATCATGCAGTGGACTGATAATAAATAGGGATGTCTGCAATACAAGCTGCCGAAAAATGCGCAAAAAATAGATATATGGATTTTGATATTCTTTGAACTGGGAATAAACAGGGAACTGTTTCTTTCAGTGGTGATGAACTACATACGAAACCCTTGTCAGCACATTGACTCCGTGTTTTCTGGCAATGCTGCTACGAGCTGCTGGTACCCTGAAACAGGTATATGAACGGAATGATGCTCCATGTGAAAAATGTCAAACTTTTCATCTTACTTCCATTTAAGTTATAATTACAAGGACAAAAGGAAGTCTCAAAGACCTTTCGGTCCACTCGGGGAGGTTCTGTTATTAAACTGTTCATTTTTTAACTATTCTAGTAGTAGCAGAAAAATGAATAGAAAAGCATAAGGCTCTCTCCCTACCCTCCGTTCCCTCTCCGCCAGAGGTGGGTACGGAAAAAGGTTGAAAACATACGTTGACCCTGCAAAAGTTGCCAAGAAAATTTTACAGGAAAGAGGAGAATATATCGGATGTTCCACTTAAAACCGGCCCGCTGGAGTACTCCAGCGGGCCGGTTTTAAGTGGAACACCCGGTATAAGCTAGCTCTACATTCACGCCATGCACACAAAGATCGTACACTAGATAGCACCGCTGTATAAACTAACCAATAATATACCTACGCTAATCGCACATCAACCACTTGGTACTGTATCGTCACAAGTGTCTTAAGCACTGATTGAATGATCGATTAATAAAATATATATATATATATATATATATGAATAGAAACGATATAAGTGTTAAGGAACGTTTCTGCACACGGGGGAGAAACGTTCCTTAACACTTATATCGTTTCTATTCATTTATATACTGCGCGGTCATTGCAGTTATATATGCATATATATATATATATATATATATATATATATATACTGTACAGAGAGAGAGAGAGAGAGATTGGTGTTTTACGAGTAACCAATCAAACAAATTGTTAGAGGGACACCTTTTTCTATCCAATCCAATAGCAGTCGTCGTACAAAATGCCACTTCAATCTTGAGGTGTTTGGAGTCTTGAGAGAGTCTTCGCAGGACTTGGTGTCACATGTAATTTTTGTGCTGAAATGGAAAGCCGGAATACATGGCTTGCTACCATATTCGTAATCATGTACGTAAGTTACTTTTCGTTTCGTTCTTAAATTAATGATTAGTCCTGTGGATGTAATTTGGAATTTAAAAAAAAAAAAGAACGCCATAAATTGGAAGCCACTTTTACCTCTCTTTGGTTCTTGTTTTATAGAAAAAGACTTAAGTTATGGTTGGTATTACAGCACCAAAAATAGATTACTTATCGAATTAAGTATATGAAAGTATAGTCCTAAAGCTCAGACTAAGAAATAGTGAAGCGAGTAATCAAGATTAATTTTTAAACGTACGAGAAAAGTTTATTTGTTTATGCTATAATAGAAGGTGATTATTATTCATAAAATTTTATTTCCTGATATTATAATTAACCAGAGACACATTCTCTTCCATTTTACCGTCATCAAGTTAAATTTACTACACATTTACCATATAGCAAAGAGCCTATTTCTTAAATTAGTAAATACTCTTGCAAGTAAGTGCTTTATACCGGCTTTGTCCTAAGCCTAAACATTCATTTTTTTAGTCCTTATTCATTTGTTTGATTTGCGTCTACTTCTACGCCTATTTTTCGCCATTCTGACTTTCTTCTTCATATTTACCATGAATTTCTTATCTAAGGCAAATTTTGTTTTAAAACTATGATATTATTATTTCTATCTTGATGGGGATACTGCAGTATTGTTCACGTGCGATGTTGAATTATATTAAGATTTCTAACCATTATTCCGATGTGTTTCTTCAGTTATTTCTCCCTTTGAGTCTTCTAAAGGTTATTTATGGCTGCATCGCTTCATACTCAGCACAAACGGAATAATGTCAAGAGGTTTTCCTTTAATGTACACGGGTGTAAAGGCAACCCACAAGGTATCTTTATAGTTCATTTGTTGACATCCGATAAGAAACACCACGTGACTACTTTCGTTATCAGTTAACACAACAAACATACTAGACGACTTGGGAGCATTACGTGCACGACCGAAAAATGTCATGCCGTGAACGATGACAGTGATCACAAAAGACTCTACTGATTTATCTTCTTCAAGGATACCTGCCTGAGACCCTGTTATCTCATCTTCCCACTTTCCCTCCATTAAGCAGGGGGTGAACTAATGACATACTCCTTCTATTTTCACTGAGGATTAGGCAACACCTTGGTTTGGTATTATAATAGTTTCTTCATTAGGGGGAAACAATGATTAGAGTAAACTTTATTTGGTTAGTGCTTTTGGCATAAGCCTATTTCTATAAATAAACGGTATTTGTCCATTTTAAACATCAGCTTTCAGTTACTCAAATGGTGGTGTCACTGACAACTTAAGTTGTAAATTCTAAGTTTTATCAATGGTCTCTCCAGGAAAGATGTACTGAAATGGGAAATCATTACGCTCTCCCATTAACTTACGAAAAGGTGCGTTATTCTGCAGAAATGTTCTCTGAGTTTTAACTGATAATGGACGCTCATTAGGATTTTTGACTAAATTTGAGTTTTCTAAAGATATTTGTTAAGAGGGAGACGAAACAAAAGTATCACATGAAATACTTGAGAAAAAATATGTTAACGAAATATTTAAAAGAATAATTGGGTAAATGTTATATACCAACATACTTATCTTGAAAAAAGTAATACATTCCTCGTTTGTTCATTATTTGTATTTAATGCATTACGTATTACTGATACTTGACGATATGTAACTAATGATCATTTACATTCACCCTCGTAAAACTATATATTCATTCTTTTTTGATGTACTGCAAATACTTTGTAAATCTTAACATTTTCAAACTACCTCGAACTTAAGCTCCACAATTTATAGGCAAAGCACATTTATAGTCATTGGTTATATTCAATATGTTATACAAAAACTTTTATCCATAAGTTTATGATATAAAAGCTGCTCCACTATTTTCGACCACTTTTATTAGTTTTTGTCCTGGTCATTTTTCACAGAAAGAATTTTAACTTTTCTATACAGGAATTATGCCCTCGTGAAGGAATGGAGCAGAAAAAAATAAAAATTATAATTACGTTTAATTTTCGTCATTAGTTCTGAGGCGGCTGGAAAGTGACTGAGGGCGGGGTGGGTCCAGTCTCTGGAAAACGCACTAACAATCCCCTATATGTCTTTAAGTAAAGCGATGGTAATGTTGGCGAGTTTTTGCGTTACTTTTCCGCATAAGACATTGAGAAGAAACTCCGACAACTGTCCACAATTCTTGGGATCTACTTCTCTTACAGTAAAACTGAGCCTAATAAACTATTAGGCTCACACACCAACTAAGAAGAGTTTACGACTTTACGTTATATATACAAAAATTAATAAAGCTTTGAACAGTTTAAATTCGGTTAAAAATGTGAAAAAGTTAAATTCTTTCTAAGAATCCTTTGAGTCAATAAGATTTTAACTTTTTGTTAAAAGAATAATAAAAATAATAGTATATAAAAAATAATAGCTCGTAAGGCACTTGGTTACACGAGACAATAGGCTTATATTCCATTCTCGGCCTCCGTTAAAATACATAATCTTATCCCTGCAGCACTCTTTGAAAGAGCTAGATAACATCTAATCCAAAATTGACATAGCGCAGAAATTTAGGCAATATAGAAAAATTCTAGTTTTGTACTTCCCCTTTATCACAGAGGTTCATCTTTGGCCCTTATTAAATTGCGTCGACCCCAAAGTTCAGTTTCCTGCATGGATGATTTTTCACTGATCGAGTCTTTTGCCAGAACTGCAACTGACATCACAACAACTCAACTAAAAATATAAGAATTTGGTTTTCCAGAAGCGTTATTAAGGTCATACGGGTTCACATTCAGTACCGAACATAATTTTTAATGAAATATTTTTAAAATAGAATTTTGTGGTGTGTGTGTGTGTGTGTGTGTGTGTGTGTGTGTGTGTGTGTGTGCAAACTGCACGAGTTCTGAGGGGAAAAATATTTTTTCCCTCAAAAACTAACTACGATTAACAAGAACTGGTAAAAAGAAAGAAAATACAGTATCCACACAGATGCAAAAAGTGAATAAATGTATTAACTTTCAGAAACAAGTGTACATGAAATTAATTACAAATTACACATCGAAATTACGCCTCGATGCGTTTTTATTGCATTAAAGAAGTGCTTTCAATAAATTACGATGACTAAGGATAATACATTTATTCCTATATAACATTAATAAATAGGCTCCAGATCTAAAAACGGAATCATCCCTTACTTATTTTTTATTATTATTGCTTTAATGCATTTTTGAAAAATCTCCAAAATTCCTGAAAGAATTTCTTGCATTCAGAAATCTTCTTCATAATTTCTTGGAAAACGGAAACAAAAACTATCGCTTTATATATATTATATATATATATATATATATATATATATATATATATATATATATATATATATAACGTTTGGCCCATATACTGCAGTATCTTCAGAAAACTGAGTGTAATTTTTTTTAAGTAAAAATAATGAAACTATATATAGGGGATGATTCATAAATGTGTTTCATAAATCGCAGGGTATATTCTTGAGAGAAAAGTAAAGAAAAAAGACCATATAAACATAGGTCGAGAAACCGGTAGGTTTCGAGCTATAGCACACGACAGAAAAATGAAACTTCTACAGATTTTTTACATTTTATACAAATACACAGTGTGATACATTTGCTTGATTAAAGCAAATGTTCAAAATTCGTTCCTACTTTTTGAATGCATGCCTCAGCACGTCGCAAAATAGGATAGAAAAAGAGAGAGTTAAAGGAGGAAAATGAGTGAGTATGAACATTGAACAAGTAGGGAATGGTGGTTAGCGGTAGTTTACGATGAGGGGGGTAGGAGAGAGAGAAGGGAGTGGGTGTGTAGCGAACAACCTCTTTCATTATTTGTTTGAAATAAAAAAAAATCGTTTAACTCTAACATACAATGTAAAACATCAAAGAATTTGAGGAAAATAAAAAAAGTTAAAATACAAAAGTTTTCGTACATTTACTTACAAAAATTATTTAATATTTTGTGTGTCCATCTTTTGCTTGAAGGACTTCAATGATTCGTTTTGGATATTTTTCTACAAGGTTTCGGCATCCCTCAGTAGATATTTCAGTCCATTCTTCTGAAGAAAAATGTTGAAATTTATTCAGATTCGAAGGGTTTCTCTTGCCGACACCTTTTTTCAAATAAAACCATAAATTCTCGATTAAAGTAAGATCTGGGCTTTGACAGGGTCACTCGAGAAACTTCAAATGCTTTTGTTGAAGCCATTTCATGTGCTCTTACTTTTATGTTTTTGATCATTTTCTTGTTGCAGTACCCAATTGCGACCCATTCTCAACTCCTGAATTGAAAGCAATACATTTTCTTCTAAAATTTCCTGATATTTTTTCGAATTCAAGATTTCATTGATGACAAAAAGCTTTCCTGGACCAGAAGCACAAAAGCATCTCCAAAGAAGCAAAATACCACCACCATGTTTAACCGTAAGGAGGACGGTTTTTTCCCTCGAATGCAGCATTTGTTTTTCGCCAAACATACCGTTGTTGCTCGTTGTTCCCGAATAATTCAGTTTTGGTCTCGTCTATCCAGAGAACTCTCTTCCAGAATGCAAATCCATCATTTTAAACGAGCTTCTTTGTGCGCTTTTTATATCGGAGGTTTTCTGTGTGCAACTCTTCCATGCAGACCATTCTTTCTTAATGTAAGACGTACAGTACTGGTAGAAGGATGGACATCGATCTTAGACAGTCTTAATGTTTGGCAAATATCACCTGCAGTCACGTGGATTCACAACAGCCATTCTTTCAATTCGTCTAACTGTACGTTCTGAAATCTTGAAAGGTCGTCCACTGCTTAGTAGTTTTGATTGTTCCAAAACCTTTCCATTTCTTTATAACTGCAGCAACCGTCATAAATGGAATTCGAAGGTCTTCTCCTATCTTCATACAGCTCTTTCCAGACCCGTGTGCAGCAATAACAGATACAGATCCTAAGATCTGTATACGACTCTTTACCACTACGACCTATTGCTTACTAATGACTTGTACAGTCATCCGTCTTCCATGAAGATTCACAGAGAAAATCAATAAATCAATAAACATCCAACTGATGGCTAAAAATTTTAAATTCTTCAACCCTAATTAATGTAGACACGAAGTATTAAATAATTTTGTAAGTAACTGTACGAAAACTTTTGCATTTTAACTTTTTTATTTTCCTCAAATTCTT
Organism: Bathynomus jamesi; assembly: GCA_023014485.1. Lineage (NCBI taxonomy): Eukaryota > Metazoa > Arthropoda > Malacostraca > Isopoda > Cirolanidae > Bathynomus > Bathynomus jamesi. Next base: position 186,304 of record JAJOZX010003182.1, on the reverse strand, counting down.
TGACGTTTTACATTACATGTTGGAGTTCAACTAATTTTTTTTATTTGTTTAATTTTTCCAAACGAACGATAAACGTTTCATAACTATCATATACATGGTACAAAAGATATGGATGAATATAACTGAAATATTTATATGTACGAATACTTATGAGCGTCACCACTGTACGTGACAGAACTGGTCCAATGTATGTTACTCAAAAGAGGTATCGAAACGAAAAATGTTTGAAATTCATCGCAGATTTCTTCTTACAAAGAATACATTCATCCATGTTTTATATTGGAGCAAAATCCGCTTTCGACATTTAAGAAGACTGAAAAGAGTGAAACATCCACAAAAGAATATGAAAGACTAAAAATTAGGTTCTCTTTCTTTATTCAAACACTTATTATAGTCGTTCACTTGTTTGGAAAACTTTCGTTGTCCTACAATACTTTTGACAATAAAAAATAATTCAAATATAGAAGCTGGGCCCTTAAAACGCGCCAACCATGATTAGGAGCGAGTCTATTAATTTAAAATAAAAACGAGACTCAAAAATACTTTTCTTTGAAAAAGAACATCTAAAATGAGAAATATAATTTATTACTTAGAAAGTACGTGCGAGGCTGTATGAGTTCATGTGCGTGTAACTCGTAAACGCACATCCATAATTATGAGTAGCTACTTTATGTGGGCTACACAAGTAAATAAGAATCATTATCTATTCTCATTATGAGCAAGTGTTACGAGTATCGCGCACCTCACAAAATGAGAACTTTTATTTACGGATGAACGATAAGAAAATGAAGTTAAATCTAGGATAAAGTCGCAAAACGAAACCTTCTTCTCGTAATTATTTACGATTTTTTCCATGCATTTATGGTTTTTAAACATTATATAATTTGTATCTGGATAAAGTTTAATAAGAAGAAATTTGCTCATAAACTTTACAGTTTTTGTTCTGAAAATTATTGGGGACGAGTAAAATATATCAATATCCAATGTTGTCTTCACTTAATTGCATTGCGTGACCACACACACACACAATATATATATATATATATATATATATATATATATATATATATATATATATATATATATATTAGGGTGGCCTTATTCAGGGGGTAAATATCGGAATTTCTTTTAGGACCCCGTTCATTTATGACTAAAAAATAGAGTACACAAAATTTGAAAGGACTCAAAGCATGTTCAGGGGTTGCTACCAGCCTTTGAAGTTTCTCCCCCTGTGTTGCGTGCTGTCGTATGCATCATACATACAGCGAACTACCAAAACAAACAAAAAACTGCATACCGTACGTGATGCAAATCTCTCTGAAACATTTAATAAAGAGGGAAAAAACAAATGTACAAATTTACTATAGAACCTTATGAAAATAAATTGCTCGAAGCTACTAATATGCTCCAACATTAGAGAATCAAAGAACAATTGCTCCTACAGCTTTCATGATGATGCATTTTTTGCATAGGAAATTTCTCCCTGTGTTCCTTGACCACCCAAAGAAGGTAATGTTTTTGGTCCTCGTCTGCCGGTTCAATCCTTTCATGCGGGCCACAACGCGTCCCGCGATGTCATTGACAACCCGGAGCTGTTTGCGTGTTTCTTTCCCCTTCAAAAACTCTTCGTCTTGTTCCCATTTTCTTGGATCCTTGGAGAGGAAGAAGTCCGATTTGAGGCCCATGGTTTCGAAAAACTGGAGGCTGTTATTCGGGACGAATTTCTCCAGTGCTTTGGCCTTTGTCTCCGAGTCCTTCTCCTCGATGTTGCTCTGTTCTGCTGATCCTCATTCCCGTGGGTGTCGAGAGCTTGGACCATACGGCGCTTGGTCTCCACGGACACATCGTCGTCGAATAAGACAAGAGCGACGAGCTCCTCAGATAAATAGCAAAGGTGTTAATGAACTTCTTCAGTGTGGCGTTCGCCACCTGTGGATCCAAAGTCTTGTAGGTTTGAAGAGCCTGGAGGAGCTGTAGGTCGTTCCTTGGAGCGGACACTTGGAGGGGAGAGGGCTCGGTACCATGCGTTGGTGTAAATGGTGGACACGAATATGCAAATTCTTCCCATCACGCCCTTCTCTCTAACCGTGAAATTAAACATGAAGACTTTGGGTGTAGATGGCTTTCGCCATCCACCTGGCGCGATGCATCGCTCCTGGAGCCATAAACTCAACTCCTCGAAGTGGCGTCCCTCCGAGATAAATCGCCACTAACTCCAAAAGTTCCCCATAGTCATCTCTGGGTTGCTGAGTCCGGAGCATTTCTTCAATGAAAGCAAGAATTTCGTCACGGATATCCGAGACAGCAGAAGCTGAAGTATTATCATCCATGTCAGTTTGAAACTTCTTTGACCAAGAATCCCCATTTATCCCGAAATCGCTTGAAGAGCAAGATGTCTGGCCCAGCTGATGTCCCCACGCAAGTTGAGAAGACATCTTCGAGGTGATACTCGAGGCAATGAGGTCTGCAGCCGAAGGGGGCAAGCTTTGCTCCAACTTCTTTTCAAGACGGTCACAGACTCCATTCGTTTTCCTGGTATCCGAGGCCGTGGTATCGAAGCACATTGCTCGTACCATGCCTTCAATTCTCCAGGATCATATTGACTTTTCCACTGCAGTAGCCATCGCCACACCAGTTTCACGTCCCAGCTTGGAAACTCCTAGCAGTTGTTCAAACTCAAGCCTGCGATGTCATGACCCAAACTATCCACGGCTGAAGTCAAGAGAAAAGCGACTTTTCGATCACTCGATCACTCACAAATTCAACAAGAGGAACGCGTCGTCCTTTGCGATTGTCATTATCTCCAGTGCCTCGGCGTGGGTGACGTCAAAGAGATAATCCAGGTTCTCTTTGAAACTCTCCTCCCTGGCTTTCAGGGTGTCCAACCGTTTCGCCTTATTTTCTTTGTTTTTCTTCAGTTTTTCCATCATCAAAGAGTTTCTCGACCTCGTCAACTACATGCTTCTTGAGCCGCGCAAGAATCTTAGTTCTGTCCCACACCTCCAGAACTGCATCCGCGACGGAGGAGGCACTTGAACGATCAGTCTCTTTCTCAGTCAGGTGATGTTGAAAAAAGAGCCATCACTTCTCTTTCGGACGGAAGCTTCATGCCAGTGAACTAGGCTTGGTAAGGGCTTACAAGCCGAATATCTGTGGCCTTCCGAGTCTGCTTAGAAGTAGCCATGATACACATACAGGGGTTGGACAAAATAATATGAACACCCGCCGATTTCACCGGTTATCTTTACGGACTGCTCAGACACAAAGTAAACGGTCAAATGACTGGCAAACCTATTTAAATGCGTAACAGAGAGTGTATACGTCATGTTATAACCCTCACGTTGTTTTTACAGATCTGAGTGAATTATGAATTAGCAGTTATGAAAGACCTGTCAGACTTCCAAAGAGAGCAAATTGTCGGAGCGCGGATGGCTGGTGCATCGGTGACGAAAACCGCTCAGATGTTCAATGTATCCAGAGGAACTGTCTCTATGGTCATGTCTGCATACCAAAACCATGGAAAGACAAGCACCGACAAATGCAATAGTGGACGCAAGAAGAAGCTGTGTGATCGAGACCGCCGGGTGCTAAAGCGCAGTGTGACAAAGAACCATAAGACCACAGCTCCAAAAGTGACTGCAGAGCTTAACCAGCATCTTGCAAGCCCGGTATCGACCAGAACTGTACGTCGCGAGCTCCATGGAGCTGGATACCATGGGAGGGCTGCAATTGCCAAACCCTTCCTTTCGCACATCAACATTGAGCGGCGCAGAAAATGGTGTAATGACCATAAGAATTGATCAATGGACCGGTGGAAGAATGTAGTCTACTCCGACGAATCCTCCTTTACGCTATTTCCATGTTCCGGTCGAGTTTACGTCTGGAGACAGCCTAAAGATGCTTATGACCCCGACTGCCTGACCCCAACCGTTAAGCATGGAGGCGGATCTGTGATGGTTTGGGCAGCAATATCGGGGAATACTCTTGGCCCAGCTGTAGTACTGCATGGTAGGGTTAACGCCCAGGTCTATCTGTCAATATTGGCTGACCAGGTCCATCCCATGGTCCAAACGCTGTTTCCCAATGGCGGCGCCGTCTTCCAGGATGATAATGCACCAATCCACACCGCTGGGGTCGTTAAAAACTGGTTTGAAGAGCATGTTAGTGAAGTAGAACGCTGGATTGGCCTCCACAATCCCCGGATCTTAACATTATCGAGCATCTGTGGTGTCAGTTGGCAAAGCTGGGCACTTGCGGTTTTTTTGCGGTACTGCGGTACTGCGGTACTACCGCACTACCAAACCGGTACCGCATAACGCAGTACCGCAAAAAATGCGGTAGCGGTACTGCTGTACTTTCAGCGATCCTTTGCGGTACTGCGTTATGCGGTACCGGTTTGGTAGTGCGGTAGTACCGCAGTACCGCAAAAAAAACCGCAAGTGCCCAGCTCTGTCAGTTGGAGCAGCAGGTCAGAAGCCGATTCCCACCGCCGGCGTCTTTGGAGGAACTGGAGCAGGGTTTGCTCGAAGAATGGCTCAGGATTCCTCTAGCCACTGTCCAAAAGCTGTATGAATCAATTCCCCGACGCATTGCAGCTGTTATTGCCGCTAAAGGAGGACCAACTCCATATTAAGAATAAAAACCGCCATTTATCAAGGTGTTCATATTATTTTGTCCAACCCCTGTATGTACCGATTTCAAATCTTTGGATAGAATAAAGCATTGACATCAGTGAAGCAGAGAATCCGAATTGGGGAAGGTAAAAGAAATAATCGCTTTACTCCCGTTATATCAAATAACTAATTATGTATTTCAGAAAAATCTTATGCAGTATAGTTACAAAAAAAAAAAATAAATTAATGAACTCACCCTTCTTGAAAGGGGAGTGCACAGGTAATCCTAACAAAGAATCGGGTATTCCTACCCAGTTGGGGTAAAAAGGAATACAATAAGCAGACTGTTAGTGTTAGTAATGATACCTATCCAATTTATTTTTCGGAATTCAAGCAATCAATATTACAAAAGAAAATATATTTTAGTTTACCACCTTAATGAAGGCTTCAAAAATTCTAAATCCCTCGTCTGTTGTATCCTCAAATAATAAAAAAATTATTACTAATATCTAATTTAAATTTACTTTTTTCTTTTAATTCTTAACCTTTTATACAAAAAGAAAGATTTCTTATCTTATCTTAATTTACAAAAAAGTCTGCTTATCTGAAAAGAAGGAAGAACGAGTAAGTTATTAAGTATTTATTAATCCATCCCAGAAATAAATTAAATGAAGCAAAACTGATGTAATTTCAACGGAGAAAACAAACTAAACCTCTTCAACGAGTTTGAGTCGACTGAAACACGGTACAAGATAAAATTTTGAAATTGAGGTAACGAACTCTAAATTTGAATGTATTTTGCAAAAAATTGGTCGGGGTCAGTTTTTCACTAATCCTCACAAATCCGCGGGGTGTCCCAATAAAAAAATCGCAAGTTCGAAAATAAGGGCCAACCTAAAATAAATAAATAAATATATATATATAAAATGTCGTGACTGACAATAATTAGCATCAAAACAGGTAAAAACGATAATAAGAGATGAAGTGCCTCAAAGCACAGTATACTGTATTATTTGAACATAAAAATAACGTAACAAAGACAACAAAGAAACAATCTTCATTCAGAAAGAATACATTACACGAGGTATACATCACATCCATACAAGTTTACACAATGTTGACATTATCGTTTAATCTTGTATTTTAGTTGCGAGTTGTCTAAATCAAAGCATTCTTATCTGAATATGCCGTTGGGAAGCGTGACTGAGAGCTTTTCAGGCAAAATTCTTTGAGATTCATTTCAATTTGTACAAAAGAAATAAGAGAATAAATAGAACTAATAAAAAATAAAATAAAATTTCATTTAATTAATTTCTGTCATTACAAACAAAAATTGAGATAATCTTAGAAACAAGAGAAAAAAAGTAGTAGTTAACATTACGATAAAAAAATACATTGATAAAATACCAATAATAATAATTAATTTCTATTATTAATAAATGAAAAATTATACAATCTTAAAGTAAAAGAAATACAGATAAATGAAGCATATTATAAAGTTGACCTTCGTCAGAATGAACAATTCGGGCGGAAGCAAAACCAAGGTTATATATGGCGCAATATAATGGAAACTTTCAAAATATAATTTGTACAAATTGTGACTGCATCGATTTAAGACTGAATTTTGCATATATAAGTGGCCTCTGTAATTTTTGAAAAAGGGACTACAATTTCTTATAACATTTACAAGTTGCAAAATATATATGTGTGTGTGTGTGTGTGTGTGTGTGTGTGGGCAAATGGGATGTTGTACACTAAAAGGAGTTAAAAAAATGTTGCTTTAGTGATTTGCGAAATGAAATTCCATTTTTCGATGATCTTGCAAGTGAAATTTTTTTCCAATATTTGTTTAAAATATTTTACTGCATAATTTGAATGCATTATTTCTTGTCCGATTTCTGAAGTCTTTTTCAAAAAAATGTTGTGATTTATATTGTGAAAAACCTTTTTAGTATCTTAAAAACTGAAATTTGTTCGCCTCTCAAGCACAGCGTTTCAAAAGAATACAGATCTAATTAGGGAAATTAATTTTATGGCTTTACACTGTACTGTCTGTATCCTTTTCATATCTTTATGCATATACGGAGACCAAAACTGAACCGCTTCCTCCAAATGAGGTCTTACGAGCGATTTATATAATGGTACAATTACGCTTGATTTGTAGTCAAAGTCCAGTGAAATGAAAACCTAATACTTTATTTATTTTAGTCCATGACTAGGCTTTCCGATACACCGTTCAACTGCCTCACATACATTTTGTATTTTTACTCTAAATCGCGTGACCCAAAGTATATAACTCGTATAACTTTACATTTATTTACATTAAACTTTTATTCCCAATTTCTCCGACCATCTACGAAATATTCGTGACAAGAGAAGAAATGTGGAACGACCAATTTGTTTTTGTAATTTAGAGAACGAGAGACGTCCAGAACCGACCCTCTCTCCATAAACCAAATCCTTCAACCATTATCATGCACGACGCGAATAAATATACAAAGAAATAAATTTCTGTTCCCCCCCCCCCAATTATTATTTTCACACTGAACAAGTGAGAAAACTGCGAATCAATCGTTTTCATAAATCATTTCCGCGTTCCCGTCATTCGCCATTCGCGGGTCAACGAAGAAACGTAACTCGACGAACTACGGTTGATGCAATCATTTAAGCCTAACTTCTTCTACTGACTTCCTTTCATTGTAAATGTCCCCCCCCCCCCAAAACATGACCAATAAACTCCTCACGAAATCTAACTATTAAGGAAGGGGAGCCGCGAGGAGACCATTAACGGTGATTACTCGTGGAAAACAAACCATGTGGTACCTTTAACATCACCATAATGTTAAAATGGTAAGAATTATTCATAGGATTTAGGTTAGATATGTTACAGTTTTATAAGACAATTTGGTTTATGACCCAATGGTAAAAGGAATTTAATTAAATCTATAGCATCAATTTAATCGATATTAATATAGTAATATCCAATAATAATAATCAACATGAACATATTATTAATTGTACTTGAACTTATGATCCCAATGGCCTTACATAATTCCTATTTAATTTCAATAATCTCTCTCTCTCTCTCTCTTATATATATATATATATATATATATATATATATATATATATACTACAATGCAAATCTCGTACCTTTTCAACTATTACTTTATATCTAATAACTGAGGTCACCGTCACAAAAAAGAAGAAAAATCTAAATAAAGACGACGTAATTTATTAAACAGAATCCTTTCATTCCTCTCTCACATCTCAAAAGCAGAAATCTGATTTACCTTCGAGTCTGTAAGGATGTTTAAGCGCTTCTTAAGCGTCTGAAGCTTTATCTCCGCGAGTTAAGTTTTCCTCAAAAGGATTTTTGGGCATTTGAAGAGCGCATCATTCTCGCACCGAGATTGTCAGAAGGTAAATAAATACTGAAGAGTGTGTTTCATTTTTTACTTCATCTCGTAATACCTCTAAATACGACCCGGAACGTGTGTCGCTTTACAAATTCAACGTTTTGACGAAGCAATTAAATTGAAGATACAAGAAAATATCAGCAATTAAATTATGTATATAAAATTTTAAAAGGTTGCTCAACTAATCAAAATCTCAAAATACGGCATCAAAACTCGATTTGTTGCCTTGGTAACGCGAATTCAACAAAGAAATGAAATTAGTTTGAGGCCAAAATAAAAAGGTTACGTTAAACACTGAATAGGCTTTATGTATGGCAACGGCCTATACAATCTTCCTTAACCTTAGAAAGCCAAACATAGCGACTAGTGAAGGGTCTACTCTACGTTACTCTATAATGAAACTTACCTTCAGTAAACAATAATATAAATTAACTCGCGTGAAATACACGACAACATTTCCAGAAAAAACAAATGCACTTTTATTGTTATAGGCCACGATGGCTTTCTAGGGTTAACATACAGTAGCTTACATACAAGCCCCAGAAGATATAAGGGCCCCTCTGTACTCATACAGGGACAACTACTTAGTCGTGTTGTTGAAGGATAACTACTGACCTACATTCTGGGCCTCTGCATCTAACCTACATATACACAAACGTGTATCCAAAAATAATTCATATTATCTATATATATATATATATATATATATATATATTATATATAAAAAACAAAGTACACTTCAACCCTCAACCTTTCCTTTCAGAAAAATTAAAAATTATGTAGGCTTTAAATTTTCTAGAAAAATGCATGTCTAAAGAAATTGTGATAACTTACACATAACTCAAGGAAAGCCTATTTAATAGACGACTATATAACCTATTAGGGTTTTATAGTGACTAGTTTGCCCTTCCTTCTTTCTTCAAGGATGAAAATATGATAATACAATTACAAAATATTTTACAGAAAAATTAGGTTCTTAAAAGAATATATATTTTACACTTTTTTTTAAAGCTTAATTTGAAAATATATACCCAAATTAATTCGTCATATATTTACATATAAGTATACTTCGTGGGCAATTAAATTGTATTTGGGTATGAATGTTAACTATTAATTGTGTGTGTGTGTGTGTGTGTGTGTGTATATATATATATATATATATATATATATATATATATATGAAATTCACAATTAAACATGTGAAATGAATGAATGATGCAAACCCACAAGGAAAAAGAAAAATGATTCCAAAGCCTTTCGTGTATTCAGAAGTACACCTCGTCAGGGAATTCATTCACTGACGAGGTGTACTTCTGAATAAACGAAAGGCCTTGGAATCATTTTTCTTTTTCCTTGTGGGTTTGCATCATATATATATATACTGTATATATATATATATATATATATATATATATATATATATATATATATATATACACACACAGACGAGTATACTATTTTATTTTAGGAGCCAAATATTTATTTCTAAATGCAAAACCTATGCACGCAAGTGATACTCTTGTAAAAAAAAAAAAAAAAAAAAAAAACTGCACAGAATAACCAGTTTTAAAATTGAACGTCCAAGTACGTTCAGTTAATTCCCAACGTTTATATTTACATGAACATTACGCTTCTCGTCTTCAGTCAATAAAGACGAGTTAAAAAGGATTGCAAACGCACAAATCACTATTTCTAATCATGTCGAGAGAACGGAAAATCATTGAAATGGAAAATGGGATCTTGCTATCGTATAAAAGCGTGAATTAATAGCCTCCTCAACTCACCCATTTTGCTTCGACCTTCGACTGGTTCAATAAAGAATTTTTGCATCAATCTTGAATGAAAATAAAGGTAATGCCCCAGATTTAATAACTGTTAAGACGGTGGTACGTGTCATAAAATACTCGTTCGGCTTTCATAATTAAGCCTCGGTCAATAAGGATGTGTTGTTTATTTCATCATGAAGGAACGCACCTTTGAGAATTACAGCTTTTGCATGTAGATAAGGGGCTATTTTTAAACTCTTTCAAACGCGCTTTTTAAACGCGTTGGGTTTTAGTTCATTGCGGGCACGCGTTAGCTTTATAAGGAAACGATGTAATCCAATACATGCTGCAGCTAAGAGACTTATGAAAAACCAATTAACAAATTAGCTCCGTTGCTATTTAAGGTGTAAGCTGCATGGCGCCATACATAGACGACGGTTGCCAGAATTCCTGGACACGAGCCTCGAAGGGGCAAAGCAAAGTGTAATATAATTTTGCTTTTACGCTTCGTGGAAATAAGACGCGCATTTCGAATGATTTTGCGCATGTTTTGAACGTCACAGAATAACACGTTTCTCTGCTTTTAAAGACAGAAACTTAATAGGAAATTGTTATGCTATCCTATTTTAATCGTAACTAAATAAATCAAAAGGTCAAAAATAAAAATTATTTAAGTTGCTAATGTAAGGGCTGACCAAAAGGTGAGTATCCCTAATAGGAGGGTGTTTACGTTTACGCATTTAATCTTTATGTAATCACTATAATATGTATGAAATACATCATAAACATGTAACCAATATCAGAGATTATGATCACTTTTAGGCACAACTGACATAACTAACTCTATGAAAGTAATCAACATGGACCATGTTGAATACTATTTGATAAAACCGCTGGACTTTATGCATATGCGTCTCGGTTCTACAGGGTGTCCACAATGTCTTGTACTTGTATTTGTATTTTATCCAAGTAAAACATTCCAAGCTCTGATGGTCGCTTACGGATTGATTTTTTTGGGGTGATCTTGACACAGATTGCTCAACTAATGCATACTGTTGTTGCCTGGTAGATGACCTGCCAATTCTTGGTTTATCTTTTACAGTTCCTGCTGTGAACAGTTTCTTTTTCCACCTCAACAGAGTCCTTTTTAGAGGAACGGCACGACTGAATCGGTCCTGGAAGTCTGCACGAATATTTTCAATGGTTGTTGTTGTAGTTGTTGGTTAGCCGATCAGCCCACCCTGATCGAGCAAGCCAGCGGCACGCAGGTAACCGACCGCCCTCTCCGGAGTGGACCAGAGGTTCAACGCACTAGTGATGTTGTGTTGTGTTCTATGTTGCGCTAGAGCGGTACAGTCTGTCATAAGTGTTCAATTGTTTGTGGTGTGTCCTGGCACAGATGGCAGGTGTCGTCTATGGAGTTGTCTAGTCTGTGTTTATATGTCTGTAAGTTGGGGTGATGTCCACATCGGAATCGTGCTAAGTTAACTCGATCCGATCTGCTCAGGCTGGTCTCTGACCTGTCAATGGGTGGCAGCTTCGCACCTAGGACCGCATTCGGACCGAGTCATGTCAGTGCTTTGTGGGTTAGGCGTGTGTGTGTGTTTTCTGTACTGTGTGATGTCTGTGGGGCGTGGTATGGAATGGAGTATTTGGTTATAATGTCTCTCTGGTGTTACCTTAATGGTGCGATGTGTTGGTGCATGATTGTACATGTAGTGGCAAGGGTGTTGTAGGTTAGTTGTCGCTGCTGCCATGAATTGTGTTCCCCCTCATATCTAAATGTTCCCTAACTTTTAGTATTTTTGTTTCTGTGTGCAGGTGTTCTATTGGTGTTGTTTGAGTACATCCTGTAATGATACGAAGTGCGTTGTTTTGTATTGTCTGTAAGGTGTTTATGCGTGTGTTTGAAATAATGGGTGCCCAGCATGGGCTAGCATAGTCCATAACTGAGCGAATATATTGTTTGTATATGAGTGATGTTGTTTCCTGCTGGTGTCCAAAGTTTGTGCCTGTTAGTACCCTAAGCGTGTTAAGTCTTGAGGTACATTTGTTTTTAATGTCCTGAATGTGGTTTGCAAAAGATAATGATGTGTTGTATGTGACCCCCCCCAAGTATTTTAGTCCTATAAGTGTGTGAAATGTTGGTATTGGTTAGTGTTAAGCTGTGGAGTTATCTGGTGTTCTTTTGTGTTGCTTGTTTCAATGGTTTTGCCATTACGTGGTCGCTCCTGGACCCAGGTACTAGCCAATATGCGTTGTTCAATTGTATAGTTGCTGCTATCACACATTTTAAATGGGTCTGAAAGAAAAAAGAAAATCAGTTAATATTTTACTGGGCTGACAAGACATTATGGACACCCTGTACAGTAGGTCGTCCTGGACACTGGATGGAGAACTATCCACGAAAAACCGGCCTATCAAACCTTTCAAAAAAATGTTACAATACACTCAAAAGCTGTCTCCCAAGACTGGAAAACGTACCTCTCTTTTAATACTTTTTAGTTTCAATTTCAAATTATTGTCGGTGTTCAACAACTATTTTCGATCGCATGTGTTTCAAATTAAATACAGTGTATGAATTACCCTCAAAACCAAAATAAACACAACCAAAAATTCAAGACGACGCTTTTTTGTGACTATGAACCTGAATGGATACGTAAACTTTTTCCTCTTCATAATGTACATCTGAAAAAAATAACAAAAAAATAAAAACCGTGCTTACCCTGCTAATGACAAGCGCTTGGTGGCCACCTCCCTGCAGTCTGAAGCCCCAGGGGGGTCCTCCCCATAGCACAACGCTCATCTTTGGCATTTTGGGGCAGATTAGAAAAGCGGCGCCGAAACTGGCGTAACTGGGCGTAAATTTGCATCTAATCGGCTCTTGTGAACGCCGTTTTTGTGTCCTTTATCCGCAAGCCGTCCGTTAGTCTACTTCATCGTGAAATTTTCTTCGTTGCGGGATTACAGTAAAGGAGATTTAAGTCGACATTTTGATTTCCAAGAAAGTATTTTCCATGGGTTAAAGTCCGAGATTCAAGAATATATATTCATGTTCGTTTTGAAGAGCATGCTTTAAGGCAATATTCGAAAGCCAATGGTCGCACCCTAAAAACTATTTTATTAGTCGCACGCTAAATTTATGTACGAAAAGTCTGCCGTTTGTTCACAAGTGTGTAGCCATATTTCAAAAAGTAGCGTAAACTAAAGTATATGTTATTTCCTGAATCCGAAAATAGCTTTGCTAATTCTAGATACTTAAAGAGCTGAAGTGTACGAAGCAGCAAGCTATTGAGACATCTAATTAAGGGGCTAGACTACATGCTTAGCCTATACCTGAAAAGTTAACGTAAAAATTAATAAATTATTTTATATACATCCGCATTATATTTTCATAGTCTGTCTATATCTACAGGGAGTTCACAATGTTTTGTCAGTCCAGTAAAATACTAACTGATTTTCGTTTTTCTTTCAGACACATTTGAAATGAGTGATAGCAGCAACTGTACAATTGAACAACGCGTATTGGTTAGTACCTGGGTCCATGAGTGACCACGTAATAACAAAACCATTGAAAATATGCGTGCAGACTTCCAGGACCGAGTGAATCATGGAGGTCCTTTTGTAATGGTTCTGCCATAACGTGGTCGCTCATGGACCCATGTACTAGCCAATATGCAATGTTCAATCGTACAGTTGCTGCTATCACGCATTTAAATGGGTTTGAAAGAAAAACGAAAATCGGTTAGTATTTTACTGGGACTGACAAGACATTATGACACCCTGTACATCGACCCCATATAGACCAGTTAGGCCCATAGTTAATCATTTTCATTTCCAATCATATTTAGAGAAATTTATATAAGGTTTGGTTAAAACAATTTCTTTATTTTATATATATATATATAACTTGAGAAGGAAAACAAAAAGAAATGCCTTTTTAGGCTAAAATTTATACGAAACTAACAAAAAATTGTAGTACGATTATAAAATAAAAATAATTCCTAAATGCTTTGGTTCATACGACTTCAATATCTAATATATATATTATATATATATTATATATATATATATATATATATTCACAGCTCGCAATCACTTATTTTATAAGGATATGCTATTCTTCCATTATTCCCTATGGTTAAGGCTACTATTGGTCACTCCTGCAACACGTAAAGTTAAATGACATCTACATGAGGGCCCATAAATGTCGCATAATAGCAATAAACGTACATAGCATAATAAATAGGGGTGGTCAGGTTCCCGAGAGTAAATGAAAATATAAGGGATAGGCCTATAAGAACAATTTTGCTGTGCTTGGAATTATAATGGGAAGTGATTATTGATATGAAAGATGCAGTGTGTAAAGCTGAATTTACATTACTTACACACAATGGCGCTCATAAGTATTCGTAGAGAGAAATATTTCGGTTATATTCCTCCATATCTCTCGTACCATTCATACGATAGTTATAAAAAGTTTACCGTTCGTTTGGAAAAATTTTACCAAATAAAAAAAATTAGTTCAACTCCATCATATAATGTAAAACATCAAAGAATTTGAGGAAAATAAAAATAAAAAGTAAAAATGCAAAAGTTTTCGTATATTTACTTACAAAATTATTTAATACTTTGTCTCTCCACTTTATGTTTAAAGCATTTAAAATTTTTATCAGTAGTTGGCTGTTTATTGATTGGAGACTTGGCAATTCTGAATTCTAGAATTTTCTCTGTGACTCTTCATGGAAGACGGATGACTGTACGAGCCATTAGTGAGCAATGGGTTGCCGTGGTAACGAGCTGTTTACAGATCTTAAGAGATTTGTTATTGTTGCAAACGAGTCTGGAAAGTTATAGGAAGATAGGAGAACTTTGAATTCCATTTACGACGGCTGCTGCTGCAGTTATAAAGCAATGGAAAGGCTTTGGGACGTATTCCTCAATACTCTACCAGGAACACCTGAAGATCAGGGCCCCCAGCCTCAATTACCAAATGATATCTTCGTTAAAACTAACGAAAATATCACGACTTAACCTAACCAATCGTCAAGGGCGTACAGTTGACCCTAACCGGGCATTCAATTTAATTTATTATTACGTTTGGTACTGTAAAGCAAAAAACAAGAATACATGGGGGCCCTGATCTTCATGTGATCTTTCTACCATGATGTCAACGACCTTACAATATTTCAGAACGTACAACTAGACGGATTGAAAGAATGGCTGCAGTGAATCCACGAGTGACTGCAGGTAATATTTGCCAAACATTAAGACTGTCTAAGATCGATGTCCATCCTTCTACCGGTACTGTACGTCGTACATTGAGAAAGAATGGTCTGCATGAAAGAGTTGCACACAGAAAACCTTGAAAAGCGCACAAAGAAGCTCGTTTGAAGTACGCCAAGGATCATCAAAATGATGGATTTACATTCTGGAAGAAAGTTCTCCGGACAGATGAGACCAAAACTGAATTATTCGGGAACAACGAGCAACGGTATGTTTGGCGAAATACAAATACTGCATTCGAGGAAAAAACATCCTTCCTACGGTTAAACTTGGTGGTGGTATTTTGCTTCTTTGGGGATGCTTTTGTACTTCTGGTCCAGGAAAGCTTGCTGTCATCAATGAAATCTTGAATTCGAAGAAATATCAGGAAATTTTAGAAGAAAATGTATTGCCTTCAGTTCGGGAGTTGAGAATGGGTCGCAACTGGGTACTGCAACAAGATAATGATCCAAAACATAAAAGTAAAAGCACCATGAAATGACTTCAACAAAAGTATTTCAAGCTTCTCGAGTGGCCCAGTCAAAGCCCAGATTTCAATTTAATCGAAAATTTATGGTTTTATTTGAAAAAAGGTGTCCGCAAGAGAAACCCTTCGAATCTGAATAAATTGCAAGTTTTCTTTATAAGAATGGGCTAAAATTTCTACCGAGAGAAGTCAAAACCCTTATAGA
This sequence comes from Bathynomus jamesi, assembly GCA_023014485.1. Taxonomy (NCBI): domain Eukaryota; kingdom Metazoa; phylum Arthropoda; class Malacostraca; order Isopoda; family Cirolanidae; genus Bathynomus; species Bathynomus jamesi. The sequence goes on along the minus strand of JAJOZX010003182.1, from coordinate 170,549 downwards.
AAAATACTCAAAACGAATCACCAAAGTCATTCAAGCAAAACATGAACACACACCTTATTAAATCATTTTTGTAAGTAAATGTAAGAAAATTTTTGCATTTGAACTTTTTTTTATTTTCCTCAAATTCTTTGATGTTTTACATTATATGTTGGAGTTAAACTAATTTTTTTATTTGGTAAAGCTTTTTAAAGGAATGGTAAACTTTTCATAACTATAGTATGCATATTACAAAAGATAAGGACGAATATAACTGAACGATTTCTTTGTACGAATACTTATGAGCGCCACTGTATATGTATTGAAGTAGTTTGTTTCGAATTACATAAAATTATATACATTTATTGCTTTACACTTATGAATAATAGTAACAGTTCATAATTCAACGGGCAACGTCGTGACCAGTGTTGTAACACTGCTTCCTGTCGGTCAGTGAAGTTAAGACTGGAAAATATTTGGATGGGAAACTGTCCTCCGCTTCCAGATTATGTAGCGACCCATAGTTCTGATCCCACATAAAGCTGTAGGTCCCCTCCGTCATATAACGAGGTTAAAACAACCCCATCATTACATTCTCATAAGAGCTTGTGTAGGAAATATTTTTAAAAACTATATAACCTTAGTTAACTTTGGTTTCGCTTCCGCCGAATTGTTCCTGCTGATGAAGGTCAAACTTGTTGCTCCACTTTAGACGTAGAATCCGAACCACGACCCACCACGGGTAGTCAGAAATTACAAAGTCCTTGCCCCGACTCGATCTCACAACCTGCCGATCGGCACCTCAGCGTCCTAGCCACTAGGCTACCCAGGGTATCCATTTATCTACCAACCAATTTTTATTGTATGGAAGGATGAAGAACTGGGTAAGCTGTGCGCCGACTGCCATCGCCGAGAACCGAACTCGGACCGGTGGATTCGTATTCGGCGATGCTAACCACTACTCTCCCCCCCCCCCCAATATATATATTATATATATATATATATATATATATATATATATATAATTTGAGAGTTGTGTACCCCTTGGGAACCTTTGACGAACTATTAAAATAATCCCAAAATGATCCTTCGTACAAGAGACTCATCCCATCATCAGTACAAAAATTATAAAACTGGAAAGAATCTAAAATTCAGCATTTCACAAAGTCCAAATCACGCTAATGAGGATCTGAAAATTAATATATAAAATTTGTACATAGGAGCATGTCGGAAGTCGTCTAGAATAGTGGTCCGCAACCTGGGGTCCGCGAATGAGTCTCAGAGATCCACAAAAGACAAAGGGTATATTCTAATTCACACAAAATTAGAACATACAAATTATTTTCGGTAAAGGGTTCCTCAAAAATAATCCATATTCTTCTATGGGTCCACGAGTGAGAAAAAGGTCGCGGACCACTGGTCTAGAATTGGAGTGGTTTTATCTAATCCTGACCCTTCTCCAATTCGTGATCATGTATGTTCTTGCGGCTCGGAAATTTCTCTTGACAACTTCCAAATCTTTGTAATACGTCCGATTTAAGAGTTAAAAACTTTTTTCCTGTTAATAATAAAGCGAGACAACGACTTATTGACACTAAACCTTTCCAGTGAATACAGTATTCCACAAAACTGTCATTTGTTCAGTGTAATTTATCGTATTAAAGTGTTTTAAACCTTTTTCAATTTTAACGTTAGCCGTTTACAACGTAAAATTAGGTTTTATTATTTTTGTACTGATGATGGGATGATTCTCAATACTTGTATGAATTTAATAAAGTAAGTTTCGAAGGCGTTCCAGCCTTTTCAATAATAAAACATTTGACCGACGACACAAATTCTCGAGACGCCAACCATTAATTATTCTCGAATGCAAAATTTCTTGACCAAAGACGACAACAAAATGATCTAATCTAACTTATTCAAATTTGATTCAGTCTAACCTAACCTAACTACACTGAATCTACAGTAGCAAAGATTACTATTACAAATTTCTTAAACAGTACAAAATCGAATAAAGAATATCCCGAAATCATTTTAAGAAATATTCTAGTCTAGTTTTTGTTCTGTCGTTTAAAGTGTCATTGGCCAATTCCCACTAACTGTTCTTTAATGATTGTTGCACGACTTTTATATACTATTACCATATAGGTACCATTAACTACGAGCTCTGAACGTAGTGGTACATCGTACCACCGATTCCCGATACAAAATGAATAAAGAAACGTTAAATTTGCTTCGTGATATTCCTAAAGAAGTTTGTATTAGTTACACTGGAAAATCTAATAAAGTAAGAAAGCCCTTAGGCCTATGAGGGTAAAACACACGCCCTGAAGTGACAGCTATGGCGAAGGCCAACCAATAATTAAATAATCCAATAACCAAACTCAATATCGCGCCTGCTATTGAGGTTCTGTCCTGTATATAAACAGAGAGGGAAAGAAATTAGTTTTTGTTGGGATTCCTTACACCTAATCACATTACAGTTAGTATAAGAAGTTAAATAATAGGCCTACTTCGTGTATACGAGGCCTACATTAAAACAGCACCAAGTGTATAAATTTTTTAGTAATCAAAACTACCATATATATATATATATATAGGTACTATTGCAGTTGGGTACCATAATTTTTTGTTTAAATTACGTGGTTGCTGTGTGGCCCCCTGGTTAACTGAATGCCCAGTTAGGTCAACTGTACGCTCTTGACGATTGGTTAAGTTGTGATATTTTCGTTGAAACAATATCCCTAAATTATATCCCATAGAATGAATTGTTCTTTTTATTTGTCCTTTAAATTTTTTGTTTTAATGTAAATGAATTTGTTGGGTTGGGGTACCCAACTGCAATAGTGCATATATATATATATATATATATATATATATATATATTTTTTTTTTAATTGGGGTTGTTTAATCTCCTTCGCAACATCCAAGGTCATAATATGACGGAGGGGACCTACAGCTTTACGTGGGATCCGAACCACGGGTCGCTACATAATCTGGGCGCAGAGGACGGTCTCCCACCCAACTACTACCCAGACCCAATGTCGTTTAACTTCGTGTGTATATATATATATATATATATATATATATATATATATCCTGGTATGAGTTTCGCGCAATGATTCCCCATCAGTGGGATGCGAGGCTCATATTATTCTTCGTAGTAACATGGTAACGTTAATTAATAATTAATGATAATCATAATTAAGTTATAATATTTACACAACTTAACGCTTGCTAATGAAAGGATAGTGTACTACATCAAACTGTTATTTGGCAAATAAGTCTTTCTTTATTCCTTTATTGACTTTGCTTCTTTGTAGCCTATTATTCATGGCTCAGTTTGGGAGAAACTGAACCATTATCAAATAATTTCAATCTCTTGGGCGTAAAATGCTTCCTCTACCCCGCGAAGGCGGATACGGGGGTGGTTGCTGTACAATGCATGACCCCCTCCCCCTCCTTCCCTATCATTCTCCTCGCAACAACAATGCAAAACTGACGTTCAAAGCTACAATAATTATACTTTACACGAGATTAAATAGCGTATGTAATTGTTTACAATTGAAAAATAGCGTAAACTATTGCTTGTTATTTAGCCTATTCGTAGTAAGCCTATGTTAAAACCTGTTCAAATATGAATTTTATACGAGCCTAGCAACTTAACAAGGTCTATATAGAAGCAATATTTAAATTAATATTAGGTTATGTTACATTACTTAACATTATCGTAACATTAACATTAGTAATAAACCTTAACAATGCTAAAAATCTATGTAGTTACGATAATTACATTAAATTTATGCTTAAACTGCAGTTGCTAACATTGGATTGGCTTCCTATGAATTTAAAATATCGAAAACTATTGCCTATATTTTATTTTACAGAAATTAATAATTGTAATTAGACGTAAGTTTTCCGATAATAATAACTACATTCTGTAATTGAGATTTGACACATTGCAAAGCTTTCCACTTATACGTGTCATTCTAGATGCGTGTACACTAAAAGGATTAATTGATAAATGGCACCAAATACAAGCGTGCAAATCCAAGGCCCTTATCACTAGCAACGCACACAGTAACGAACACATTCATACACATACTAAAACTTTTAACTGCATCTACAACACGCGGAGATGTTAAGAAGAAAAATGATGCTAAATTACGTAACGATCGTTCAATTTATTTCAGTTATATCTATTAAATAGGATTAAAATGCGTATAAAAATTTATGAATAACGTTTTTCCTAAATGAAGACATACTTCCCGCACTTTTATTATGATAGTTACAGTTTGCACCGAGCGAAACTATTTGAATTTTAGTGACATATATTTCAATTTTATAGTATCGCTCATAATTTGAACGAAACGTTTTGAAAATTTTTTTCACGTATGGTTGAGGAGTGCCTCGCAATTTCAGATAGGTATTGCTGTGCTTTTATAAGGATCTGTGTTCATTATAATAAATGTCATTAATTACTGTTAAGCAGTATAAAACATCCGTATACTGTCGTATCATTCAAAATTATTCTTTAATAGAAAAATTATGTATTTAAAGCATATATAAAGAACAAGTTTGATCAATAGATACTTAGATCGCAGGCGCAACTGTGACATGAAACCAAATTTTGAATAAAAGAAAATGTAGACTGAGTATTTGTATGGGTAACTGAATAATTAATTTCCCCCCCAACATTTTTACATGCAAGAAATGTTGCGTGAAATTTACATTTATTTTTAGTAAGATTTAAAAGAATTAATTTATTTAATAAAATAATATTAACCGCAAACATTTTAGTATAAATCCAACCAATTAATCGGGACTTTGGTATATAATTAACTATAATTTAATTTTTCCACAAAATACAAAAATACTTTTTTCTACCGATATAGAATAAATCCAAATACTTTAAATAACGAGTATCTATTCCTTTAAGATTCATATAGCCTAAAAATCTGTATAATGATGGATAAGATAAAAGCAAATTTGATCCCTGTAATGACTTAATATAGGGCAAAATTACTAAAATTTATTCCTATCCAAAATCTATAATAGACAAGTGAAGATCGTCTAAACCCGTAATAAGATTACAGTATAGGTTTGTTTTCGTCTTAAATAATAAGAAAGCAAAATGAATTTAAGTCCTTCGATTAGGTCTTACCTCTAAACCACAGATCGCAGTTACCACCTCTATTCTGTATAATTTCGTAGTTCTAAAAAATATTCAATTGTCTTCGATAAAGACAGCAAAATCTACAATAACTCCTTCTAATTAGCAAAACCAACGCCGCTTTCATCCACAGTTTGACGTCAAAATGAGCGTTAAAATTGTAACGTGCGCCTGTACAATTTCATGTCGTATACTGCCGGAATCACGGGAGATGATTCCACATTCAAATATAAAAGAATCCTTTGAGAGTGTGTGTGTGTATATATATATATATATACAGGGTGTAACAAAAGTCCGTTCTCATAGGAAAATAAGGTATAACAGAATTGAACGAGAAAATAGTTTTAACTATACATTCCAAACAATACAATCAACTTACCAATTAATCCAGTACATGCTC